>QRFJ01000340.1:640878-744568 GCA_006176705.1 Cocos nucifera | reverse complement strand
CCATTCCATGGTTGCTCACCGAGAATAATGATAAGGCGCTGAAGTTCGTCTGGGGGCAGTTCGGAAGAAGTTCGACTGCTGGAGAAGTTTCCGTTGAAGAGAAATCTAGGAGTTTGACTAAGATTCCCCTAAAAGGGGGTCCAAGGAAGTTCATCCGAATGGGTGCCCACAACAGGTACCCGGAAGGAGATCAGCGAATGGGATGCACAGGAGCCGGAGGCCTTGCGATTCTCTGGGGCAAAAGCATTAACTGTTCAAGTTCGTCTGGAGAAGGAATCCGCAATGCCCCGTTGAATCTGAAATCGGTCTTTCCAATCAATCGAATTATCTGATTGCAGTGTTGAAGGTCGGCCATTTCAGAATGATTCAGAGTTTGAATACTCCTATGGATTGAGGTTCAGTTGTTATAGTTGCAACCGGATGGAACTGATCAAGAGTCGGAGTCTTAGCCGAACTTCGGCAGGCGTGGATTTATCCTTAATAGTAGGCTTAGCTCAAGTTCTACCAAATCCTTTAGGTCGTTTGGAACAGGTTGGCACTTCGGTTGGTAGGCCTAGTGCAGATCGGTGTTCAAGCCGATGTATGCCTGCTTGGGTGTGTCGGCGCACCAGATTCTCTTTGGCAAGTGTGCAGAATGTTATGATCAACGGCTGTTCTGATACCAACTATTATTACCTGGTGTCGCTTTGATACCATCCATTATTCCCCAAGGCTGCTCGGAATCCACAATCAGGGACCGATTTTTTACGTAGACATGGATGTTAAGCGAGATAATTGAAGAAGAACAAGGTAGGGGGCTGCAATCTAGGATTTGGCATTGGAACCAGAGAGAAGGGAGAGAGTTAGGGAGAAAATCTTTATATTGATTCCACTTTAAAACTGTTACAATACAATGGTTTATATACCCTAGGGTTCCCACTTGAACCTTAATAAATCCTAGCTTAAAAACTCTCCTAAGCTAACCCATACATAAAAGCACTGATCCAAGCCCATGTACACCTATGTCTTACATGCTCTCATCTCATGAACTTAATCCTAGTCCAAATCTTGAGTTAGCTGCCTTAAGATCTCTTAAACTAGGCCTTAAGACTCCTAGACTCCTTTTCACCCCTTGGATTCTCTTCATCTTTTGTTCAAGGCTTGGGAGCATCATACCAATTGTTACAATCTCCACCTTGGTGCCTCTAAGTCTTGGCAAACTTGACAATACCCTCCTGCACGATGCCGCTATCGATGCATGCCTTGACAATCTCTTGTGCGAACATCGTTGCCACTACCAACTTTCTTTAGCTTCTGAGCTCTTATGAAGACCTTTGGCATGACTGCCTCCATAGCTGAAGATCTTTGCTTGCTTGGCACCATCTTAGATCTTGTTGTAGGCTTTTTTCTGCTCGGCAGCTGCACCACTTGCCTTGGACTTTCTTGAATAAACCGTAGCGTTCCTGAACTGGCACTTGTTGCACTTGAAGCTCCACTTGACACAGACTCCTCAGAGCTACGTCTCTCTACTTGCACACTCCGCTCCATCTAGATCTATGCAACACTGGCATTGGTGCTGGGATATAGGTCCTCCCCTTGCACCTCTCCATTCTGAACTCGTACCAAGGTTCCCTCCACCTGTGAAGCCACCTCTGCCCGATGCTCTACCTAAACTTGAAGTCCATATGATGTCATAGAAATTGACCTTGTACTTGAGTCACTCGAGGCCAACCATCCAACGCTGCCTTATGGAGCTTGCCGCTGCACCTTGATGGATCACCATCGCTGTCCCTTCGAACCCTCCGCACTCCGTGGACCCCTTCGAAACTATTTTAGATCTTCTGCATCCTGCGGGCTCCTCCGAAACTATCAAGAGCTCATCCGACTCTTCACTTTCAGTGACTGAACCGGTGGAATCCATCTTTTCTCCTTCCTTTCACTTCTTCCAAAGTGGACACTTCCGCTTAAAGTGCCCTGCTTCACCATGCTTGAAGTATTTCTTGGCCTCCTTGCTGCCCTTCTGCTTGCTTTTTTCCTTCCCTTTCTTGGGTCTCTTTGAAACTGCAAGATCCTTCTGAAGAACCTTCCTCTTTGTCATTCGCTCCTGCTGCTCGTTGAACCTGAGCACTGATACGATCTCCTCATACACAAGTGTCTTCTTATCGTACAGTAACATCGTTACCAATGGATCAAAGCTCTCAGGCAGCGAACATACTCTTGTCCTCCTCTTCAAGATCCACCTCAATATTGAGCAAATCCATGCTCATCTAGTCGAACCGTTGAATATGCTCCGCAACATCATTACCCTCCTACATCCGAAGGCTGTACAATTGCTTCTTCAGCATTAACTTGTTATACATGTTCTTTTCCATATGCAACATGTGCAATCTTAAGCATAAATGCTTGGGTGTTCTCTCCTCCAACACGCCATACGATACATCATCTGCCATCGTGGCTCATGTCCTTTTCTCCAAGGACGCTTATAGCTTGTCAGTCATTTTCTCTGGTCTATCCTCTAAGGCCAAATCTAAACCCATCTGAACCAGCAGATCCTCCACCCTGACCTTCCATATAGTAAAACTCCCTTTTCCATCGAACTTTTCAAATCCAACCTTCAACCCGCTGCTTTCTATGATCAACTCCGAATCAAAAAATAGCACAAGATGTAGATCTGAAAAATACCTTGACCAGGGAGGGTGGACAACCGCCCCTAGATCTCTTCCTTCCTCATAAAATCTGGAGAAATCTTTAGATCTGAACCTTTGCTGATCCTCTGCTGAAAATCTAATCATCTTCCTCCACGCTCAAGCGGACTCTGATACCAATTATTAGGACTGATGGTTGCTCTGATACCAACTATTAGGACTGGTACCGCTTCGATACTAGCCATTATTCTCCAAGGCTGCTCGAAAACCACAGCCAAGGACCGATCTTCTATGTAGACCTAGGTGTTAAGCTAGATAATTGAAGAAGAACAAGGTAGAGGGCTGCAATCTAGGGTTTGCCGTTGGAACCAGAGAGAAAAGAGAGAGTTAGGGAGAAAATTTTTGTATTGATTCCACTTTTCAAACTATTACAATACAATGGCTTATATACCCTAGGGTTCCCACATAAAACCTAGCTCAAAAACTCTCCTAGACTAACCCATATATGAAAGCACTCACCCAAGTCCATGTACAACTATGTCTTGCATGCTCTCATTCGATGGACTTAATCCCAGTTTAAACCCTGAGTTAGCCATCTTAAGATCTTCAAACTAGATCTTAAGATCCTTAGGATAAAGTCCTATCCAAAACCCAAACAGAAATCCTATGCAGAAATCATGCTTGTTCTGTCTGTCAAAATTGAGTTGACTCACTTGGATCCGAGTTGATCATCTAGGACCGAGTCGACTCGACTGTATGCTGTGCCATAGATTTCCGAAAGCTAGTTCTTTGTCCGTGGCATTCTGAGACAACCAAGTCGACTCGCCTGATACTCAAGTCAACTCCCCTGGAACCGAGTCAACTCATCTCAGAACCGAGTCAATTCTCTTGTGTGCTGTCTCCCTTTCACCCCTTGGATTCTCGTCATCTTTTTTCCAAGGTTTGGGAGCACCATACCAATTCCTACATAGAAGAGCTGAGCCAACCTCGGGTGTGGCTTACCCTCCAGCTGCAATGTGACCAAGGTCATGCACCCAGAGCTATTTCTTGATATCGTCATTTTGCTTGAGAATATGCAGATGACATCAAACTTGCTCATCATGTGGTCCGAAGAGACCACCCTTGATTTCATCAGCCAACATGGATCTTGCTTCAGATGTCATGCTGTCTTTTTTTTTTGGTAAGATAGTGTTCATGCAACTCTAGTATAAATACAACCAAAAAGGTTAGAAAAAAGAGCATCTCGAAAAGCTAAAGAAAGGTCTCTAATACCAATCCATACAATCCTGTTGGTATGCCATGCCACATAAGAGGTCATCCAGTTAGCAGCATTATTGACCTCACGGTAGACATGACGAATGTCGATGGAAAAGCAGCTTCTCACCATGCACCAAATGTCATGAATAAGAGGGTGTACCACCACCGCTATGGTTGCCCTCGCAACCAAGCAATCATGGTGGCTAAGTCCCCCTCAATCACCAATCTTTCCGCTCCTAGCCTCAACCATCGTGCTGCCTTATGAGAATAATAACTTAGGGTAATGACGATTTAGAAGGCAAACCATGAGGAATGCCTTCTGAGTGGGAATCTGAACCATCAAAGGCTCAAAGAGCTCGACACATGGCTAGCAATTAGAGAGGGATAGTTTAATCTCGACCATCCAAGAACTTTATAAAAGGAGAGGGAGGCTGCCCCTTGTGGATAGAATAGCCTCTACCTTCTTTTCTTCATCTTCTTTAGTTCTTAGGCTGCCATTGCCATCATGAACCGTTTGCTAGTGGGGTGGTTGCTGGAGCATTTGGAAGTGCTCTAGGTGACCCTTGAACAAGCTATGGAGAAGGTTATGGAGGTCGAAGGTGGGCTTACCCTCCTCCTGAATAAGTTGGCTATAGAGAAGGTGGCGACTGCTTGTCAGAGGGTGATGGATGGATGCGGAGATGAGGGCGGTTGAGTTTCAGTTGGAGGAAGTGGATCTTAGGGTGTCCACCTTGCTAAAGGAGTTGCAAGCCGCCTGCCAGCTATCCATGGAAGCTTAGAGGAGGGTCACATAGTTGGAGTGTGACCCTTCGATTGAGTTTGAGCGGAATGTCATCGAGCTTTCAGATGTAGCTGCTCGACAAAGGTCTCCCCCTTAAGCTCCTTGGTCTTTTTCGAGGAGAGGCATAATGAGGTGGAAGTTGGACTCCTTCTAGATGTCATAGTTAGTTAGGGTTCAGTCATCCTCGAGCTGCTTTCTAATGGAGGTGGAGTCATGGTGTTGCATTTTGTCAAACAACCGCCTTGGCTAATCCACCCATAGACTTATGGTTTTTTTTTTCTTTTGTGAATATGCTCGGATTCCCAGCTAATACCATTGTATTTAGAATTGATAATGAATAGAAAAACTTTTTGTCTTTCTACATTTCTTGCTTTGATGGATGGAGCTGTTGGCATTATCGTGAGTGATTTTCAGTTTGATCGGTCCTCCACCCGAGGTCAAGGTGTGAACTTATCTTTGAAGTAGCTTTGGGGCCTTGGCCCTACCTTGGTCTCACTCATCAATTGTTGGGAGATTGCTAGGGGTCTTGCCCCTAGCCAAAGTAGGGTTGGACCGAGGTGTGAACTTGGTGTTTGCCTACTGGAAGCATTTGATCTTTGAGCTGTTTGGATCTTGATTGCTGGGCAACTACTTGATTGGCTGGTGTTTTGATCTGGATTGCTCGAGTTAGAGGTACCAACCAGTCCGCCAGATATTTTAGCTTAGGCTGTTCCGGCCTTAAGAGGTCGGATGAGTCACTAAGCCTTTGGAACGAGGGCTGAAATAGATGCTTAAGGCTGTCTTGGCGTGAAGAGGTTGGTTAAATTGCCAAGCCTTTGGCATAGAAGCCAAAATAGACGTTTGGGGCTATTCCTACCTAAAGAGGTCAATTAAGTCGCCAAGCTTTTGGCATTGGATCGGAATGGATGCTTGGAGCTGCCCTGGCCTAGAAAGGTCAATTCAGTTGCCAAGCCTTTTGTATGGGGGCCGGGATTTGGCCATCCCACCTGAAGAGATCTGTACGTCACCAAGACTTTGGCACAAGGGTTGGAATGTGTGCTTAGACCGTCCTACCTAAAGAGGCCGGTAGGTCAACGAAAATTTGGCATAAGGGTCGGAACATTGGAGTTGTTTGATGACTTGTCCAATAGAAGGAGATGTTGCCTCCTTAGAGCTGTTGGATGGCTTGTTCTACGAATAGAGGTGTTGCCTTCATGGAGTTGTTGGATGACTCGTTCGACGAACGTAGGTGTTGCCTTCATGAAGCCATTGGATGGCTTGCCTGATGAACAGAGGTGTTGTCTCCATGAAGTTGTTAGATGGCTTGCCTGATGAATGGAGGTATTGCCTTTGTGGAGCTGTTGGGTGGCATATCGGATGAACAGAGGTATTTGCCTTCATGGAGTTGTTGGATGGCTTATTAGATGAACAGAGGTATTGCCTCTGTGGAGCCATTGGATGGCTTGTCCAATGAATGGTGTTGTCTCCACGGAGTTGTTGGCTCATCGGATGAATGGAGGTGTTGCCTTCATGGAGCCGTTGGATGGCTTGCCTAGAAAATGGAGGTGTTGTCTCCGTGAAGCTTTTGGATGGCTCGTTTGATGAATGGAGGTGTTGCTTCCATGGAGCCCTTATGTGGTTCACCCAATAAATGGAAGTGTTCCATTTGTGGAACCATTGGATGGCTTGCTCGATGAATGAAGGTGTTGCCACCATGAAGCCATTGGGTGGCTAGTCCAATTCAAGCTGGAGCGTGTTAGTCAGTGATCATTATGAGACACGACCAACCTATGGTAGGCTTGAGAGCCACGTATCCGACTTGAAACACTTGAAAATATTTCTTCAATCAACATCAGGCCAGGTTTTGAAACACCACAGACAGGGAAGCTCCTTTGCCAGAAAGTGTCTAGCAGATGCCTAAGTCATATAACTCTCAGGAAAATTGGGGAGGTTCTATATGTGTGGCAGAGAGTTAGGAACTCAAGAGCCTAGAGAGCTTAGAACTATGAACTTAGACTTAGCTTCATACCCAGAACCTAAACTTCCCTTCGTACTATGAACTTAGAACTTACTTGGAGAGCCCCCTCTGGAGCAATTTTTATAGGCAAGACTTGGTACCTGTTGCCAAGGTTTTGCATCTTGATGGGATCAGGGGCATCCTAGCCATCCCATCCCATTCTTGTGAGAAAACAGGACGAGATGGGTTCGGGACTCCAAAACCTATTTATATAGGGAGAGAAGAAGAAAGAGGAGAGAAGGAAAGGAAGGAATGATGAAGAAAAAGAAAAAATGAAAGCAAAGAAGATGAAAGATGAAAAGAGAGTAAAGGAGAAGAAAAAGAAAGGAAAGGGAAAGGAAAGAAAAGAAGGTAGAGGAAAAGAAAGAAAAAAGAAATAAAGAAAGGAAAGAAGAGGTGGAGAAAGATGGGATGCATGACTGGAACGGCTGTTGGGATGAGACGGGACAGCAGGGCATCCCATTTCATAGAGAAATCCGGAGACTTTCGTCCTATGGGATTTAAAATCTTGCCTGTCGCTGTGGAATCTAGGGATGTGTGAATTGGCTGTTTTAGATAACCATTCGCACACCCCCGCGCTAATTCTTGCGTATCTTAGGGTTATGGAAATCGTTTGCTATCATGGGCCAACTGTAGCTAGATGGGGGGAGATTTGGGCATCTCCATGCACCTTTGAACTAGCCACATGGCAAGAGCTAATTGGCCAAGGTGAATGCTTTGGGGCAAGCTTGTGGTGGGCTCTAATTGGTTAGTTCTGCCATATTAGCTATGGTCAGTTCTGGTGTGTATCAATTGGAAACAATTGATGTATTTATTGTGCTATACTAGGTACTCACTACATTCTGCTTGTTCTTGGAAATTTGAAATTTACATTATGAAATTATCAGGACAAACATATAATGAATAAGTTGCAATTTTCTTCCATTTGGATTCCTAGGAAAAATGAACGTATTCATAATGGATGTTTCATGTAATATAAGTTTATAGATTCCTTAGGATGGCCACCATTGGCCTTGATAGCAATGTTTAATTAAAATACCAAAATAAAAGAAAGCTCCACATTGGAGAAAATGAGGAACGTTAGTTGTATTTGACCTTAATGAGCTCATGCTTAGGATTGGAATACCATTTTATTCTCCTAGGCCCTATATGTTTAACTTGGAACGGTTGGATTCTTATATTCCTGGCCTACGTTTCTCCTACGTTTCTCCTGAGCAAGTTTAGTAATACTTGTGTATAGCCCTGTATTGGGCCTACCATACCATGTTGATACCGAATGATACAAATTAATCTTATTATTCCCCTTCTTCTAGTTCACTTAGTAATGAATTTGTCAATCAATAGCTTTCATTGTATTGACGTTACGCATTTGAAAAAAAGAGAGCAAGGGACTTGCTTTTACAAAAAGAGAGTAATCTGGAAAGAAAGCTGATGTGTTACTTTTCTATCATTTCTGTCAATATTAGATGTGTTTTTTTAATAAATTTTGCTATTGCTCTTTCAATTTGCAGGTAAACAAATCAAACGCCGGAAGCGACACAGGAGAAAGCACTTTGAAGACCAAGAACCATGCATAATGAGGGGTGTTTATTTCAAAAATATGAAATGGCAGGCAGCAATAAAAGTTGACAAGAAGCAAATCCACTTGGGCACTGTTGGATCACAAGAGGAAGCGGCCCGATTGTATGACAGGTATTTGCACACACTACTCAAAGTGATTGCTATATGATTTTCATTTCTACTGGTGTCCTAAAATTTGAAAAGTGCTACTAGCGCTTTTCCTTGATTGCTTTCAATTTCAAATTGCTTTAACAAATTTGCTTCTCAGACTGAAGCCCGCACTCATACAAAAATTTCTGTAATGGATAATTTTGGTCATTGATTTAGTCTTGAAGGACAATTATTTTATCGTTACTTGTCTATGAGGATGCTCTTAACTTCATTACCAATCAACTGAAACTACCATATCTTATAACATGTCTTGATCTTTCTCTACTAATTACTTGATGCAGGTCTAATCCTGATGGAAGAGGTGTAAGGTAAAACTGAATATTTTTGGCATGAAAAATTTAAGAACTTAATACTGGTGGAAAAAGGCAGTGATGTATTATTATGCATAAATGGATGTGCGTCAAAAGGTGGACGAAGAATCTGTGATCTAGATTGAGGTTCATGTCTTTAATGATCTAGTTTACCACAAAAAGATAAACAACAGCAAAAAAAGCTGCAAAATTTATCTTGGTAGCCTATTTTGCTGGGAGTAGTCTTCTCTTTGGAAACCCTAGAAGCCATCACTCTGGTGTCGAGGAAGTTATGGATTTCAAGTTTCATCTTAACATTGGGAAAAAGTTTTATTTAAGAAGCCTTGCAATGACGATTAAACCCTTTTACTACATTCCGATAGGGTGAACTTGTAATCTTCATTAAAGAAATAAGCTTTCTACCATGCAAACTCAAATCTCATTTCTCACTCATGAACCCAGGCTCCTTTCCCAGTGTGATCACCTGACTAATCAGATTTCACAATACAAGTCAAATGATTACATCATTAAGTCAATAACATTTCAGTTGATGCATTTATGTTGATCCGAAGATCTCATTTAATTAACCAATAAACTGATAAAAGATCTAAACAATATTTCCATATTTCCTTTAGCTATTGATGTTTTGACATATATGATTTTTATTTCATAAATTGATGAATCTCCTAGAGGAATCCTTATATGACTATGGTCAGACTCTTCTAACTTTTCAGTTCAATTTTAACCTTCTTAGATGTCTTCTCTTATAGTTAATCCTGTCAACAGTAACGAGACATTTAGGTGGTCTTATTTCATGCTTTCCATCAATGGATTCTAAATCAGAACTCTGCCTAATTCTACGGCTGCCATAGAAAAACTTAACAACATCAGTTTGTTATCATGATAGGATTAATTTATCATGCATACAAGATTATTATGACATTAAAACAACATCTGTTTGTTAATCTTGATTTTAGTTGTTGTATTCAATCTAAAGCAATTACATATCAACATCAGGCACCACATCTGGAAGAAATTGCCAGTAATATTGTCAGACACTAGATTAACAGATACTTCTTCTGCAGATTCTCTCAGTCATTTTCATGAATGAAATCAGCAAATGCCAATAACTAAGCTGATAGCTCAGGAACTTACAAGTGTTGCCTGTTAAATGTTGAAGCCTGTAGCAAATCATGTCATCTAGAAAGTTTTATTTCTATATGACAGAGAAGGGAAAAGAAGGTTAGGGAGGAGAAGAATAATTAACAATCATCAAATTTACTGTTTTTCCATAAGTTAATAAGAATGCGATTGGAAGTGAAAAAAAAGGAATGAAGAAATAAAAATGAGATTGGTGATAAGCTCAAGATAACCAGAAACTATAGGCCATGCTATGTTCAAATCTTGGTTTAGCACCAGATAAATGATGCGGAAGGTTGGATCATATTTTAAAGTTTTTTGTTGAAACTGAAATATTTCGTCAAATTGTATTGGTTTTACTAGAAATTCATCCACAACCTATCCAAATTTTTAGTAAATTTAGCTTGTTTTGTTCTTTTAATCAGATATTCACTAGCCTTGGTCTGAACAACTTATGTAAGGCATGCCAGCCTTCTTTTGGGATTCTTCTTGTTTTTGTTATTTTGTTTGATGGGTAGGGCTTTCTTGTTAGTGAAGAAGTGGGCCTCTACAAAGCACCTTTGTGAGATCCACATTCAATTTTGTTAGTTTCAAAGATTTGGAAACATTCTTGGTATTTGTTGGAAGTTGGAATGAATATTTTTTTCAACCATTTTTCATATTAGTTATTTAAGCTCTTGGAAAATTTATTGCCTGTGATGAAAGTATTTAAACTTGGATCTTTTTTTTGGTAAGTGAGCAATCTTTTCTAAAAAATAAGATCTTGTTACTTTTTATGAAATTCCCAACTTTGTGGTATAATTTTTATATGGAGTAATGAAATTAAATTTTTCAATGTTGTAATCTGTAAAATGGTAAATGGAGAAGCTTGTTCATCTATTACATTGTTTACAAATATATATAATACACCAAGATCCACCAAAATCTCATGATTGTGGGAAAGAAATAAAGAAAAGATACAATCCCATGATTGTGGGAAACAAATAAGGAAGAAATTCAAATGATACAAAATCAAGGATGGTGGAGTTGATGGAGAAATTGATATACTTTCCTATGGTGAAATTATTATACTTTCCAAATATCTAATGGAGGAATTGTCATGCTTTCCAAAATGGAGGAATTATCATGCTTTCCAAATATCATAGTATTCCAACACTCCTCAAGCTAGAGCATATATGTCATATGCACCAAGCTTGTTACATATGTAGTTGATTCGAGGACCTCCGAGAGATTTAGTGAATATATCTGCTAGTTGGTCATTTGAGTTAACAAATCTTGTAGCAATGCTTCCTGAAAGAATCTTTTCTAATAAAATGACAATTGACTTCTGTGTTTGGTCCTCTCATGAAAAATTGGATTGGAGGCAATGTGCAGGGCTGCTTGATTATCACATATCAGCTGTATCTGTTTGACTTCATCAAACTTTAATTTTTGGAGTAGTTGCTTCAGCCATATGAGTTCATGTGTGGCCAATGCCATAGCTCGGTATTCTGCTTCTGCACTTGCTCTGGTCACAACATCTTATTCTTACTTTTCCAGGATACTGGAATGCCTCCAATAAAAATATAGTATCCTGATGTTGACCGCCTATCAGAGGAAGACCCTACCCAATTTGCATCTATATAACCAATCATCCCTATATGCCCTTTGTCTTCATATATGAGTCCTTGGCCTGGTGCTCCTTTAACATATTTGAGAATGCGAATCACAGCATCCTAGTGACTGTTACATGAGATTGTAGGAACTGACTAACAACACTTATAGCAAAAGAGATATCTGATTGAGTGATAGTGAGATAATTCAATTTTCCAACAAGCCTTAAATACCGTCTAGGGTTTGATAGTGGCTCCTGTCCAGGTAGAAGTTTGACATTTGGATCCATTGGTGTATTAATAGGTTGGCAATCTATCATGCTAGTTTCTTTCGATATGTCTAGTGCATACTTCCTTTGTAGATTGCAACACCATCAGTAGACTAAGCCACCTTAATATCTAGAAAGTATTTTAGACGACCCAAATCTTTGGTCTAAAAATGTGAAAGAGGTGTTGCTTCAGTTGACAGATTTCATCTTGATCACTGCCTATGATAGCTATATCATTCACATAGACAACCAAGTATATGCACTGACCTTGTAAGGAATGGCGATAGAAAATAGAATGATCCACCTCATTGTGAACCATACCAAACTGTTGAATGACTATGCTAAACCTTCCAAACCAAGCCCGTGGAGACTTTTTCAAGCCATAAAGAGAATGACGAAGACGGCAAACTAAGCCAAACTCCCTCTCAGCAACAAATCAGGTGGTTGCTCCATACACACTTCTTGGGCAAGCTCTCCATGGAGAAGCATTTTTAATATCTAGTTGAAAAAGGTGCCAATGTCTCATGGCGGCCATGGAGAGAAAGACGAACGGAGGCAATCTTGGCCACCGGTTGGAAGTATCACCGTAATCCAAGCCAAATATCTAGATATAGCCCTTGGCAACCAGTTGTGCCTTTAGTCGATCAACCTTCCTGTTAGGACCAACTTTTATGGTGTAAACCCAATGACAACCAATAGTGGATTTACTAGGTGGTAAGGGGACCAACTCCCAAGTGCCACTAGAATGCAAAGCTGCCATTTCATCAACCATTGTTTGCCGCTACCTTGGATGAGCCAATGCTTCACCGGTAGTTTTAGGGATAGAAATACAAGACAAGGAGGATACAAAGGTATAATAGGGTGAAGACAGACGATGATAACTCAAAAAGCTATAAATAGGATGAGGGTTACGAGTGGAGCAAATACCTTTTCGAATAGCAATTGAAGGACTATCCACCAGAGGTAGGTCCGTGGTAGGCATAGGCATTGGAGCAGAGGGTGAGTCAATAGGAGCATCAACTGAGCTTGCAGGAAGGTTTGAACATAGACGACAATGATAAACTTGAAGTGGGCAAGCCAGAGTGTCCTCAGGAGGGCAAATGTATGGAACAAGAAGAACTACAGATATGATGGGATGCTTAGGAGTAGATGCAAAAAAAGACGTATTCTTATGGAAAGTGACATCTATGGAGGTGATGTAACAATTTATGTTTGGAGACTAACACCGGTATTCTTTTTGAAGACGAGAGTAGCCCAAAAAGATACACTTGAGTGACTTAATAGAAAGTTTATCCTATCCAGGGGTTAGATTACGAACAAAACAAGTACAGCCAAACACATGAAAGGGAAGAGGATAAAGAGAATGAGTAGGAAACATAATGGAATGTGGAATCTGATTTTGTAAAACTGACAAAGGCATTCTGTTAATCAGGTAACAGGCAGTAAGCACAGCATCCCCCCCCAGAAATGGAGAGGAACATTATTATGTAAAAGTAATATGTGGACAGTCTCAATGAGGTGGCGTTTTTTACGCTTAGCAACTCTATTTTGCTGAATACTAGTATATGAAGATTCATGAAGGATGTCTTGTGAAGATATGAAGCTATTTAAAGAGTCAAAAATATTCTTGTGCATTATCACTACATAAAGTATGAATTGGAACACCAAATTGAGTACGAACTTTAGCACAAAAAGATTTAAATATTAAAAATAACTCAGAACGATTTTTCATTAACAATAACCAAGTTCAACGAGAGTAATCATCAATAAATATCAGAAAGTACTAAAAACCCAAAATAGAACTAACATAATTACGACCTCATACGTCAGTGTGAACAAGATCAGAAAAGGATGCAGCTCGATTATTGATACGCTTTAGAAACGAAGCATGTGCTTGTTTTTTAAGCTGATACGACTCACATTCTAGTGATGATAGAGGAGAGATGGGGAACCATCTTCTGAAGTTTTGAAAGACTAGGATGCCCCAAATGACTATGGATAAGAGATTGTGGTGCACTAGAAGCACAGGCTACTGGTGATGTAGGTAATGTGAGGTGATAAAGCTCCTGTGACTCATGCCCGATGCCAATCATCTACCCCGTACCCCGGTCCTGCACAAGAATAGAGTTATTACTAAATGTGACTGGACAATTAAAGGAATGTTTTAATTTGCTGATAGACATAAGATTAAAGGGACACTCTGGGACATAAAGTACATAATCCAAAGGTAAAGAAGGAAGAGGTCTAGCCTGACCAACATCCTTAGCTAAGGTTTTAAGAGCCATTAGCTAAGGTAACCACAGGAAGAGAAGAACTAGTAATGTTGGAGAAAAGATATTTATTACTAAAAACATGATCAGAGGCACTAGAATCGAGAACCATGGTTCAAATGAGGAGGAATGAGTAAGACAAGCAACTGAATTACCGGTGTGAGCAGCAAAGTAGTCGATTGCTTGGTTGCTTGATACTGAAGATACGCATCATACTCAGCAGCAGGAATGGTAATAGTTGTGGTGGAAGCAATGGCCATGGAGGTAACCGTCAGTAATGAAGATGTCGACATATTGACTTGGATTGAAGGAAAATCTACGAATACCTCAAGTAACAACAGCAGCAACAAAAAAAAAAAGGTCCAAATCGAAGGGAGACACATAAAAGAACTGAAAAGTTACTGTTCATGTGGAAATTGAGTCACGAAGGACCTGCACATGAGAAAGGACTGGGTAATGCTTAGGAGAGGCTGGGGTTTTAGTGGAGAGAGACACAATGGGATAGTGCACCGTTGGAGAAGTTAGGATGGCTAGGGTTCTCTCCTTGACTCTGATACCATGTAAAATGGTAAATGGAGAAGCTCGTTCATTTGTTGCATTGTTTACAAATATATGTAATACACCAAGATCCACTAAAATCTCATGATTGCGGAAAACAAATAAAGAAAAGATACAAATTCATGATTGTGGGAAACAAATAAGGAAGAAATTCAAATGATACAAAATCAAGGATGGAGTTGATGGAGAAATTGATATACTTTCCCATGGTGAAATTGTCATACTTTCCAAATATCCAATGGAGGAATTGTCATGCTTTCCAAAATGGAGGAATTGTCATGTTTTCCAAATATCCAATGGAGAAATTGTCATGCTTTTCAAATATCCTAGTATTCCAACATAATCTTTTGAAAAGAGAATCTGGATGTTGAGGAATTTTTAGTTTTTGATTGTGCGCTTATATTTGGTGTACCACATTGAACCTATCAGCGATGAAGGAAATTTTATGTTAATCATTTTTATACTTGAAAATTTAATTGTTCACAGTTTCATAGGACAGTTAATATTTGCTAGTTGCGCCTTCAAATATAGATTCATTTTTTTTGCATATATACCGTTACAAGTATGGCTTATTGCATATTTGCTATTCAAACACCACTATTTACCTATATGTATACCCCTCAAATCATCTTGTTTTTGCATGGATGCCCCTGCCATTAGATTTTTAGCTAATGACATTAATAAATAACCATTTTGAGTATCATTTGACACTAATACACTTCTATATTAATACCCTTGAAAAACTTAATATCTAGTTTGTATTGAAAAGAGTTATATTTTTATGTACATTTTTTAGGGGTATTAATGTAAAGGAGTAATAGAGTAGTTTTATTTTTATATTTAAAATGGTTATTTATCAACACTGTCCCCCGGAAAAACTAAAGGAGGGGTTCCTATGCAAAACAAGATGATTTGAGGGGTACATGCAAATAGTGATTTATAGAGGCTAAATAAATGCAATAAGCTATATTTGCAAGCATATAGGTGCAAAAAGGCCTTTAAATTCTGTATTGTTATCATTATTGATTGACATTCAATATCACTCCTATTCTCTAATTCTTGATACCACAGAAGATACCCAAACCATTTGTACTAGGACTTATTCACACCAATAAGTGTTGCATTTTTAGCTAAGAATTTATTTGAGCATTTTTTTATGTTTTTATAATTTCACTGTTTATCATGAATTCTCTTTTTCCTTCTTTATCTCATCATAGTTGTCTATTTTAATATAATTTTAAATGCTTATCTATAGCTTTGGAACGAAAAAGCTGAAATTATATGTTAAAACAGCGAGCTATAGTTTGAAATGATTTGTGTTTGCTTCTCCTTACCTTTATATTGAATCTATATTTTTTCTTATTTTTCTTTTTTATAATAATACTTTTAGCATTTTGTTAATTAGTTGGAATTGTTTATATTGGAATAGTAAATATTGAAACTACTAGATATTTTTAGTCAACACCTTACCTGAAAGTCCAAAACTAAGTTTCGGAACTTTGAAGAAGAGTTTCGGAAATTTGAAGAAGGTGCCCAAAACCTAAGGGTGTAAATGATACCTGAAAACTTGATACCTGGATCCTTTTTTTTTATAATCGTCAAGTTTAGATCCAAATTAAGTTTTTGATGACCTTATCAGATAAGAGTTGGATTTCATATTATAGGATTCAATTTCTTAATGGAACAAATTGGATGTAGCTATATTCAAATATGAAAACTTGATAACCTGAATACATATGCACAAACTATATATATGTACTACATATATAAATATAAGAATATAAAGAGAATTGGCTACATGACATGTGTTGATTCCTTTTCTCTATGTTTGGATTATGTTTTTTCGACATGCTCTCCTTAACTCTTGCCTACTGCTATTGCAGTTCCAAAATCCTAGCCGACACTTAGATTTTAAATATGTTCTAATCAAACCAAAGATACATAGAAATTTAAATCTGTTTCAATAGTGATTGGACTTTTTCATAAAGAATAATTCGTTTCTCATATCATGCTCCTTTTCCACTAGTATTTGTTACAGTATATATAGAGGATTATTGTGATAAAAGTTCTTTAGTTTTGAAAAGAGTTAACCCTTGGCTAGTTGGTCTACTAAAATCATGTGCTGAATTGAACATAAAGAAACTTGAATGTGGTTATGAATCGAGTTGGATACGAGTTTGGAGCATACTCATCTGGATGAATCCAAAGGTGAATCAGAACTCAGATTTTCTTATTGAGTTCAGATGCGATATGGCAAGGATCAAACCCAAGTTGGTCATTTATATCCCTATCAAAACCCATCTAGCATATGAGGAATGAACTGTAAGTGATGACACTGATTCAACTATTATAACTACAAAATTATGTCGCTGATTTTAAGGAGAAGGGGAATTGGATGACCAAATTACTAGAACTGAAGTCCTCTGATACCTTCAGTCTAAAGATTAGTTTACACTCGGTTGGTTGCAGATTTATAAAACCTGATTAAACAGTCGATAATGCTATTAATTTAGTCAATTTACTGTCTGCTGGTGCTGTTGCCAGCCTTACATACATGCCATTCTGTGCTAGTGCTTGTCGCACACACTAACACACTGGTATGTATTGCTCATACCACATGCTTGTATGGCATTGGCATGGTATGTTCTGATGATCATGGGGGTTGCACTTTAATCCTTGAAGTTGGTATATTTAGTAGGATTACAAGGTACTGTCAAAAGATTCATAGTTTTGTCACTAGAATATGGAGGAAAAGGATGGTAATGTCCATGATGTTGCCTCAAGGCTCTCAACTCAAGTGCTTTTCCTGAAACTGACATACCTAGTGAGAGTGTAGGCTACATTTGGTGGATATAAGGCTTAGCTTCTGTCCTAGCTGAAAGATGGGAATCTGACATTGGAATTTGGATCTTGTTGTTTTTGGAACTGTCATTACATAGCTTGTGCCGAGTTGAATAATTCCTTTAACGTATGGATGGATGGAGGGTGACGAGTGGAAGGGAAGCAAATTTAGGAAGAGAAATGGGTGATTTGGGTACATATATTAGGCAGAGGCTTCTGCAATGGAGAAAGAAAGTATGGTATTTTCAAGCTTTCCTTTTCCTGAACGTGGCAACAAAGAGGTCGTAATTAGTGGTCAAAAAGAGTCATTAACATAAACAGCATTACCAACCCATGGGTCAATTTTGATCCTACTTTGTCAGTGACTGATATCTAGTGGAGTTCTTGAATTGGAATGTGTCTTCCAATTGCTTCCCACCTTCTTCCAAAGCCATTGTTGATCACTTCACTTAGTCATTTCCTCCACAATTTTGTACTCTTAATCATAGATCTGAAACATATTGAGTTGCTACATGCTTTATTGACCATTGCATGAAGTTTATTTAAATCCCCTATGGTGCTACCACTCAGCTTCATTCTGTCTACTTAAAAATATCTCATCCTTCCTAGTTTCAACACCCACCTCAATTTCATATGTTTGTCGCATTTATCTTAAGCTTTTGTCCATATTTCACTGGATGCTGAATTTGTTTCATTTTTTTTTTTTCTGTCTTACTGTTATTTGATTATCGCTAAAATTGCCATTCAAGGTTATTACAATCACATCCAGACTGTCTGTCTCCCTCTTGTACATTTTTTTGGAGTGAACCCTGAATCCTCTTAGAAGAACCATGTTAGCATAATATGTTGGAATCTTGCTTACTAAATTTCATTAGGAATGTTAAAATGTAAAATAAAAACCAAAATCAATGTATTAAGCAGGTGCTATCAAACTATCATTTTGTATGGGCCATGATATTGGTTATTTAGAAACAATTACGCTATAAAATAATAACATAAAATAAATCCATTTATACTGGAGAAGGTCTAAATCTACCCTGAATAACTTGTGAACTAATATGACTAACATTTTGTTATCCGGTATACAATAACAACTTGGGAACAACTTAAATGCACAAAATGCACAGGACAGATCTTTATCTTTGAGTACAATTCTCCTTTTTTAATTTCCCTTTGTTTGGAAGGTAAAATGGGAGATGAAAAATATATAGAATGAACTTACTGTAGATTTTGAGGGTGGTGGTGTTGTTTGTGGTCAAATGCCTTTCTAATTGCTACTGATCAGAATCAACATTTATGTGGATGCAAGAATAATGTGCATAAATAATGTGCTTGTACATTGGTATTATGAGAGAGTTGGAAAACACATTACCCACCCCATCAGTGATGCTTTGACCTATCTATGTAGGATATATTTTCTGGTCTATAATGCCGCCAAATGGATGTGGTTTGGAGCAGCAGCGAGATACAGCTGTGTGGATAGAGACCACGAGACAAGTTCAAATCTGCTTATGTAACTAGTAGTTCTCCTTGACAGCAATCAGACTCTCTTTCCTCTGTTTCTCCCCTTCTCTCCCTCGCACTCCTTTTTTTTTGTTCGTCATCTAGCATGATTTCAGGTCTACAAACGTGTGCATCTGAATTACGAATATAAGTTATAAAACATCATATTTTGGATAAAAGTATCTGAATCCTCTTCATGATTCAGTTCTGCAGGTCATGTTTGTTGGTTGCCCTGTCCTGGCAATTAAGCATAAACCATTCACAGTTCAGGCAAACCCAGTAGCAATTCTTAAAGCAGCAAAAATATAACATTGTCCCATGCATGATATTTGATTATTTTTCTCTTTTTCCATGACTGACTTTATATATATTAGCTAGGAGCATACACCTACAGCTTAATTTGCATTTGGCTATGTACAACTTTTCTCGAAAATTATGTTAAGATGATCTCTCTGTTGCTACATGTTCCTCAAAATTGGAAACTTGATATCTATTTACAGAGCTGCTTTTATGTGTGGGAGAGAACCCAACTTTGAACTCTCAGAGGAGGAGAAACAAGAACTAAGACAGTACAAATGGGAAGATTTCTTGGCAGTGACGCGCAATGCCATCAACAGCAAGAGTAAATTAAGAGTTCACTTATACTGATCATATGTTGGTTGTCTGAGATTATTAGCAGTAATAATTGTTAAACTGCTTTATTTTTCAGAGCATCAGAAAAGGCTTGGTGCGGATAGGCGAAAGAGGCCTGAGAGCCAGTTGCAGAGTAATGATGGGGAGCATGAGCAAGGCACCCATGCATCATCAGCATCTGATGATGGAGATGCTGATACATCTGTCTCGTAATCAGAATAATGCAAGCAGGCAAAGGCCAAATTACAACTGACCCATAATTTTCCTATAGGGATTAGTCTATATCTACATATTTTATATAGGTAGCATATAGCTTATATTTCTCCATTAATTTGCTGTGTATAAAGCCCCTATTAGGGCAAGCAAGGGTTGATGAAACACATTAAATTCTGGTAAGAGAATTCTGTTGCCATTTTCAACTAGCCAATATAAGGCTGCATTTGGAGTCTTTTACCCCTAAGATTGTGTTTTATCATTTTCCTTTGCTTGGTTCTTTGTACACCCGTTCTTAAAGCCTGTTTGAATCAGTTCGTAGAATCTGGCTGCAGCCCTGCGGTGACTTAAACCCAGAAATAGGATTAATAGATTTTTGCTCCACGAGAAGCTTTTATTTGATTAAGGACATCCGGTCAATGTTTTTCTGATTGAATAATGCCGTTAGTCCCATTCTGATCAAAACAATTCTCCAACTTCTAATGTTCTAGTTAGTTAAAATTAAAATTGATATATCTGTGCCTAATAATTTTTCCAAATGAGAAGGTTTTGAAGGTTGGTTCCAACTGCAACCCGCTTTACCCTCATCGATGCTATTACATTATTTGCGCGTAGAGAACATGGTAGACATCTGTGCATGAGAAAGAAGGGCGTAAAAATAATTGCGGTATTTGTGCCTATTTCTGAGTGTCTAAACATACTATTAGGATGGTTAGGATATTTCGTGTTTGGTTGCAACTCGACAAACCATATTTAGTTGCATTGTTGCAGTTTGTTGTAATCTCTTCTGTATGTCTACATACAATGAATCTGTATATATTATATATAGGACCATCCACCACCTGAATTGTGTGTAGAAAATTATCCCAATAAGGTATCAGAGCAGGTCGTATCCTACTTTTCTTCCTTTCCTTTTTAACGATGGCTTCTTCCTCTTCCTCTAATTCAACTTCACCCATTCTTCCATCTCTTGGTCAAGTTCACCACTTCTTGTCTTCAAAACTCTCATCGACCAATTATCTGCTGTGGAAAACGCAGTTTGTTCCACTCTTACGTAGCTTTGATCTACTAGGTTTGGTTGATGGTACTGATGTTTGCCCCTCCTCTACTACTGCAACCAAATCCACTTCATGCTGCATAACCATTTACAAGGCCTTATAACAAACATAAATTTCAATTTCGTTCCATTCCTTGTATCTTCCTGGTATGGTCCGAATCATCTCGGCTATCATTGTCTTGATCGTCATATTGGGCGTCTCTATATTGTTCGTCTTTCAAAGATGTCACTATTTTGGGCCCCCAACCATTGTCCAATTCACAACCTTGGCTTGCCATTCCAACAACGTGGTCCTCTCAGGCACAACCATCTCCATTGGTTGCTTCAGGTTTGGTTTCTTTTCCTTCTTCTACTACTTCACATTCACCTGCTAATGCATACTCTTTACCTACATCCCCACATTCCTCTCCACCACCACGTAATGTTTCTTCATCTACTTCCATGCAACATACCCCACATGAGGAGGCCACTTCTCCCATTACCGACATGGTAGGTCTGGCCACTGTACCAATGTCTCAACATCCAATGACACTTCGACAAAAGGCTTCTGTTGATTACCCATAGTTAGCTCGATTTCGGCCCTCTTCGGCATTACTTGCTAGCAAGCATCCTTTTCCTCATGCACTTCTTGTTGAACGTATAGTATCAAAAGGACATTCTTGCTTTATCGAGGCCAATCAAGATGTGGATTGGCGAGCCGCAATGCATGCTGAAATTAATGCTCTTCTCAACAATGGCACGTGGCCGCTAGTCCCTCGCCATCTAGCTATGAACATTATTGGTTGCAAATGAATTTTTCGTTTGAAATACAAATCTGATGGTACCGTTGATCGATATAAAGGTTGCTTGGTTGCCAAGGATTATAACCAATAAGAAGGCATTAATTATACTGAAATGTTCAGTCTTGTTGTCAAGCCGACGACAATTCGAACGGTTTTTGCTATTGCTATCTCCAATGGTTGGCCTATTCGTCAACTAGACGTCAACAATGCCTTTCTTCATGGACATTTGCAAGAGGAGGTTCATATGTCTCAACCATTAGGTTTTGTAGATAAATCAAATCCTGACTATATTTGCAAGCTTCATCGATCGCTCTATGATTTGAAGGAAGCATCTCGTGCATGGTTCCACCGGCTTAGCAGCTTTTTGATCTCTTATGGGTTTACTCCCTCAAAAACAGATGCATCTTTGTTTATCTACATAACTAATGGTGTTTTTCTTTATGCCTTGGTGTATGTAGATGATATTATTCTCACAAGTTTTTTCTCTGGCATTGAAAATTTAATGCACACTCTTGCGCGTGAGTTTGCTCTCAAGGATCCTGGACCACTTCATTTCTTTTTTGGCATTGAGGTTATTCCAAGTTCAAAAGGGCTTGTTCTATCTCAAAGAAAGTACATCACTGATCTTCTCCTTCGTGCCAAAATGGATGGGGCTAAGCCCCTTCAAACTCCACTTTCAACCTTCACAACACTAAGCAAGCATTGTGGTCGTCCTTTCCATGATCCAGCTCTATATCGAAGCATAATTGAGGGGCTGCAATATGTCACATTGACTCGTTTGGATCTTTCCTTTGTGGTTAATAAGTTCTGTCAGTTCATCTCCCAACCAAGTGATGTTCATTGGGATGGTGTGAAACGCATCTTGCGTTGCCTCAAAGGCACATTATCTTAGGGTTTGCTCCTCTCCAAGTCACCATCTTCTATCCTTCATGCCTTTATTGGGCCGGATGTCCAAATGACCGCAAATCTTCTGGTGTCTATGCCATATATATGGAATCCAATCTCATATCCTGGTCTACACAAAAATAGTGTACCGTGGCTCATTCTTCAACCGAGTCAGAATACCTAGTACTTGCTAATGCTACTGTCGAACTTTTATGGTTACAATCTCTTCTTCAAGAGTTGGGAGTACCAGTTAGAGATGCTTTTATTCTTTGGTGTGATAACCTATCTACCTTTCGGCAAATCTTGACTTTCACTTTGTTCGCGATCAAGTCGCCCAAAGAAGACTTCGAGTTCATTTTATTTCTACCAAAGATCAAATCGCAGATATCATGACCAAAGCTCTTCCTAGCTCTTGGTTTCATATGCTTCGAATCAAGCTACATGTGTCCTCTCGAGACCTTTCAGCTTGAGGGGGCGTATTAGGATGGTTAGGATATTCCGTGTTTGGTTGCAACTCCACAAACCATATTTAGTTGCACTGTTGCAGTTTATTGTAATCTCTTTTGTATGTCTACATACAATGAATCTGTATATATTATATATAGAACAATCCACCACCTGAATCGTGTGTGGAAAATTATCCCAAATAATTACTTTAACTCATACTTCCAAGGGGAAAGTATGGCATCTGAAAGAAAACCTTCTCCAGGCTTCCATCTGCTTATCTCTCTAACTGTGGAGCATGGGATATTGCACGGGTGCATCTTTACACAGCAATTGAATTTAGGTTAGAGTTCTTTTGCGGAGTTTAAAAAAAAAAGAAAAAAAAGAAAAAAAAGGAGGATGTTTGAGTGCACAAGGCGCAGATGTGTGTAACCTTATCTTATTAGTAGTAGCAATTGAAGCTTAAGTTTATGTTAATGCATTGTGCCTTCCTCAGTGATTTTTATCATTGTTAGGTCTAAATCAGCTATAGTCAACATGAACTCATCGATCTACACCATCAATGATCATACCTTTTTCTTTTTCATTTTTTTTTTTTTCTGTTTTATTATTTTAATAATGGAGCCCCACAAGGCTATCATAGAGACAATTCAACTTCTTTAGGTCGACATCTTTGGGCCTCGACTGATGTACCAAAGTGTGTATCCGTAACACGACCTCACGCTCTATGCTTGCATGCATCTGACTCCATATTGCATATGCCTGCACCTTGTAATCTATGCTTGTTTGCTATCGTGCCTAAGCTACTGCAGAGTTAAGCATATGACTTGCTTGAAGCAAATAAATTGTCTCATTAAGTTCAAGTAAATTGCAAAGCAGTATTTCGACTGCAGAAGAATGCGATGCATGACATGAATTGAAGATTAGCGTTCGATGGACCATCATTTCCTCATGGGTGTATGAACAATTTTACTGGTATCAATGGTGTTACTGCCTCAAGACCATGGATGGGGTTGAATGACTTTAATGTAGAGTTCCCTTGGTGTGGGGCGAAAAATGGATCACCTTGAGGTCAATTGTGATGTTGTCTCCTCCCACAACGTTGTCAGTCGTCTCCTCCCACAACGTTGTCAGTCATTGAGCTTAATGTCTTCTGTGCCTTCTTGCCAAAGGAAAAAAATCTTTTCTGTTTTAAATAAAAGTATGTTTTCATTGCTATCTTTTTGTTTTTTTTAAAAAATTGCACTCAGGGTTTTTATATAGGTGGGAATTTATCCATCAATATCAGAAATCTTCCATGCCTTTTCTCCCATGCCAACCGCTGGTCAATTTGGTATGAAACTACAAGGTATGCTTTTATCCAAGGGAGTTCAATGTTCCTGAGAGAGTATTGCTTTATATGGCATGTAGATAATCTTTGCAACCATACACTTATTCAATCTCTTTCATTGTAATATGCGTGCATTACAAATAAAAATTAGAAAAAAAAAAATGCACGGCAGAGCTTACAACTAGTTATTAAGACTAAATGCTTCATAACATAAATCATCATACATTTTCATATAAGGTTCTTATTAGGAAGAAAAGGGAAAAAAGAATGAAAAATCCAGCAGTGCAATAGAGTATGGATAGATATTCTGACAGGATCGGTGAAACGGTCTCTGTTTAGGGATGACTCGACGAAGTTGGAGACGGCAATGAGTTGGGCACTCAATGCTTGCTTTGGAGTGGGTGGAAGAGTAGAGTCTGGAGATAGGGTGGGACGTCTACAGTTAGACGGTATGAATTGGATGAATGGAATATAAATTATATTTTTAAAAAATAAATTTGTAAAAATTTATAAATATTTGGAGTGGGTTATCTATCGTAGATTTGCTAGAGGTTGGATAAAACTCAACTGAATTGGATCGGGTCAGTGGATGGGTGGAGTAAATTGCCACCCCTCCACGAAAGTCGTGCGGTGAGGGATTGAGGGACGATCGATAACGAGAAAGACCGAGCGGTGCGAAGATGGTTGGAAGCACACCGGCATTCACATGCTCTCCTACCCACCACCAACCACTTCTCTTCGCTCTGGGTAAATATGTCTTTCTTTGAGATATTTCCTCCCATTCCTTTCTGGTTGCTCGATGACATGGTGCTATGAGTTTCTTGAAAGGTTGTTGAGAGTGGATCAAAGAGTACAGGCTGTTTCTTCATGTGAAACAGATCAATAAGCACAGACTCTATCATTCTTGTGGATGCGTTTTTTCAAGTCTTCTGGAACCTGCGGTTGAAGTCTTGATTCAAAGTTACTGATATATGCTGACCTTCAGTGGTGACATCTTCTTGGATGGAGGGTGAGTATTAGAAAATGACCGCTCGGAATTATCCATCAAGATGTGCTTCCCTGCTTTATGCCTGATATGGGGATGAAAAATCTTGCTTTGGACCCATCGCGACGGATGGGCCGATCCCCGAACTACGCCGACCTAATACACCTCCAAAGCTGACCTTACCCGATATAGCGAGCAAGGTTGACCTTCGGTTCTGCAAGGATTTCTGAATCCCATGATCACCGGTAACAGCTAACACCAAGCAGATAAGGTAGAAAATAACCTCTAAATCCCACCAAATTAGGTAGGAGATAAGCACCCGATATGGCAGGAGTAACGCCCGGCACTCCTACCTCCATGGAGCATATCGACCTTTGCTTATAAATACGTGCTCGCAAGAGACCTCATGGTAAGTATAATTTCATCTATTTCAAGCTTTTGACTTGAGCGTCGAAGAAACTTATTTTGCAGATATTGCCGTGGTTGTTCTACAATCGCTGCCCACCTCTGGCCAAGCCGACCCAAGCCAATTGATCTATGGCAACAATACCTTTGCCGAGGATTTTAAATTCTTGAGTTTCTTTACTACTTGGTCATTGAGCAGATTTTTTTCTAATTACAAGCAGGATATTTTCGAGCTTCCAAAGTCATCTTGGCCTGGATTGTAGCACCAAATCTATAGACTATGAGGGTTGAACTCCTTGTCGACTTTACCTTGATCCTAGCAAACAACACCAAGAAGATTGCGTGAGGCATATTAGTTAAGGTTATTTGGAGGTTGCCTACCTTATGTAGACGTTAGAAGTCTTACATCCTTGTCAAGAGAAGCATAATGTTGAAAATGGCTAAGAAGTGGCCACATATTATGTTGGACTTTTGGCTCAAGTTGTTCCTCGACAAACTTGATCATCAATGTTGGTAGTGATATTGTCATGCCCTAAATCTAGTATTTGAATTGATCATGTAATAGCCGCACACTCTCTAGGACAAAGCCTTAATATTCGTTATAATCTCAAAATATCATGAATATTATTGATCTTAATTCATAATAAATATTCCATAAACCTTGTACAATCTATAAACTCGATCATCTAATTAACGTTGATGATGCTTTATCTAATCAATCTCTTCAAATAGTTATCCCAACCTTAGCCAAGTACAAGTATTCTATTACTCTAAAAAAGAAAAGAGGATTATGAGCTTTACAGCTTAGTAAGAATCTCCGCACATCCAAATGAATGTACATAATAATTAATATAAAAATGGTAATAAGTAGTAAAGCATGAAATCTCATATTAAATATTCGTTGACAGCCTTCAACGAATAGTTCTACAATGAACTTTTTTCTCTCCTAATGGCTAGTTCTTACCTCCAACGATTAGAATCATGGTTCTTTGGACTTCAATACTTTCAAACTTGGTGAGAATGGTTTAGATATGAAAGAAGAGCAAAGAGACATTTAAAGATATAAGAAAAAAAGAAAAATAAAGAACTTCTAGTTTTTATAAGAGCACATCTACTTTCAACAAATATTTTCTCATTCTTAGTGAGCATTGAAGAGATTTCTAAGATTATTAGCTGCCAACATTAAAGGAGACAATCATCAAGCTTCATCAACAATAAATCAGCTCATCCAAGAAGCTATTTCTATTGTAAAATCTCTATTTTACTTGATTATGTAATTAGTTTCAGTAGGGGTTGAAACTAAGGGATAGGGTTAACCCACTCCTCTAATTGGATTGTATTACTTTGGTTAAGGCATGTAAAAGTAATGGTTGGTGATAAAACTAACTAGATTTGTGGATAGTGAGCCCGATAAAACTATCTAACTGTAATCTTAAAGAATTATAGTAAAATTTCTAAGAGTCATGCTTAAGAAGTAGACGTAGATACTGAAAGTACACTAAACCACGATAAAAGTTAGTATCTTGTGCATGTGATTGTTTTATCTTTTGCTTATATATCTCATTTAGTTCTCATTGCATCCTTACTTTGCATTTAATCTATTAATTTTTGCATATAATTATTTTAAGTTTTAAAAACCTAATTCACCCCCTCTTCTTTTGGGTTGTCTAGCCAGGCAATAATTGATATCAGAGCTTTGATTTTCTGCTAATTATTAATCTAATGATCTAAAGTAAAAGATCATGACAATCCAATTTGGAGGATCATTTGCCCAAGGATAGTCCAAACATAGGCTATCACTTTTCAATGGGTCTAATTATGCCTATTAGAAAGTTCACATGCGTATTTTTATACAAGCTCTTGACTATGATATATAGAATGTTATTATAAATGGACTGCACACATCGACAATCATTGTGGATGGCATTTCTTCTCCCAAGCCGAAAAAAGATTAGGATGACTTGGATAAAAAACTTGCCCAACTTAATGCCAAGGCAATAAATATTCTTTATTGTGCCCTTAATGCAAATGAATTTAATTGAATTTCCACATGCAACTCTGCTAAAAGAAATTTGGGATAGACTTGAGGTCATGCATGACGGGACTAATCAAGTGAAAGAAACTAAAATCAATATACTTGTTCATCAATATGAACTATTTAAAATGGATCCAGTTAAATCTATTTCTAGCATCTATACAAAATTTATCGATATTATTAATGGACTCAAAAGCCTAAGAAAAGTCTATAACAGTGAATTTGTAAGAAAGATTCTTAGATCTTTGTCTAGATCGTGGGAGGTAAAAGTTACAGCTATCTAAGAGGTTAAAGATCTGAACAAACTATCACTTGAGGAGCTCATCGGATTCCTTATGACCCATGAGCTGGCTATGGGATAGCATATTGAAGAAAAGAATAGAAAGAAAAAAATCATAGCTTTGAAATCCATAGCTGCAGAAGAAGATGAAGATTTGTCCACCTAAGATGAGAATGATGAAGATATGGCTCTAGTAATAAAAAAATTCAAGAAATTCATAGGAAAACAAATACAAGATTTTAAGAAATAAAATCTAATTAAAGAAGAACCAAACAAAGAGAAAGAGAAAGAAAAGGATTAGCCCCTATGCTACGAATATAAAAAACTAAGACACTTTAGGACTGACTATCCATTGTTGAAGGAAACCTTCAAAAGATCCCCAAAAAAGATAATGATTGTGACTTAGAGCGATAGCGACGAGTCAAGCTCAGATGAGAAAAATCAAAATTAAGCAAACTTGTATCTCATAGCATAAGATGACGAGGTATCTTCTACACCTACACTAAAGTTTTTCTTTGATGAACTTCAAGTGTATTTTATAACTTAATAAAGGAATTTAAAAGGATAAACATGAAAAACAAAAACATTAAAGAAAAGAATGACATGCTTACCAAAGAAAAGGAAGAAGCTTTTAAAAATTATAATAAATTGGAGGAATAAAATGAAATCCTAAAGAAAGAAATAGATAACCTAAAATCATTAGTTGACAAATTTACATGCAGCTCAGAAAAATTGTAGGTGATATTAAACAATCAAAGAAAAGTTTATGATAGAGCTGGCATAGGGTATAAATCTAAAAACAAAACAAAATTCTTAAGAAACTTCTTTTTTGTACCTTCATCTATTGATAGCACTTCACATATTACTTGTTTTAGCTATGGCAAAGTAGGACACAAGGCATTTGCATGTAATATAAGAAAATTTAATGGAAAAATAATTTAAAAAAATTATGTTCTAAAAGGAACCATGATTGCTAACCCAAAAGGATAAAAAAAAACTTGGGTACCTAAAACTGCTACTTGAATTCTTTGCAGAAATGCCTTGCAGTCAATAAATCAAAATATTAATGGTACTTGAATAGCGGCTGTTCAAGACATATGTCGGATGATAAAGAGCAGTTCTTCACTCTTAAGAAGAAGGAATTAAGGTGGAGTAATCACCTTTAGTGACAACGTCAAAGGCAAGATTATTGATATTGGTAAAATTTAGATTACTTCATCTACCTTCTTTAACAATATTATATTAGTTGATAACTTGAAACATAATTTGCTTAATATTAGTCAATTATGTGATAGAGATTATAAGATTTTATTTGAATCATTCATGTGCATTGTATCAAGTTTCTTAGATGAAAGTATAAAATTTATTAGATATAGGCATAGCAATATCTACATGGTTGTTCTTGATGAGATCTCCATGAAGGATGGTCAATACCAAATTGCTATGAATGCTAACATCAAAGAAACTAGTTAGCTTTAGCATCATAGATTAGGACATGCAAGCATGCATACTTTATCAAAATTACTTATCAAATAATTAGTTAAAGATTTATCCAAATTAAATTTTAAATATGATCATGTTTGTGATGCTAGTCAACTTGGAAAACAAACCAAGAAAAGTTTCAAATCTGAAAATATGATTTCAATATCTAAGACTCTTGAATTACTTCACATGGACTTATTTGGACCTACTAGGACTACAAGTCTAGAAGGAAAGAAATATGATCTTATAATAGTTAATGATTTCTCATGATTTATATGGATTTTATTTATGGCACATAAAGATGAAGCTTTTTTAATATTTTCAAAGTTTTATAGAAAAGTTTTGAATGAAAAGAATTCAACTATCATTTGTATTTAAAGTGATTACGACACTAAATTTGAAAACAAATCCTTTGAAGATTTTTGCAATGAATATGGTATCGAGCATAATTTTTCTGCATCTAGAACTTCTTAACAAAATGAGATAGTTGAAAGAAAAAATCGAGCTCTAGTTGATATGGCCCGTACCATTGTGTGAAGAAAAATTATCCAAATATTTTTGGGCTAAAGCCATAAACACAACATGTTACATCCTTAATAGAGTTCCAATTCATCTTATCTTAAAGAAAATCTCCTATATGCTTTGGAAAGGAAAAAGACCCAACATCAACTATTTTCATATCTTTGGTTACTAGTATTTCATTTATAATAATGGTAAAGATAATCTAGGTATGTTTGATGCTAAGATGGATGGGTATATCTTTCTTGTGTGCTCCACATCTAGCAAAGCATATAGGATCTTCAAAAAACATATATTGGTTGTTGAAGAATCCATTTATATAATATTTAACGAAGCTAATAATCTATCTTCGAGAAATAAAGATATTCTTGATGATGATGTAGGCATTCTAGAGAATGGAATAAAGGAGCTCGATTTGAAAGAGAAATCCATCCATAATAAAAAAGGATTAACAAAGACTATTGAACAAGAAAAGGATGATGAGCAAGAAACAATAAGAGAGCATGGAGATCTACCCAAGGAGTGGAGGTATGTGCACAACCATCCAAGAGATCTAATTCTAGGTGATCCTTCATAAGGGATAAGAACTAGATCATCCTTTAAAAATACTTTTAATTATCTTGCTTTTGTTTTCCAAATTGAATCTAGAAGTATAGAAAAAGCTGATAATAACTCAAATTAGATGATAGATATGCAAAAGAAACTTAATCAATTTGAAAGAAGTAATGTTTGGATACATGTAAGTGGACCTCTAGATCATCACATTATTGGTACTAAATGGATGTTTAGAAACAAACTAGATGAATATGAAAATGTAGTAAGAAATAAAGCTAGTTTAGTTGCCAAGAGATATAATCAGAAAGAAGGGATTGACTTTGATGAAACATATGCTCTTGTAGCAAGACTAGAAGCAATAAGAATGTTACTTGCTTTTGCTTGCTACATGAACTTTAAATTATTTCAAATGAATATAAGAGTACTTTTTTAAATGATTATATTGCTAAAAAAGTTCTTGTAGAATAACCCCTTGGGTTTGAAAATCATTCTCTTCCTAATCATGTATTTAAATTAAATAAAGTACTATATGGACTTAAACAAGCATCTAGAGCTTGGTATAAAAGACTAAGTAAATTTTTATTGAAAATTAAATTTACTAGAGGTAGTGTATACACTACACTATTTTTGAAAAAAAAATAGTGACATTTTTGTAGTTCAAATTTATGTGGATGACATAATATTCAAAGTTACTAATGAAGATCTTCGTCAAGAATTTGCTGAGTTAATGCAGAAAGAATTTGATATAAGCATGATGGAGGAGCTGACCTTCTTTCTAGGTTTTTAAATTAAATAATCAAAGAAAGGCATCTTCATCAACCAAACCAACTACGTCAAAGAAATGCTGAAAAAGTTTGGTATGGAGAATGCTAAGAAGATCAGCACACCAATGAGCCCCATTTGCAAACTTGACAAAGATAAATGTGGTAAGAGTATAAATGAAAAGCTCTATAGAGGTATGATAGATTCATTACTTTATTTAACTATAAGTAGGTCTGATATTTTATTTAGTGTTTGCATGTGTGCAAGATTCCAATCTAATCCTAAAGAATTGCACTTATTAGCTATTAAAAATTTTTTTAGATATCTTATTTACATAAATACCTTAGGGTTATGGTACTCAAAACAATCCTTAGTTGACTTATTAAGATACTCAAATGCTTATTATGGAGGATGTAGAATAGATAGAAAAAAGTACCAATAGCACATGCCAATTTTTAGGATTGAACTTAATCTTATGGTACAATAAGAAGCAAAACTTTGTAGCATTATCAATGACTGAGGCTAAATATATTATTATGGGATTGCTGCATACAAATACTTTGGATTAAGTAACAACTTGAAGATTTTAAAATTAAATAAAATAATATATCCATTAGGTGTGACAATACTAGTGCCATAAACTTGATCAAAAATCTTATCTAGCATTCAAGAACTAAATATATTAAAATTAGACCCCATTTTATTAGAGATCATATTCAAAATAATAATATTATGTTTGAATTTGTCTTAATTGAAAATCAACTTGCTAATATTTTTACAAAACCATTAAATGAAGATAGATTTTCAAAAATCAGAGGTGTGCTTAGAATTTGTGATCTACTTTAAATTTGTTTTATCCTATATAATTGACTTGTTTTATGCCGCTACATGCCATCTCTATTAGCCTTATTTATATCAAGATAGATCAAGAAAATTTGGTTTCAAATTTTATTTTAATATTTTTTTCTGAATCTATACCCGAGTCATCTCGATTTTCGAGATGTCTCCTATTGGATCGAGTCATCTCGATTATTGTGGGCTCTTCTTTTTTATCTATTTTTTAAAAATCCTTGACTTCATTTCTTTCTCCTATTCATCGAGCTTCTCGTTCCAAACCCCTCTCGATTCCCTCCAACTCCCTCCAATCCATTCAAATCACAATTCCATTTTCCTTTTTCACCAGAATCTGAGATACTTATGGCACTGAAAAGAAAATCCACCACAACCAAGTGACCTTGCGTCACTCCATCGGTCAGTGGGATAGTTTTTAGGCTCCACAGGTAGCATGTTCTTTTCATTCTCATTTGTTTATTGCCATTTGGAATGTTCCTATCGGACGAAAAGTGGATCTCGACTTTCTAAATCGAGAGAACTTTTGCATTGGGATATGGATTCTGCAATAGGGTTGAGAGAACTTGGTACTCTTGAGGTAAACATTTATCCAGACTTAGTCAAAGAATTTTTTGATAATTTAAGTTTTGATGGAGAGTCTAGTGTTGAATCAATGGTGAAAGGTGTTCACATTGACTTAGATGAAAGAAGGTTAGGGCATTTATTGGAGGTGCCTAGGTCTTGACTTTGTTATTTAGACTTATCTGATAAAGTTGAAGCTCTGAAATGTGTTCTAGAAAGGAAAAATATTAATGAAATTGGGTAATTAGTAGTAAATCATCTATCTATTAGAATGAGGTTACTGCATAGCATTATAGCCTACATCATCTTTCCTAAGATTGGCTGACATGATTGGGTAGGCAAGAGGGAGCTCATTGTTTTGTATTTTTTAACAAAGGCCACTCCAATGAACTTTCTTTCTATAATGCTTTAGCAAATAAAGGATACTGCAAACAAATACAAAACTTGCCTCCCTTATGAAATGATTTTCACATTGATCTTCAAGAACTCTGGGGTCGAATTGAAAGGTGAAGACTTTAAGAGACTTGCACACACTGACTATTTCAATGAAGACATACTGTATAGGATAAAAATTCAAAAGAAAGAAGATAGATGGGTTAGATCAGATGAGGATGTAATTGTTGAAGCTAACCTTGAGGAACAAGGACCCTCTCTTCCCTCAACAACCGCACCAACATCTCCTTCTACTACTAGTTCTTTATTCACAGCTTCTAGATCACCCCACATACCTTAGGATTATCATAGACAATTACTAGTTTTGCCTTTAGATTTTAGTATGGATAAATTGGTGGAGCAGGTTGTAGAGCAGGTCATCGGAAAGATAACTAAACTACAATCTAATCATCAAATCTTGCTAAGTATAGAGGAGTAAAGGATTTCTACAAAAGGATAGACTGATATGTTTAGTCAGCAGATTAGCAGTATATCATAGAGACTGGAGATTTTAGAAAAAGAGCAGCATGGATCTTTGATAGAAGTTGAAATATTAACTACGGAGACTACCAAGGTTACCAGAAGGATGAAAGAAAATAATTACTCAGTGTACTAGTACAGAAGTGATCATCACTATTCTACGATAGATTATAGAGAAAATTGAAAACTTTGGATCTTAGACTCCTTCTTCCTGTTGACCTTCTCCCTCTCCTAGACCAGCCCCTTACCTTTTCTGTACCAGACCTCGATCCTCTTCTGAACCCATCATCAAATTTCTTTTTGATGAAGACTAGGTCTATTTTTTTTTATTTTTATATTATGAAATCCTTATTGAATTTTGCATCATTTTATGTATATTGATGGGATGCTTCTTTTTGTAAATCAATATACACTTATATCAATATAATTTCTCTTTTTTCAATGAATTGGATGTTTCTTACCTTACTATCATTTGCATTTCTTTTTGTGATTTTGATGTTGACAAAAATGGGGAGAAAATTATGGTAATCTTAATGAAAAAGGAAAGAAGAAAATGTATTGTATAATAATGCACCAAGAAAGGAACACTTAACTCAAGCATAATCTAAGGGGGAGTTCATGTAGGTGGAATCATACAAATTAAAAGAGCATATTTTAAGGAGGAGCAATGATGAAATATTGGAAACTTGTACACTTCAAAGATTGTATATATTATATTAAATGATCCCTCCTTGTATTTAGTATACATGTTGTATATATTGATTACACTCTTCTTGGAGTGTTTAATGTTTTGTCATTATCGAAAAGAGGGAGATTATTAACCCCTTAAGTGATTTTGATGATGACCAAATATCAGAGGATATGATTACTGATAATTTTTTTTAAGTATTTCAAAGATTGAAAGAAAGAGAGCTTTTTGATCAAGACAAGGAAGAAATCAAATGTGATTCAAGTCAAGCTCATAGGATCTCTTTTTGGAGCCAAATTTCATTAAAAAAGACCTTGGAAAGTATTCGAGCCAACTTAAGAAAATTTAGAGTCATCTCTAAGATGTTTGGCATGTTGGCATAATGGCTTGGCATGAGGTAGAGATGACTCAAAATTAGTCCAAATTATCTCCATCTCAAAAGACAAAAGTCTTATTTTGATGTGCTGAGATTGAGATGACTCCAAGTATTTTTGAGTGCTCTCAAAATTATGGTGAGATGACTCCAACAAATCCAAGGGGACTTCATCTCAAGGGTGTAAAAATTTTAGAAAGTTGTTTATTGAGCACCTGAGAGTGAGAGGACTCAAGGAGCAGCTGAGGGGACTCGAAGTGGAACTGAGTTGACTCGTAATCAATCGAGGGAACTCAAAATGCACCGACAGCCTTTAATAGATAGTTCTACAATGAATTTTTTCTCTTTCAATGGCTAGTTCTCACCTCCAATGGTTAGAATCATGTTTTTTTGGACTTCAATCATTTCAAACTTGATGAGAATGATCCAAATATAAAAGAAGAGTAAAAAGATATTTAAAGATACAAAAAAAGAAAGAAAAATAAAGAATTTCTATTTTTTATAAGAGCACATCTACTTCTAACAAATATTCTCTTGTTCTTAGTGAGCATTGAGAAGTTCTCCGAGAGCATTAACTGCTAATATTAAAGGAGACAATCATTAAGCTTCATTGATAATAAATTAGCTCATCCAAGGAGCTATTTCTGTTGTAAAATCTCTATTATACTTGATTGTGTAATTAGTTTTAGTAGGGGCTGAAACTAAAGGATGAGGTTAATCCATCCCTCTAATTGGATTGTGTTTCCTTGGTTAAGACATGTAAAGATTGTGGTTGGTGAACCTAGGATAAAATCAATTGAGTTTGGAGATAGTGAGCCTGGTAAAACTATCCAATTATAATCTTGAGGGATTATAATAAAATTTTCAAGAATCTTACTTGAAAAGTGGATGTAGATGCTGGGTGTGTACGAAATCACTATAAAAGTTAGTATCGTTTGTGTGTGTGATTGTTTTATCGATCTTTTGCTTGCATATCTCATTTAGTTCTTACTACACCCTTACTCTGCATTTAATCAATTAATTTTTGCATATAATTATTTTATGTTTTAAAAATCTAATTTAGCCCCCATCTTGGGTTGTCTAGCTGGGCAACAATCCTAAATCTTTTGATGCTATCTAAGACATGACTAATTAATAAATAAATAGTTAGATATTTATCTAAATTTAGAGATTAGAGTGTAAATTCTCCTGCTCACTATCTTCTTGTCCAATTGATCCTTCCTATATATAATTAAAAATAATAATTAAAAAAAATCATAAAATAACTAGATCATGATGGAAAGATTAGGAGAGAGAAAGGATTTAACTATTTAAAAAAATGATGTCTGGCAATCTAAGTAGATCAAATCAAGATGACTCGACTAATTGATCAAAAATTTGATAAGTTCAAACCAACAAAAAAATTAGGGTGGAGATCAATATAGGGGAAGATCACTTCTATTTCAATCTGAAATCCTCTATCAGGGTTCACTAGGGTCAACTGACAAGTCTCCTAGATCCTTTTCCTCATGGATCTCCTGATTCTTCTAAGGAAAAATAAACAAATCTCTAAAATTTTTCATCTAAAATTTTTCCAATCTATCTAAGAGAGCAAAAATAAATGAATAAATAAATATTAACTAATTAATTAATTGATTAATAAATAAATAGAGAAGAGAGAGAAATCCTTTCCTCTTTTCTCTTTTTCTCCAAAAAAGGGGACACCCTACCCATTTTATCTTCTCCCATTGGTGGTGGTGAAAGATGTAGGGCCGGCCAGCTACGGTGGCTCCTAGTGGTGGTGAAGCTATGGACCATCAATGGCCATGGCTGGTTGGGGGGGCCCTTAGGCGGAAACAAAAATAAAATATTGACTGCCCTATTTTGAATAAAACTGGTAGCTTGCCGACTCCAAATCATGCATTGGCGATGAGGGGGCGATCGAAAAAAGGAAAAGAAGGAAGGAGAAGGAGGTTACCTTGCTCCAGTAGGCTAGAGAAGGGTTCCGACAGACTCCACCCAACAACAGTTTGAGAGAAGGATTAGGGAAATGCCAGATGATCCATGGTGATTTCTCAAACAATTTAGGATGGAGCTTCAAGGGAGGGAAAGAAGCTTCTTATAGATTGGTTCCCTAGCCTTATTAGAACTCCTATCAGCCCTGATTATGATGGAATCGGGAGAGAAGAAATGGACTCCTTTTGGGAGTCCTCTTCTTCATTTCTCTCTTTTTTTTTAGTTACTTTAAGATTCATATGGGATAAAAAAAATGGGGTCCTTATAGATATCAAGAAATATTGAGGCACTTGGATTGTGGGCATTTTGTTGGACTATACTAGCTCTAAGAAGAAATGCCTTTTTCAACCATCTAAGTAAATATTCTAGTTGAGATTTAGTGAAAAAGATTTGATTTTCTTATATTGTTAGTTCAGTAGGCATAGATGAATTTGCTTAGAAAACTTCTGCACATAATGTTCTATGCTAAACTTGTTATCTTAAAAATTGAATAATCTCTAGTACTCCAACTTTAATATGCTATGTTCTTCTATTTTTATGTCAAATCAAATTATAATTCAATGCAACGCATACAAACATATGCATATATATGTATTTTTGTATGTAGTACATGTACATACGTACATGTGTACAAATCTATGAATGTTATGTATGTGTTATTGAATACATATACGTACATATGTGTCATATTGTTGCCCAAAGAGACAGCACAAAAGGTGGGGGAAGGGTTGAATTGGGTTTCTCAAAATTTAAACTATACAAATTTCAGACTATATGAAATATAATGAGAGAATACTAAATGATGAATACTAAAATAAATAAGCAAATAGGGAGCAATATAAAGAAATAAGAAGCCATATATAAATATTAAGAATTTATAGTGGTCAAATATAGCACTTACATCACTTTCCAATCCATCCTTAAAAATTCTACAATAATCTCTACACAGATTGTAGCTTGATTATTTTTCAGGCTCATAATAAAAAATTAGTTAATTTTTTTGATGGAAATCAACCAAAACCATACCCTCAAGCTAATCCTAGACTTTCACAATAAATCCAATTCAATTTAAGGCTTGGACAAGCCTTTCTCTAAGTTTCAATCCCAATTGAAACTTGTTTATAATAAAGAATAAGAAATACAATTGTAAACATAGTAAAAGCTTCTAAAAGAGCAAAAAAAGGTTGATGAAACTCTTTGAGAATGATTTAAGGAAGCTTTGCAATCAATGCTTTGAGAAATTCTTTGAATGCTTCAATATTTTTTAGTAGTTGGGATGCTTGTAGTTCTCTCTTGAATGCTTAATATTTTTCTCTTTTTCTTTTTTTCTTAGCTCTTGATTTGTTTGATAGCCTTTAAATCCTTTAAAAGAGCCAAATTAGCTATTTCTAGCCATAAGAGACAAAAAACTAGCCATTGAAAACTATTTGAAAAAAAATAGATTTTTTGCAATAGTAGCTGTTAGAGCTATCAATTACAATCGAGTTGACCTGAGACCAAGTATGGATCGACTCGAATAAACTAGGAGTTGGCTCAAAGACTGGTCTGCAAAAATCACCTCTCTATCTTTCATAAGAGAGTCTATTCAAGATTAAATAGGAGTCGAGGTCTGGCACTGAAACTTCAACTTTCTGCTTGACTGAGAAAGTCAACTTGTAGTTAAGGGTCAACCTCTAGTCTATGCCACTTCATACATATATGCTAGAGTTGACTCTTTGAATCTAAGAGTCAACTCTTAGTATTTTTCTCTGAATTTTTTATGATGTAGCTTTATCCAATCAGCCTCTTTTGCCTTTAAAACTTATCATTTGATATATATTTTCCAAGAATGATTTTAGCTTCCTAAAATTATCTATATAAGTACTTAAACAACTCATTAGTATTAAAATAAGTATTTAAATATTTTGTATCCATCAAAATCAATCTTTAGATCAATAATCTTTCTCTTTTTGATGATGATAAAACTTTGAGTATAAGTAAATAATGCAATCCATGTACTTGTATCAAAACAAATTTATCCCATCTGACTTAAGAGAGATTTAGAAATTCATGTAAGGCTATGCATCAAAATAAGACAATATAAAGTGAGTGTAATTGATGTAATAGGATCAATAATGTATCATAGCAAAAAAAAATCAAGAAAGATGTATCATAGCTTATTGCTGTATCTATGCTAAAAATAAAATATTAGAGCTAAAGGTTCTAAAAGTTGTATTAAGGATTAAAGTATCAGAGCTGGAGTGAGCTCAAAAGGCTTAAGGCTATATTAGGTCTAAAATTAAGCAACAGAACAAGCATATTAGAGCGAGAATTAATAATGCATTATACTTTCCTATGAAAGTGCTTATATCCACTTCAATGATTCTTCAATAATTCAATAATTCAAAAATTGTGCTTATAGTTATTCATTATTTGCTTGAAGGTTTCAGATCTATCCCCGGCCCATTTTGTCATCAATCAAAAGGATAATGCATAGAAAAATTATAAAATATATTAAAAAAGACTTCATTTCATTGTATAAATATGTATCTTTATAGATAAAATGAGTGTACTATATACAAAAAGAGATTCATTATAGTATACCGATGATATAATCACGAAGATATCAACAATACATAACAAAACAAAGTAAAAAATATAGTGAGCTACCTAATAGATATCTAGAGACCCTAAACCTTATCCTCATATGAGGAAGGTCTGTGGGTGAGGGAGAGTGAGCTATAGAAGATGAGACTCCAATCCTCTTGCTCTGGATCCTACTAGAGAGATTGGTAGGATGGATAGGAAAGTCTACATCTAACCAAATATATATCATAAATGGTGGCCTAGGAGTAGGCTGGGATGGCTAGGAGGTGTGGGAAGGCTGAGCACGATGGTCGGATAGCTCTGATATAAAGATCTATCTAGTAAAGCTTGTCGACCGTGTCCTCTAATGGCAGCCTATGGTAGCTCCTAGTATGAAGCTCTTCAATCGTGCCACCAATCTACCCATCATAGTCAAAAGGGAGAAAATCCTAGAGCATTGAGAGGCTCAAAGCTTTTTGAACTCTATTAGGATCTGACTAACACTTGCCTCAATCCTCCCCCTGAGGCGAGCAGCCTCTTGAGCTAGTGAACATAAGTCTCCATGATCTTTTATTTTGGCTTGCTACTTTAGTGTTTTGATTCGATCAGACAAGCTAGCCATCTTGCTCCTTAACAACTACAGCTCAATATGTACAAGTGAAGCAATTCGAGATAGGTTTATCTGGGTTGCCATGGTACACTCTCTTTTCATCCTCAGTCCATCCAATACTAACTTTGCAATCTTCTTTATCTGATCATCATCTAGTTGAACGGAGGAAGGTTGAATTGGCTGTGATGCTCTAATTGGTGTCACTAGTGGTATAGATATAAGGGGGTGCTGCTGCTGTAGGAGTCTAGGCCTCTGCTCATGCTGGTGGAGGTGACTTTGGATCAGACTCAGGCTGGGCTCCACTTGACCTAGCCTCATCTCTTTATTTCTCCCACCTTGAGTTCCTCCAAACCCTTCTCTCCTCCAATTTGCAGTGGCCCATATGATGTAGCAACTACTCATTGTAGGTGTTAGAGTGCATTAGAACTCAACTAATTTTTCTCTTAAAAGATACTCTGAACTTTCTAAAGACAAGAATGAGTGCCATATCATAGGGTAATGGTAGGCCTTCACCCTCCTTGTTGCCTCACTCATGCATGTGAACATAATACAGGAGAATGCTCTAAAGTACATGTACCATCATGGTTCAGGAGAATGCAAAATCAAAGACCCCATCTTTGGGAATAGAATTTTCTTGATGATATAATGAAGTAGTCATATCTACATGGATAGCTGGTTCATGAAGAGCTCCTCCATGACATCACTATCTTGGATCTTTAATATCACTTGGAGTGCCTCTGCAATATCAGAAAGCCTCATCGGTGTCATACCCTAACGCGATAATCATAATATGTTAGCAAATCATTGCTCAATGAGGATAATCCAAATCCCTTTTACTATAGCTTCCACATCACCTGACCCATACCTGAGGCTCCCATAAAACTCTCAAACATGGCTTGGATAAGAGGGGATATTCAATGAACATAAAAACTACCATCCTTGCTCTTTGATCTTTTGCCCAATCGAGAATCTCTCCCTTCCAAAAAACCTAAAATCAATCTTTTTTCTCATAGTAACTGATGGGAAGCAAGCAGAGTTTCTAGCTCTACTTTCAAATTTTTTTCAAAAATTAATTATAGTAAAAATAAAAATTAATCTAATTAATTCATAAAGAGCTATAGATTTGATCTACAAATCCTATATTATCAAGATCTAATATGATATACATGCATTATTTGAAATCTAAAAATAAAATAGTTGTAGGCAGTAAAATAATTTTACTAATCTATGTATTCAGAACACGTTCCTTGCATGGATAGATGAACTCTGCAGTCGAATCACCACCGATGTAATCACCAAGTAGATCTTATCATTGCAACATAGCCAAACACACATCTGACCTTTACGGATGGTCTATATGAGGTCCTGATCCCGATCGGCTCCTTTCGAGTGCTAGCTTGATAAAGAACGCTCCTGACAGCTAGATCTGATCGAATAATTTTGATCTCTCTCCACCAAAACTTTGGATGCTCTAGATCAGTAGGATGGGTAGAAGAGAGGATGAGGAAGTACTCAAAAAAATTTCATGAAGATCTGACGCTCAACTCTTATGAAATTAGAACAGAAACCCTAGATCAAGATCTAGAGCAGCATAGCACTGAAACCTTGGCACCTAGTTTTCTCTCCCAATTTTGCTTCTCAGATTTTTTTATTATTTTTTTCAGGCTATGGAAGGGCTCACAAACCAGAGAACAAAAGTCTCAAAAAAAATCTCACCCAAAAAAAAATTCAAAAATTTTATATAGGGTGAACAAGTCGAGATGGCATGTAGAAGAGTTGGGATGAAGTGGTTTGCTATTTGAATTCAAATCCCATTTGAATTCAAATTGCAACCAGATCAAACCCATCCATTTAGGACATGAGAAGGAAGGGTGAAAGCTTTCTTTTGCATGAAAAAAATTTATGAGAACATATTTCTCATGGAGAAAAAAATGGCACAAAGAGGGTGAGGTGAAACATGGAAGACTAGGTCAAACTAGTCTCATAATTATTCATTTAATTGAACCAACCCAATCTAAATTGGTTAGATTCAATTATACCAGATTAAATCCAATTTATTTAGGCTTAATTAAGATTAATTAAATCTTAATCAAATTAAAAATTAAATAAGTCCAACTCCTGATCAAATTAGCGATCATACTTTATCGGCGATTAGGTCATCTCATAACCTAATCGGATCAAACCCAACTAAATCTAATTCAATTAGACTTGATCCAAAAATAATTATTCAATCAAATTAAATTAATTAGTAATTAAATTATTAATTAAATTTTTCATAAATATAGAGTCCAAATTCAGTGGATATCTGAACAGTAGAGTCCTATTAAAATGAAACTCTTGATCAAAGAGTCCCAAACCAGTGGGACTCTTGATCCCGATATCTGAAACAAGTGAAACTCATGATCACAGAGTCTAGACTCTCGATTATAGAGTCTCGGATAAGTAGAACTCAGAATCCTAGAGTAGTAGAACTCTTGGTCAAAGAGTCCTAGTCCAGTGGGACTCTTGATCATAAAGTTCCAATCCACTAGGACTCCTGATCACAGAGTTCGAGACAATCAGGACTTAAAGTCCTAATGCAGTAAGACTCTCGATTGAAGAGTTTTAGTTCAATGAGACTCTTAACCATAGAGTCTCAGTCCAGTGAAACTCTTCACCAGCCAGCAGATCAGGTAGGAATCTCTAGTGTGTGTGACCCTGTAGGTTCAAATCTAAGCTAGTAGCATAAGAACCACTTTCTATACTAATCGAAGTGACCATCTAACAATGGTACTCGATGTTCGGATAGGTCGAATAGTCATAATAGAAATATTTAAAATCTACATGAATATACTTACCGCATAATTCATTCCTTTGATCTCTGTATATGAGGATGACTTAGAGTTAAACTATCAACCCTAAAAGATATATCCAAATGATGTCTCAAAGCAATTAGCCCCGTGACTCCTCACTAGGACTACCTTGGCTAAGGATTTGCTAAATTGAAACACAATTGAATATAATTCTTGAACCAGAGTGGTCAATCACATCTTGACTCACACACCAACTCTCTAAGTACTTGACTGTGCCCAGAAATCTTCCATCACTGAATTAAAAATTTAGATAGTCCAGCATCAAAGCACAGTGAGTTGCTTGGAAGTCACCATGGTGATCTTAGGTTGGAGGGATACTTATACCCATATTTCTATTAGAGCAAATCTTGATAGTAGAAAAGCTCTGGAGTTGATCACGTTTAGTATAGATGTACCCCTACATCTCACCTACATGCCATACCATACTCCTTGGTTAAGAGGACAATCAATTCATATGGCACACAACGATCTACATTTGATCGTGATTAGGTTTAAAGACTAAACGATAAATCCTCTTTTATCGATTCTAAATAATCCTAAGGATATCACCGCAACACAGGAGTTCATTAGAAGATGTGAGATTTTATGATGATAAAATATTAAAATAAATTTTATTTATTAATAATTCATATATAAGTACACAAAATAGCATAATCGTCAACAGACTGATGATTGGCTTTGGGATACTATTCCCATCAATCTTCCACTTGAACTAAAGTCAATCGGTGCAGTATCTAATACCCATCTTCGACTTGAAATCGTCGAACTCTTTCACTGCAATAGCTTTAGTGAATGGATTGATCAGGTTCTCTTTTTCATCGATCTTCTAAAAGTCCACATCACCTCGATCCACAATTTCTCGGATAAGATGGTAGCGGCATAGAATATATTTCCTCTACTGGTGTGCTTTTGGTTCCTTCATTTGAGCAATGGCTCCAGAGCTGTTGCAGTAGAGCAAAAATGGACCATCAAGAGAGGATGCTACTCTAAGCTCGGTGATGAATTTTCTCAGCCAACTGCTTCTTTGGCAGCATCTGATGCAGTAATATACTACACCTTACAAACTGAGTCGGCTACAGTATGCTTCTTGAAACTCTTTCAGGAGACAGCTTCACCATTAAGGGTAATCACATATCCCGACACACTTTTGCTGTCATCATGATCAGATTGAAAACTAGAGTCTATAAACCCAACAAGTCTCAGGTCGGACTCACCATAAATAAGTCACCGATTCTTAGTATTTCTCAAATACTTCAGGATGATTTTAATAATCTTTTAGTGATTCTCCTTCGAATTAAATTGGTATCTACTCACTATTCCTAGTGAGTATGCCATATTTGATCGCATATATATCATGACGTACATAATAGAACCTACTATCGAAGTATATAAAATTCTACTCATACGCTCTCTCTCTTGAGGTGTTGTCGGACAATCCCTCTTCAAGAGAAATTTTATGGTCTATCAATAGATAGCCCTTCTTAAAATTCTCCATGCTGAACCTCTTCAGCATAGTATCAATATACGTGGACTGGGATAAGCAGAGCAATCTTTTAGATCTATCTTTATAGATCTTCATCTCTAGGATGTAGGAAGCTTCTCCCAAATCTTTCATGGAGAATTGTGACAACAGTCAGATTTTTATTTCTTGTAATATAGGGATATCATTCCTGATTAAGAGAATATTATCCACAGACAATATCAGAAATACAACTACTGGATCATTAGCCCACTCGTATATGCAGGGCTCTTCTCCATTCTTAATGAAGTCATACATCTTGATCGTCCTATCAAAATATATATTCCAACTTCGAGATGCCTGATTCAGTCCATAAATGAATCTTTGAAGCTTGCATTCCTTAGACTCATTTATGGATGTGAATCCTTTAGATTGTATCATATACACCTCTTCTTCTAGCTCTCTATTCAGAAAAGTTGTCTTCACATCCATCTACTAGATTTCATAGTCCAGATGGACAGCTATCACAAGCATGATCTAAATGGATTTGAGCATTACTACAGAAGAAAATATCTCATCATAGTCTATATCATAATATTGATGATATCTCTTGGCAACCAGACGAGCTTTATAGATCTTTACTTTTCCGTCTGCGCTCCTTTTTCTCTTGAAGATTCACCTACATTCTATAGATTTTATCCTTCAGGTGGGTCAATCAATGTCCATCATCATTGACCTTCATAGACTCCATTTTGGATTTCATGATCTTAAGCCATTTTTTACAGTCAGATCTCTGCATTTCATCCATGTAAGTGATCGAATCCTTATCATTCTCATTGAGTTCGATAGGATCACCATCCCGAACCAAGAAACTATAGTATCTATCTAATTGATGTGGTACTCTACCAAACCGCCTTAAGGATGCAGGTTCAATGGACTTCGGATTTGATCTAATCAAATCTAGTTCAGGTTCAGTTACTTATGCCGATTTTTCTACCTATCGAACTTTCTCAAGTTCGACCTTAGGGGCATTAGTCCCTTCACCTAGGAACTTTTTTTATAAGAAGACTGCCTTAAGACTGATAAATATTTTTTGCTCATCAGCTAGGTAGAAGTAATATCCTTTGGTCTCTTTTGGGTATCTTATGAAATAACACTTATTAGACCTAGGTTCAAGCTTATTCGTTATTAAACGTTTGATATGAGTTGGACACCCCCAAATCCTAAGGTGCGAGAATACTAGCTTATGTCCTATCCATATCTCATATGACATTTTGGAGACAGACTTACTCAAAATTCTATTTAAAAGGTAACAGGCTGACTTGAGCGCATATCTCCATAAGAAGATGGCAGACCAGCAAATTCCATCATGGATCGAACCATATCCAATAGGATCCGATTCCTTCTTTCAGATACACTATTATGCTATGGTGTTTCAAGAGGAGTCCATTGAAAGATAATCCCATTCTTTCTTAGATATGTCAAAAATTTGTTGGAAAGGTACTCACCTCCTCAGTTAGACCAAAGAGTTTTAATACTTTTTTCAGTTTATTTTTCTACCTCATTACAAAATAGTTTGAACATTTTAAATGACTCCAACTTATGCCTCATTAAATAGATATATCCATACCTCGATAGATCATCTATGAAGGTTATGAAGTAGAAATATCCATCTTTAGCACTTGAACTCATGGATCCACATACATCAGTATGTACTAGACCTAAGAGTTCACTAGCTCGCTCATCTTTTTTAGTAAAAGAAGACTTGGTCATTTTACCAAGAAGATAGTGTTAGATGTGTGCCTTAGAAGCCAGATTGACCGATACTTATTAAATACTTTCTAGGGATATTTTCATAATTTTGATTTAAAATAAATTAAAAAATTATTTATTCTATCATATTGTATATAAGGTGTCTGTGATACATCCATTGAGTTAATATGCATGCTAATACATATTCTCAAGAGTTGAAAATTTAAAGCATGAGTTATCATAATTAACTCATAAACTACTCATGATCGTAGGATCATCATGAGGATGGTGATTGATCCAAAAGATCGGTGTATGATTACTTTTTTAGAATAGATAAGTCTTGAGTCTATGGTGTGGAGACATCGGAGCGAGAGTATAGATACTTACTAAGAACAAGGACACTGAGCGTGACCACCTCGAGTAGTCATAAGAGAGCCTATCTTCTTGTGGATGACTAGCTTGATGCTGTAGCGTACGTCTAGTTCTTTGACCTGAGATGCATCGGTAGTGCACCTTGAGGGTGTTATAGTTTGACTATACCATAACTTGATCTTTTAGCCATTCAGAATCCTAACGTATATGTTGGCTATAGCATATTCATTGTAGAAATTAGATCGCACCAAGATGGGATCTATTAACCTCGGTAGAGGAGGAGTGATCCTATGATGATCATGATATCAAGTCCTAAAATCCATGGCCATGATACTGTAAAATAATAGAAGGGAGTTTTTATTAGTGTTTCACATCGGACTCGAATCGAATGATTCATTCATTTGATGGGTGTTGGGTTTGACAAGTTCACTGTAACCCTAATCTTGTCGGAGCTCATGATAGAAGAACCCAATCACATAGGTAGCTACACCGAGAGGTTCATTTTTTGGTTCTAATGGATTGCCACCATATACTGCTAGGTGTCACTGATGGATTTTGAGATCAATTAGAATTATCTTGATGATCGATAATTCTAATTGAATGAATTGAAAGAGTTTTGGTCCATCGAAAGATATTTCAATGATGTCGATAATGGAGATTATGACATATTTTATTATCATACAAAATTAAACCTAACTGGATCACACAAATAAGAGTTTGGATCTGGATGTTATCAATTGAGCTAATCTAGTTTGATTGATTTGGATTAGATCCAATTAGGTTTAAGAAAATCGTGCTAGCATATGATTGAACCTAATATTCTTTTTCTATCATCTTTCTGGTTCATCTTGACTGAGCCAAATTAGATTTGACTCACTCGAAAGCCTTGTATGGCTTTATCATAGTCTGACTAAAACTTGTCCAAGTCAGAAAAATCTTGTCCTAACCTAATCTAGGCTTGTCCTAATCCATCGAATGAAAATAGGACAAGACCTGCTAATTTTTGAAACTATTTGGACAAGGCTCATTCGAAAACTCTATAGAGATTTATCTTGATCTGACTGAACCTTATTCTGGCTTGATTAAGACTTATCCTAAATCTGATAAGATGGAAACAAGACAAGGGTTGTCTTTTCCATATTAGGGTTTGTCCTAAAATCATGAGATGAAATTTGGATAAGCCTCTCCCAAAAATTCTAGATGGATTTTTCTTGATCTGACTGGACCGAGTCTTAATCTAATCAAGACTTATTCTAACTTGATTAGAATTTAATATAAATCTATTGGATGGGACTTGAAAAATGCTTGTCTTAAATCCCATAAGATAGGAATAAGACAAGGGTCAAAGGTTGACCTAGTCTTGCAAGAATTGAAGGATGGGGCACGCACCCCCTAGAGATTTTCTAGGGACGTGCACCCCCAGATGAGTTCGTGAGGAAGAGAGGGCATGCATCCCCTTATGCAATGCGCCCCTAGCAGATAAGGATAGATTGAGTTGGGGTTTATCCATTCAAAGTGTTTGAATGGGTCAAAGAAGTTTGAATTGTTCAAACTTCCAGGAGAGATGTTATCTGTGCCAACTTTCTTTTATCCGAATGGGTTCCATGCCATTTCTCATTATTTTTGTGTGACAAAAATCTAAAAAAAAGGGGGTGTGGGGCATGGAGATCATGGGAGAGTCCTTCTACATGTTGGCTTTGACCTATTCAAAGTCACATGCGAGGAACTCTTGGGTTGGTCTATTTAAAGGGCCCTGCATAAGATGTTGTGCATAGAAATTTCTCTACAGTGAAGCCCTGCCAAAATCTCCATCTCCTCACCTCCCTCATCTGATTCTCACCCTCTTCTCCATGCCTAAGAGTTGGGCAAAACCTACGAGCAAAGATCAAGTTTCATTGGCGCAAAGATCAGCAAGAGACGATGGAGTTTGTGAGACGAACGCGCAGCCCTCAAAGCTCGATTCGAAGGCTGTACGGAAAGACATCAGATTTGATCTTTGAAGATCAGATCCAAAAGGAGAAGACTTCCAAATCTTATTTGAGTAGATATTGGTAGAGGTCGGACGCATGCGCAGCTCAATCAGAACCTTGGATCAGTCGTCAGATCATCACAACGGATAAACGATTTATCTGATCAGATGATAATTATTATCATTATTTTATTTTTATTTTATTCTAATTTTAGATCAATTTAATTAGATTTAAAAACTCTTAGATCTGATTGGATCATAGAAAATTTTTAAAATTATTCTGCTGCAAATCTAATTCGATCAGATGCATCCTGCGATAGAAAAATCTGATTTTTTCTTTTAGACAGGACTCACAGGTCGGAAGTGATTCACAATCACCAATTTTAAGAATTCCTTCTTGAGTTAACCTATTTATTATGTTCTTATTAATATGACCTAGCTTAGAATGTCAAAGGTAGAGTTCTGACACTTCATCTAATCTAGGATGTTTACCGAAGGATTGAACCATGTTAACAGGCTATGATAGTAAATAAATACCGTTATTTAATTATCCAACACAAACCATAACATCATTCAAAATGATATCATAATTTTGTTTTATTAAAAATTGATAACTATTCTTGGCCAAAAGGCCTATAGAAATAACATTCAATAAAAAATTTGGACAGAAGTGACATTCACTAAGAACAACTTTATAAGAATTGATTATAAGGTTCATGATTCCTAAAGCTAGAACTGGAACTTATCTTCTATCTCCAATGTTCAGTAACCTCTAGCTTTCATCAAATCTCCTACTGACCTGTAAATCCTACATCGAATTACAAATATAATAAAGACTTTCAGTATCTAATACCCAAGCAGTAATATCATATATTGAGAAGTTGAAGGTGTTATCATATAATTGCCTTGCCCAGCAATAGCTTGCTTCTTCCTTAACCTGTTCGGATCCGGAAAGGCAATGTACTGAGGACAATTCCTCTTTCAATGCCCCTACTTTTTGCAAAAGAAGCACTCCGTCTGGCTTTGGTCGGGCTTGCACTTCTTGGTCTGACCCTGTGCATTCATCGTGGCATGAGGCTACACCTTTTTGTTCTTCTTCTTCTTGTTCTTCTTTCCTTTCTTAAAGGATCAACGACTAGAAGAAGATCCTTTCACTACATTCACCGTCTTCTTATAGAGCTGGAGATCCTTCTCAAGGTTTTGTAGCAACCCCAATAAATCATGATAGTTTACTGTAGGCTTTGTCATTCGAAAATGAGTAAGAAAAGAAAGGAAGGACTTAGGTAAAGAATTAAGGATCACAACCTTCTCGAGCTTCTCGTGTAGGAAAAAGCCCAGCTTACTCAGGCGCTTAATCATCTCGATCATGTACAATACATGATTAGTGACTAAGGCCCCATCCCTCATTCGAGCATTGAAAATGGCACAATTAGTCTTGTGCCTCTCAACGTCGTCAGGCATGCAAAAGGAGTCATTCAACATTTGAAGCATCTCCTAAAGCTGAGCATTTTCAAACCTATGGCTGAACTCATCATTCATTAATGCTAGCATGATGCATCGAATGGTAGTGTGGTCGTTGAGACACTTCTAGTAAGTATCTCGGACTACTCCTTTAGCATTCGGAGCTGGCTTCTCAAGTGCTGGATTAGTCAATACATACAAGATCCGCTCATGCTCCAGGATGATTTTTAACTTTTGATACCAGCTATCAAAGTTGGATCCTATTAATTTGTCATTATCTAACAACGATCAGAACGACAAGGTAGTGGCCATTTCTACATTAAGAAAAATCGAACCTAATTAGTATATGAATTATTAATTCTAAAGACTTAGATTTTAGTCTAAATGTCCTCCCACTATTTTATTCGAACTGATAGTCTCTACCTTCAATTTGAGAAATTACTTTAATTCTTTAGTGGATACTAGAATCCACACAGACTACACACGAGCCCAACTATGGTTGGTCAATCTATGTGCATCTATGGGTAGGTTCATAATCAATTATTTCTCTAAATAATTTTTAGTATTTTAATTTTTCCCTGAGAACCTAATCAATAAGCTTTGACCTCTACTGAAAAGATCCAGTTGGGTCCAACCATTAACATGACCATATTAGATGTATTTGACCAACGAATGATCTGGCCTGATTTTGACCGACCAACCTAACCAATATTAGAAAGATACGACCAAATCATCATATTATGAATGATAATTTTATTAATCAATAAGCATTAGGCCTTTAGGCCTCTAATGATTATTGAACTAATGAACTCATTATCACTCAACTTAATGGGAAGCTATGACCTAGTTATCATTATAACTATTTCATTTTTAAGGATCTAATAATTTTAGAGAATTTGGTTAACTTATTTTTAAGAAAGAGAGAGAGAGAGAGAATTAACCAGCCAAATTTGATCCTTCCATTGACTTCACCAAGTTAGATAAAAAAGGACCTAATTCAAGCCAGCATTAGGAGCACCTAAATCAATAACACTGATTTATCTAATTGACATGGGTGAGTCTAAATCATCAAGTGGTCTAATCAAAATCTAACTCATCAGGATGGCCAGATAAGTGAGATTAGTGAAAGGAATATGCCATTAACTCATCAAAGACCTAATCAGTGCGAGTAGCTTCTAATTAAAAATGATTGGTTTAGACTGTCAGACTTACCTTAGATATCAATCGATTTATTAGTTTCAATTTGACCAACTTAGCAATTTTGAGTTCAACCACGTAGCCATGAACCAAGTCCATTTGATCCTCGTTAAAGGCATGGACTTGACCAATTACAACTATTGTAATTGAGTCTAAAGAGTCCTTGACCTAATCTAAATCAACATTTGGTTAGATTTATCAATTACTCTAAATTAGTTTATTCTTTAACTAATCTTAGATCTAACCCAATTAATGGACCTAATTCACTTAATCCAATAATCCACATTTTATGATTAATGACTTAGAATCTTTAATTCATAATTCTAGACCCTAATTCAATATACTTAATTAAATTTTTAGGCTGAGGATTGTAAGCACACCAATTGGCATTATCTCTCCCTGATACCAATTGATATTCTATGATATTGCTCGAATGCCAATCATCCTTGGCATCACAAGCTTCGATACCATATTGCGGAAGTCCCTAATCTTTAGCACGGACGTAAAGAAACCTGTGATGTTTTCTATGGGCAGCAAACGACTGATCCTCCATCTAGATCTGTGATGGGGTGCCTGCCTCCTTGGGCTTGAGGGAGACGCCCTCCTTCTCTAAGGCTTCTTCAAGAACCCTAGGATGGCAACTCTAGAGAGAAGAGAAGAAGAAAAAATTGAGGGAGAAAAAGTCTGTATTCCACAGTATTATGAAACCCTAATACAACCTATGTATTTATACATAGCCATTAGGTCTGACCAAAAATTTTTTTGGCTAACCCAATACATGAAAGCATTCATCGAGCCAATGTACACCCATGTCTCCCATGCTCTCATCCTCTAGATCTAGACCCGATCCATACATGAATTAGCCCCCATAAGACCTCTCAAATCAGGCCTTAAAACTCCTAGGATCAACCCAGACCCTAGCCCAAAATAGATCCTCGTGTAACTCTATCCGTACACTGAGCTGGCTCAGTCTCAACACTGAGCCGACTGTGTTCCACTAGGTTGGCTTAGTCTGAAACTAAGCTAGCCCAGTTCTGTGCCGTGTCAGCAGTCCCGAATGCGTAACTCTCTGTTTTGCCTGTGCACTGAGACTTAGCCGATCCAGTTTTGGACTGAGCTGGCTAACTTATAGAAAATCTTTCTTCTGTAGTCTTGATTTTCTGGCTTTGGTTTTTTTCTTCATCTTGAATTTTAGATCTCCGAAGCACCAACCAAGCCCTTGGAATCTCTGGAGCCAACCTCCTAACTCCTTCCATGGCCTTCCAAGGCTTAGGAGCACCACAAATCCTCACAATCTCCATCTTGGTGCCCCAAGCCTTGGCAAATCCCTCAGCAATGCCCTCCTGCACGATCACACTATCCCTGCACACTCGACAGCACCTATGCAAACATTGCCTCCACCAATCCTCTTTAGCTATTGTGTACCCTTGAGGCCTTTGAGATGACCACCTCCACCGCTGAAGATCTTGGCTTATACCTTTGTACCATCCTAAAATTATAGTATTTCTTTTGCTTAGCAGTTGCATCACTTTTCCTGGACTTTTCTGGAGAACCCACAATGTTTCTATACTGGCACTCACTGCAAACCCTGACATGATCTCCTCAGAACTATGCCTGTCTTTCTGTACATGCCGCTCCATCTAAAACTGTGCATCACCGATGCTGGTGCTGGGATATCGATCCTTGTGCACCCCTTTGCTTTGAACTCATGTCAAATTTCTCTCTAATTATGAAGCCACATCTCTAGAGCTCCATCTATATTCGAAGTTCATCTGATGTCATAGAAGCTGACTCTATCATCGAGTCCCTCAAGGCCAACCACTCAATGCTGCACTACTGAGCCTATCACTACACCTCGAACACCATTGCTGTCTCTTCGAACTCTTTGCACTCTGTGGACCCCTTCAAAGCCATCTTGGATACCTCTACAATCCGCGGGCACCTCCAAAACTCAAAAGCTCATCCAACTCTTCTGAATCCAGTGATTGAACCATAGAAAATTTTACCCTAGTCCTTCTCTTCTGCTCCTACATCAGCCATCGCTTCAGTTGCGCCCAGAGAACCATCCTCCACCTGAACCATGACTCTTCCTAGTGCTTCTATAGAAGAAACCTGATCTATGATACTTTCGACTACCTGAGACCTCCTAGCGCTCTCTGAGTGCCCTTGACTCTCCCTGAGATCTATATCCGATCTCTCTGAGATACCACTGACACTCTCTATTGAGATACACTCCTCGACTGCTGCACCACCGAGCCTCTCTCAGTCTCGTGCCTCTAGAAAAGTGCTCCTACAGCACTCCAATGCTCCCTGACTCATCTCTATGCCGCTCTACAGTCGTCCAGTCCTAATCTACTGGACCTTCATGGATCATCCATCTCCATCACTCCTAAGGCTCTGCAAATCCATGCTCTAGTCGAATCGCTGAATATATCTCCGACTATTTCTCCGTCTTCTTGACATCGAAAGATGTATAGCTGCTTCTTCAGCCTTCCTTCGATCATTAATTCTTTCTTCAACAGCCCCACATTTCCCATCTTCCTAGAGAATTCTGATGTTCTCTACTGAGATATCTTCCTCAGCTACTGCATCGTCGAACCTCTCTCAGCTCTGTATCTTCAGAAAAGTACTACTGCAGCACTCCAGCGCTTCCTACCAGTCACATAACCATCATACATTTTAATTTTTTCATCAAGATCGATCAGTAAATCATGCACCAAATTCTTCCATCCTGAGAAAATTCCTTTTTGTTAATCCTCTCAACCTCCACCTTCAACTCACTGCTCTTGGTTGGCTAAACCATAGCAATAAGAAAGATAGATTTGAGATATACCGTAGAATCCTTGTGTAGATTTCTGATTTCATCTTGTATGACTTCTCCTTTCCTTCCATGCACCATTAAGCTCTGATACCAAATGTAAGCACACCAACTGGCATCATCTCTTTCTGATACTAATTGATGTTCCATGATATCGCTCGAACGCCAATCATCCTTAACATCACAAGCCTCGATACCATGTTGTGGAAGCCCCTAATCTTTAGCATGGATCTGAAGAAACCTGTGATATTCTCTATGGATAGCAAACCATCGATCCTTCACCTGGATCTATGATGGGGTGCCTCCCTCCATGGGCTTGAGTGAGATGCCCTCCTTCTCTAGGGCTTCTTCAAGAATCCTAGGATCGCAACTCTAGAGAGAAGAGAAGAAGAGAGAGTTGAGAGAGAAAAGATCTGCATTGATTTCAACCCTGAAAATTCTAATACAACCTATGTATTTATACATAGCCATTATGTCCGATCAAAAAATTTTCTGGCTAATCCAATACATGAAAGCAGTCACCGAGCCCATGTACATCCATGTCTCCCATGCTCTCATTCTCTGAATCTAGATCCGACCCATACATGAGTTAGCTTTCTTAAGACCTCTCAAACCAGACCTTAAGACCTCTAGAATCAACCCAGATCCTAACCCAAAATAGACCCTCGTGTAACTTTATCCGCGCACTGAGCTGGCTCAATCTCAGCACTGAGCCGACTAAGTTTCATTGGATCGACTCAGTATGAAACTAAGCCGACCCAGTTTAAAACTAAGCCGACCCAATTCTGTACCGTGCCAGCAGTTCCGAATGCGTAGCTCTTTATTTTGCCTGTGCATTGAGACTTAGTCGATCCAATTTTGGACTGAGCTGGCTAACCTATAAAAAATTTTCTTTCTACAATCTTGATTTTCTGACTTTGATTTCTTATTTCACCTTAAATTTTAGATTTTTGAAGTACCAACCAAGTCCCTAAAATCTTCGGAGCCAACCTCCTGACTCTTTTCGTAGCCTCCCAAGGCTTAGGAGCACCACAAATCCTCACAAGGGTTGGGGTTCGATATTTCTAAAATTTTTTTTAAAATTTTAAAAGGTTCAACACAACTTAGCACTATTCACCAAATGGGTTAACCTATTTCAAAAATTGGGTCGCCTCATTTCACAAACAGTACTAGTTGTAGGTTTTAATTTAAATCTATGTATAATACGTAAAAATTATGAATCAAATTAGATCTAATCTAAATTCTTATTCATGATTAAAAATTAGATCAAAATCATACAATCAAATCATAAAAATTATTAGATAAAATCTAAAATTTTATAATTTAATGGTCTAGATCAGCACGTATTAGGATAATCTACACTATAGGGGGTAAACCTAGGACAACCTATGATCCGTGCGATCATATTATTTTATTTTTAGATCTAAAAAAATTAGATTATTATTTAGATCTAATCTAATAAATAATCTAAACATGCATATAGATCATATTAAATAACCTGGATGCTCTGATACCATTGATGGAAAGCAAGCAGGGTTTCTAGCTCCACTTTCATTTTTTTTTAAAATTAATTATAGCAAAAATAAAAATTAATCTAATTAATTTATAAAAATCTATAGATCTGATCTATAAATTTTATATTATCAGGATCTAATATGATATACATGCATGCTTTGAAATCTGAAAATAAAATACCTATAGGTAGTAAAATAATTTTACTAATCTATGTATTCAGAATACGTTACCTTACACGGATAGATGAACTCTACAATCGAATCACCATCGATATAACCATCAGATAGATTTGATCATTGCAACATAGCCACACACACATCTGGCCTCTATGAATGGTCCACACGAGATCCTAATCCCAATCAGCTCCTTTCGAGTGTTGGCTTGATGAAGAACGCTCCTGACAGCTAGATATGATCGAACAATTTTGATCTCCCTCCATCAAAAATTTGGATGGTTTGGATCAGTAGGATTGGTAGAAGAGAGGATGAGAAAGTACTCAAAAAAATTTTACGAAGATCTGATGCTCAGATCTTGTGAAATCAGAATAGAAACCCTAGATCAAGATCTAGGACAGCACCGCACTCAAACCTTGGCACCTAGTTTTCTCTTCCAATTTTTCTTCTTAGATTTTTTTCTTAGTTTTTTCAGCCATGGAAGAGCTCAGAACTAGAGGAGAGAAGTCTCAAAAAAAATCTCACCTAGAAAAATTTGAGGAATTTTATATAGGGTGAACAAGGCAAGATGGCATGTGGAAGAGTTGGGATGAAGTGATTTGCTATTTGAATTCAAATTGCAATCAGATCAAACCCATCCATTTAGGATGCGAGAAGGGAGGGTGAAAGCCTTCTTTTGTGTAGAAATAAATTCATGAGAACATATTTCTCGTGGAGAAAAAAATGGTGCAAAGAGGGTGGGATGGCACATGGAAGACTATGTCAAACTAGTCTCATAATTATTCATCTAATTGAACCAACCCAATCTCAATTGATTAGGCCCAATTAGATCAGATTAAATCCAACTTATTTAGGCTTAATTAGGCTTAATTATATCTTAATTAAATTAAAAACTAAATAAGCCCGACCCCTGATCAAATCAGCAATCATACTTCCTCGGTGATTAGGTCATCTCATAATCTAATCAGGTCAAACCCAACTGAATCTAATTCAATTAGACTTGATCCAAAAATAATTACTCAATCAAATTAAGTTAATTAGTGATCAAATCACTAATTAAATTTTTCATAAATTTAGAGTTCAAATCCAGTAAAAATCTGGATAATAGAGTCCTATCAAAATGAAACTCTTGATCGAAGAGTTTCAAATTAGTGAAACTCTTGATCCCAATATCTGAAATGAGTGAAACTCATGATCATAGAGTTCAGACTCTTGATCATAGAGTTTTAGATAAGTAGGACTTAGAGTCTTAGAGTAGTAAAACTCTTGGTCGAAGAGTCCCAGTCTAGTGGGACTCTTGACCATAAAGTCCCAGTCCACTAGGACTCCTGATCATAGAGTTTTAGACAATTAGGACTCAGAGTTCTAATGTAGTAAGACTCTTAGTCAAAGAGTTTCAATCCAGTGGGATTCTTAATCATTGAGTTTCAGTCCAATGGAACTCTTCACCAGCTATCAGATCAGATAGGAACCTCTAGTATGTGTGATCTCGCAGGTTAGAACCTAAGCCAGTAGTACAAGAACCACTTTCTATACTAATCAAAGTGACTATCTAGCAATGGTACCCAACATCCAGATAGGTCAAATAGTCATAATCGTAATATTCAGAACCTACGTGAATATGGTTACCACATAATTTATCTCTTTGACCTCTGTGTATGAGGATGACTTAGAGTTAAACTGTCAATCATGAAAGATATATCTAAATCATATCTCAAAGCAATTAATCTTGTGACTCCTTACTAGGACTATCCTGGCTAAGAATTTACTAAATTAATATACAATTGAACTCAACTCCTGAACTGGAGTGGTCAATTCCTTCTTGACTCACATACCGACTTCTCAAGTATTTGATTGTGTCCATAAATCTTCCATCATTGAATTAAAAATTTAGGTAATCCAGCACCAAAGCACAGTAAGTTGCTTGAAAGTCATCATGATGATCTTAGGTCAGAGGGACACTTATACCAATATTCCTATCATAGCAAATCTTGATAGTAGAAAAGCTGCAAATTTGATCACGTTTAGTACAAATGTACCCCTACATCTCACCTACATGCCATACCATACTCTTTGGTTAAGAGGACAAGCAACGTATATGACATACAATGACCTACACTCAATAAATATTATCATTCTTGGTAACAATGCATCATTTGATCGTGAATAAATTTAAAGACTAAATGATAAATCCTCCTTTATTGATCTAAATAGACCTAAGGACATCACCACAATATCGGAGTTCATTAGAAGATGTGAGATTTTATGATGATAAAATGCTAAAATAAATTTTATTTATTAATAATTTATATATAAGTATAAAAAATAGCACAATCATCAATAGGCTGATGATTGGCTTTGGGATACTATTTCCAGCAGTAACCACTTTAGTGGCTAGGGAGGCATTGGACAAGGGATAAGGTGAGTGAGAGGATGGACTCACAGGCATGTTGGGGTTGGCTTTGTCATTCCTAGCTTTTGGCCTTCTTTTAGCTTATTCTTCATCTCTAGACCTATTAGGACCATAGCCCCTAACTACTCTTCTAAAAGGCAATTATCCGATAGAAGGAGGGATTTATTAGCCTTTATTCACAAGGCATAGAACTCTACATCATATGTGTTGTGGGTGGGCCAGTGGGGCTTTGACCGAGCCTACCCCGCTTTAAGCAAGATCAAGTCTCGATGGTAGGCTGAACGGTCAGTCTCCATTTAATCCACCAACAAGGGATAAGATGATCCGCCCATACGGGCCACTCTGATATCATATGTTAGGACTGCAGCCTTTAACCACTCTTCTAAAAGTCAATTGCCTGAAAGGAGGGGTTTATTAGCCTTTATCTACAAGGCAAAAAATCCTATATCTATATGTGTTGCAGGTGAGTCTGGGAGGCTTCACATCGAGTCTGACCCACTTCAAGGCAAGATCAAGCCTCAATGGTAGGCTAAGTAGTTAGTCTCCATTTAATCTACCAACCAAGGGATGAGCCAACTCACCCATATGAGTCGACCCTCCAAGGATTGTTACCACTTAACCAGACACATAAACTCTATCTAGGGGCCCCAAAGGATGTGCACTGGAAAATGCCCAGCAAGACCTTTTCAAATGGTAGGCCAACGGCCTTCTCAAATCCATTTCATGCTCAATCCCAAGGGAAATCAAGGTGGAACTAAGGAAAAAGACAAGAGGAGGGCTCAAAAAGATCTGGAGAAACTATGGGAGGTTTCTAGGGTTAACAATGAAAGATAGAAGGTGAAACAGAAAGGGATGGCTTGACTTTTAGACGAGTGGTCCTAATTTAGAGTCGACTTGAGCTCATTCTCAAATTGAACTAAATCTTTAGAAAAAAATTGACACTTAAAGTAAGAGATGACTCAAGAGAATTCAAATAGAAGAAAATAAACATGAAATCAATCAATCAAGATGATGATAAAATTTAGGAGTTTCAAAGAGAGAGAAGGTAGGTTATGGTAAGGTTTAGTTGAAAGGGTCACATACTTCTGGCTCTCTTCTAATCAAACTAAATTTTTTCTTACTCAAGGATTTGGTAAAGATGTTTCGTGGTTGTCTATTGGTGCTCACAAAATCAAGCATTACATCACCATTTTGAAAATGATATCTTTTGAAGTGATGCTTTATTTTATTATGTTTAGTTTTTGAATACTGAATTAAATTTTTATTTAAGTTTATAGTACTTGTATTGTCACATCTTATGGAGATCTTATTTAATTTAATGCCATAATCCTCTATTGCTTAATCCACAAGATTTAAATACAATAACTTTCGATTGTAATATATTCATCTTCTGTTATAGACAATGATATCATATTTTTATTTTATTTCTTGCTAAATCAGGAGATTAAGTTTACTCCTACAAATTCATAGGTCCCACTAGTATTTTTTCTATCAAATTTACAACTAATAAAATCAGTATCAAAAATCTAATTAATTTAATAGAAGAATGTCTAGAATACTATAAACTAATGTTAAATGTTCCAATTAAGTATCTAGATATTTTTTTTAACAACAAATAAATGAGATTCTTTAGGGTTGGATTGATATCTTATACACATACATACAATAAATGTTATATTAGATCTACTTGTCATAAGGTAGAGTAAAGATTCAATTATACCTCAATAAAGTTTAGCATCGATACTCTTACCATTTTCATCTTTATCAAGCTTATATGAGGGACTCATAGATGTTCCAATTGGCTTATTATTCTCCTCCCAAATTTTTTGAGTATTTGCTTTGTGTACTTAGTTTGATTGATAAAGATGCATTCTTTAGTTTGCTTAATTTGGAGTCTGAGAAAGAAGTTTAGTTCTTCCATCATGCTTATATCAAACTTTTTCTGCATCAACTTAGCAAACTCTTAATAAAGAGATTTATTGGTAGTACCAAATATAATGTTATCTATATAGATTTGCACTACCAATAGATCAAAATTTCTTTTATTCAAAAATAATGTAGTCTCTACATTTCCTCTAGTAAATTTGTTTTCAAGCAAAAATTTATTTAATCTTTCATACCATGTATGAGGTACTTGTTTCAATCTATATAATACTTTATTTAGTTTAAAAACATGATTTAAAAAAGCATGACTTTCAAAATCAGGAGGTTGTTCAATATACAACTCCTTAGCAATATATCCATTCAAAAATGCACTTTTAATATCTATTTGATAGAGTTTGAAATCTATGAAGTATGCAAATATTAAGTAATAATCTAATAGCTTCTAATCTAGCAACAGGAGTAAAAATTTTATTAAAATTAATTCTTCTTCTTAATTATAATCTTTTGCAACTAATCTAGTTTTATTTCTTACAACTACTCTATTTTCATCTAATTTATTATTTTATATCTATTTAGCTTCAACTATAGGATGATCTAAAGGTCTAACCACTAAGGTTCAAACTTTATTTCTTTCAAATTAACTTAATTCATCTTTTATTGTGTTAATCCAATTTGGATCATCTTCAACTTTTTTAATGGATTTAGGTTCTATTAGAGTAATAAAGGCCAAATGGTTATTGATATTTCTTAAGGATGATCAAGTTCATATCTCTTGTGATAGATTACTAATGATAAGCTCTTTTAGATGTCCATAAACATATCTCTATTCATTAGGTTGGTTCTCATGATGCCCTTGAGCATCCTCATGATTTTCTTCATCAGCCTTCTTATCACCTTCTTCAATATTTTGTGCCAGAACCTCTTTCAAGTTTAGATCTTCCATTCCTCTACTTAGAGTTCCTACATCATCATCAATAATATCTTTCTTTCTCAAAGGTAAGTCATCAATTTCATCAAATATAATATGAATAGATTTTTCAACAACTAAAGTTCTCTTGTTGAAGATTCTATATGCCTTGCTAAATAAAGAGTATCCCAAAAAGATTCATTTATTTGACTTAGCATCAAATTCCCTAATTTTATCTTTTCTATTATTTAAAAATCAAGCATTAATAGCCAAAAATATGAAAATAGTTGATACTTGGTTTTCTTCCTTTTCAAAGCTTGCATAAAATTTTCTTTAAAATTGGATGGATTAAAGTATGATTCAAAATATAATATGCTATGTTAATTTCCTCTATCTAAAAATATCTTGAAAGGTTACTTTCACATAATATGGTATGGGCCAAAGTTCTATTCTTTCTTTCGATAATCCTATTTTGTTAGTGTCCTAAGAGCTAAAAAATTATGATCATTTTTTTTTCATTATAAAAGCTTATAAATTATTGATTTTCAAATTTAGTTCTATGGTCACTTATTATGCAAACTATGGTTGAGTTCTTTTCACTTGAAACTTTTCGATAAAACTTCAAAAATGTAGAAAAAGCTTCATCTTTTTTAGCCAAAAATAAAATCCAAGTAAACCAAGAGAAATTATTTATAATTACAAATTCATATCTTTTCTCTTCTAAGCTAGTAGTTCTAGTAAGTCCAAATAAGTTTATTTGAATCAATTCTAAAGGTCTAAAAATTAAAACAATATTTTTTAATTTGAAAGAGCTCCTAGTTTGTTTTTCAAGTTGACATACATTACAAATCTTAATATAATAAGGGTACCCTTTACAATATTCTCAACGTAATTCTAATGAAGATGCTCCATCACAAGGGTACCCTTTCTACCATAGGCCGAATATAGTAAGGATAGTATTTTAGTAACACTGGGCAAGAAAAAATTGAGTATAATTTTTATCAATTAATAAACTTTCAACTTAATTTTTGTGTGTGACACACACACACACACACACACACACAGAGATGCTGTAGGAAATAGAGGAAATATCTATTACCAGAGATGATCAAGCTAAGACTGCTTTAAGGCTTTGCAAGCATATATAGGGTGGCCAAAATTATCATCTACAACTAGCCTAATCCTTTACAGTTGGACCAACCACCCAATAACAATCATCCAAAGATGGCCTTCCTATAGCTTCACAAATCCTACTAAAGACCACCTTCATAGGGACAAAAAAAAATTTGCCATAGCTACTGGTTTTCTTACGCAAACGAAATTATTATGTGAAGAAGGTATTGGGAAAGAGACCATTTATGGGCAATTATAGAGAAGCAAAAATCTCTTAGCTCCTCCCTCTCCTTATCAGCATGAAAAGTGAAACCAACCCATAGCTTCCTATCAAATTCTACACAAGTTTATTTGATTCTTTTGAATTTTCTTTACTTTGCTATACTCCATGAAATGATTTTTCACTACCTCCCTAGGTGACCAGAGACTAGTATCTTCACCTTAGCGATAATAGTAAACCTTCATCATCAACAACAAATAGCTTGAGCAATTGCTGAACAACTAATACAATACATGATAATAGCCACTTGGCCTAGCCACAACCAACAAAGGAAGGCTCTCAAAGCCCATTAACGTAAGAGCAAGAAAACTAGAATGAATTGAAACCAACCCAACAAATGAAAACTTGATTCCTAGATATCAATAGAAAATCTCTCTCTCTCTCTATGTGTGTGTGTGTGTGTGTGTGTGTGTGTGTGTGTGTATGCCATCCCTCTCCCTCCCCCTATCAACTACAAAGACTAACCAATCCTAAGCTACAAGTAAAACATGGCAAGTTGAGACTATATCTGATTAAACTAGAGGAAGCATGGGAGAATCCTATGACAGACTAATATGAATTTTTTGATGATTGGTGAGGAAGGATGGGAAGTTGTCTAATCTTTCTCTCTCTCCCCCCTCCCCCCCCCTCTCCCTCTCACTCTCTCCATTTCTCCTTCCTTTCTATCACTGGTTAGAAATAGAGGAATCAAATGGTGGCTTCTGGAGATGCAACCATGCTCCTCTTGACTAAAGGCACTAGACCCTCTAGTTTAATCAAACCACCCAAAATACTAATACCCAAAATAGGTTTTGTACCCCTGCTCTCACCACTAAATTTTAGTTTCATTCCATAATAAACTTTTTAAAAAATAATTAACACTTCCTTAGCACCATAAAGCTTACAAGAGCTAATGAGTAGTGAGAAATAGGTTCAAATTCTATGTAACTTGTTTATCTTCAACCAAGAATGCTGATTTAAACTAATACATAAGAATAGACAAAGATGATAGAGATTAGGGAAGCAAACCTAAATTTTTGCAGAGAATTAGTGTTTAGGGTTGGAGAATCAGGGGTCCAAACCAAATAAGAGGGAGACCTGGATCATAAAACATGGCATCAAGGCTTTAGAGATCATGAATAGGGGTCCTGGGTGATTGATCATCATGTAGGAAGAGCTCATCGGAGAGGGCCCTTAGAAACCCTAACCTAGGAGTTCTTGAGGGCTTTCCAATGGAAAATCATGCAACTTTTTAAGAGTTTACTAAAGAGGAAAAAGGGGAATGGTGATGGAACCAAGCGAAGAGAAGTGGAGAGAAGGGAGAGGAAAGAAAGAAGAAGAAGAGGAAAGAAATAGAAAAGACAAGGAGAAGAAATACAAAAGAAGAAGATGGAATGAGTTGGAGAAAAAAATCTTAATTGGGTTCGGGATTGGGTAACGATTCTAGCTCGTCAAAAAAATAACAAGGGATTCTGGGATTTGAGAAAAAAATTCTCAATCGTAGCATAAATATTTCCTCTTGGTGCATCACTTTTTAGCACCAACAAATTAGGCTCAATTCCTTCAATTTTTACCAGCAATTTGACGAAATTTTTTTTCCCCAATGACTATCTCCAATCTATTAAAAAATATTATATAAAATAATTTATTTTCAATGAAAATAAATATTCATCAAAAAAAAAGTTTTTCCTATCCATGATTTATTATCATTGGGAATATTTATTATAAATACACCTTTTTCTTGCGGTGCTTTTTCTTTTCAAAATTCATTTTGGATAAACTTTTAACAAGTTTGGAAATTAAATCCATGCTTGCATGACCTAATCTGTGATGCTATAACCAACTAGTCTTATTAACTTTGGTATTTATTGCAACTAAATATTGACCATTTTTCATGAAAAGATCATCTAGATGAACCATATAGATATTTTCATATTTATATCCAATGAGCATAATACCATTATATCATTAAGACTAGAAATAATGTACATCATAGATTCAAAAGCAATTTCAAATTTTTATCATATAATTAACTAATACTTAATAAATTATATTTAATCCATGTACAAGTAAAATATTTTCAATATAGGTAGGATTGATATAAATATCAGCAATTTCAATGATGTGACCATTGCCATTATTGCCAAAGGTTATCATCTCTCTTTTCTTTGCTTCAAGGATGATAAATTATGCCTTATCACTTGTCATATGTCTTGAATAGCTACCATCATGATACCATCTTTTTTTTCTTTTTGGTTATAGGACACACTTATGAGAAAAAACTAAGTTATAACTTTAGGTACCTAAGCTTTCTTGGATCTTTTGACATTAGTAACAATTATTCCTTTTAGAATCCAAATCTTTTTATTTTATTATTGTCTAACTTTCTAAAGTCACAAAATATACTTTATATCCTAACTTGTCATAATAATGATAAGTAACATTAGAAGATATATTTGATGATGATTTAACAAAGAAATTCTTTAAAAACTTTTATTTCTTGTGGATGTTAAAATGAAGTCCAGCTTTATTAAAATAGCTCTTTAAATTACTTAAAATCATTCACAAGTTTTTAGAACTATTTAAATTTATCAACAATATGTTTTAGTTTTTTGAATTTTATTCTTTAAATCTTGATTTTCTTTGACTAAAGATTCCCTTTCTTTAGAAAGTCCTCATTTCTTCGATCAAAGCATGACTAAACTTTTCATGGTCCTTATTTTTCAATTTGAGTTTATTGAATTCATCTAAAAGATCATGAAATACATCATAGAATTCATCAAAAGTTAATTTAAACTTTATTTTAAAAGTTATGTCCTCTTATTATGCCAGAAGGCATAGGTTTTCCACCTCTTGAGTTTTCTTATTGGAGCTCGAGTCATCATTATTACTCCAAATGGCCATCATAGCTTTCTTTTTGGTATTCTTTATAGATTTCTTGAGGAGAGGATAGTCAATTTTGAAATGCCTGGGCTTCTTGCATTCGTAATATACAGGCTAGCTACTCATTTTTCTTCTCCTTCTCCTTGCTTGACTCATTCTTTGAGAAAGATTTTCTTCTAAAATTTTATCTCTTTTTCTCCATAAATCTTTTGAATTTTTGGATGATGAGAGCTATATCTTCAACCACTTCTCTTTCTTATGATTTTTCACTATGTTTCTCATTTTGAGCAGTGGATTTGAGGGCTATAGTTTTTTTTCTTCGATTGCTCTTCATTGTTTTATATCATGATCAACTTATGAGTCACAAGAGAACCAAGAAATTCTTCCACGGGTAGAGCATTAAGATTTTTAGCTTCTTGAATGATTGTTACTTTTACCTTCCGAACTCTAGAAAGTGACTTGAGAATTTTTTAAATAAGTTCACCATTAGAATAAGATTTTTTTGAACTCTTAAAGCCATTAATAATATCAGTGAATCTAGTAAACATATCAGTGATAGATTTATTTTACTCCATCTTAAATAATTCATACTTCTGCACAAGTATATTGATTTTAGACTTTTTTACTTAATTGGTATCCTCATAGGTAATCTCTAATCTATCCCATATTTTTTGAATAAAAATATAAATAAAAATTTTATTGAATTTATTAGTATTTAGAGACCAATAAAGCATATTTATAGCTTTAATATTTAATTGAACCATTCTTTTCTAAAGACCATCCCAATCCTTTTCTGGTTTGGGAGTGATGATGCCATCTAGTATAATTGTAGGTGTGTGTAGGCTATTGATTATGATACTCCAAAGATTATAATCAAGTACTTGAATAAAGATATACATGCATGCTCTCCAATATGTATAATTTATACTATTAAATAAGAGGATCTATTGGTTGATTGCCCTTCGACAAGAGATGCACTAATTTGGACTAGGCTGCTATTTGATCTTTAACTCTTGGTCATTAGATCAAACCAGACTGAGCACTAAGCTCTGATACCACTTCTTACCCAGAAAAATAATCCAAGAGGAAGGGTGAATTAGATTTTTCAAAATTTAAATTTATTATACATAAATTTCAGACTATATGAAGTATGGTGAGAGAATACTAAATGATGAATACTAAAATAATTAAGCAAATATAGAGCAATGTAAAGAAATGAGAAGTTACATACAAATACAAAAAAATTATAATGATTCAGTACCAAACTCAGCACCTATATCTACTTTCCAATTCATCCTTGAAAATTTTACTATAGTCTCTACTCAGATTATAGCTTGATTTTTTTCAAGCTTACAATCAAAATTTAATTAATTTTCTTAATAAAAATCAACCAAAACTATCCCCTCAAATCAATCTAAAGCTTTCATAATAAATTCAATTTAATTTAAGGCTTGTGTTGGGGATAAACCTCGCACCTGCTGAAGTCTAGTTCGATGCTCAGCCTAATGCAACCAGTAGCCATGGAAGAGCTTCAGCGGACGGGTCTTAGCTGAACTCTTACAGCCGACCGAACTGCTCAGCGGCTGGGTCTTAGCCGAACTCCTCAGCGATCGAGCTCCTTCAGACTCCCAGCGGTCGAACTCCTCAGCGATCGTCCATCGATCGAACTCCTCAACGACCGTCCCTTCAGCCGGTCGAGCTCCTTCCAACTCCCAGCGATCGAACTCCTCAGCAGTCATCCCTCGGCCAAACTTTTTAGCAAACTCCTCGGTGGTCATCCCCCGACCGAACTCCTCAGCGGTCGAGCTCCTTCCGAGCTCCCAGCGATCGAGCCTTAGCCACACTCCTCCAGCCAGACACCTACGAGAGCCGAACTTCCTCCAAACTTCCTCTTCGACCAAACTTCTTTGGGGAGCTGGACTCATCCCAGACATCCTTCGATCGGACTTCTTCAGAAGCTGGGCTCCTCCAGTCAGACTCCTCCCAAACATCCCCTTCGACCGACCGAGCTCCTACCGAACTCTTCAGCGATCGGGCCTTAGCCGCTCACCTCCAGCTAGACGCCTATGGAAGCCGAACTCCTTCTAAGCTCCCTCTTCAGGAGTCCGAACTCTTCCAAAATGGATACACGTCAAAGCCCTTCAACCCTTCATTCGGCTTCGAATGGCTCAGTACCAAGACAGCTGTAGCCATCACCATCAGTCCGCCGCAAGCGACAGCGACCTGCTATCAGACGGCGATGGCTGTCACCATCAACCCACTGCAGATGACACCTTCCCATGAGACTGACTTCGTCGGACCTCAAGCGGCCCGCCAGCATGCGGCTACAACTGTCACCATCAAGCTCTGCTATAAAAAGGATCTTCCAGATATGCTAACTCGAACCTCTGATGTCTAAGCTCTAAGCTCTCCTCTTCTTCTCTAAGCTCTGTGAAACTTATTTTCGAGCACTCCATTCCTGTTGGCCAGAGCTGACTTGATCGTCGGAGGGTCCTATCGGAGCCACCCCCATCGGCTTCGAATGGAATTTTATTTTGCAGATCTCCGACGACGACCTCGTCCACCTCTGCTCTAGCTGATTTCGACGACGATCAGATTCTGCATCAATAGATTGGCGCTAGAGGAAGAGCTCGAACCTTCGAGGTTTTCTTGTTCTTAAAGGAGTGCTTGATAACGATTTTTCTCTTTGCTCTTCGGAGATCTCTCTTCTTAGAGTTCTTTTCCAAAGAGAAAATATCTCCTAGGAGAGCCTCGACTCGACGATCGACGATCTCTATGTTTCGATCCCGTCCAGACCCATCTACTCCTACTTCAACCCCGATAACTCATGTTCCATCTGTACCTACAGTAAATGTAGAGCAGTTCAACCTACTCATCCGATAGGTTCGTGGCCTCATGGATGCAATGCGGATCATGCAGCAGCCTTCGGTGGTGACTCCACCAGGAAATCTGCCATCCGGATGTCGAAAATTGACTCCAAGGAAGGGTACCCGGGTCGGTGTGCCCACCGCCCCTTCGAAAGAAAAATAGAGAGTCGGAGATCCATGTTCGGATCATGATTCTCCTCTAGAGGAGACCTTTCCCGTTTGTAGCTGGAAGTCTTCCAAGATCTGCGATCAGGATGATGCCCTTGATCACAGACTATGGGAGATGGATCGACAGATTGAAGAGCTCAACCATATCGTTCCAGCTCATCATGCTGACGTTCGCACCGATCCCCCTTTCTTCCTCCAGATTATGCAAGAGCCCATCCCACCAAACTTCAAGCTCCCTCAACTTAAAAGCTACGATGGAACCTCTGATCCGGTTGATTATCTGGAGGCCTTCCAGACCATGATGCTACTCCACGGCACTTCAGACGTCATGCTGTGCTGAGCCTTCCCATATACCTTAAAGGGAGCAGCGAGAAACTGGTACTTGGCATTGAAGTCGAGTATGATCTTCTCTTTTGACCAGATGAGCAGTCAGTTCGCGATCCACTTCATCAGTAGTCGATGTCCGCATCGAGGTTTGGATTCCTTGATGAACATCAAGCAGAAGCAAGGAAAATCCATCCGAACTTACGTTACCCAGTTTAACGCCGCGGTATTGGAGGTCCGAGACTTGACCAGTCTGTTGTGATGGTCGTACTCAAGGACGGCCTTCAGGAAAAATGACTTGCTGTTCTCTCTAGAAAAAAAGTATCCCAGGACTTCATCGATTTGCTGGCTCGGGTTGAGAGATATGCCCGTGCGGAAGAAGCCTTCAAGTTGAAGGACGAAGAAGCCTTAAGGGAGTAGCTGGCAGACGATGGAGAGTCGAACGAAGTTTGGCCATGCTCACGGACTCCCTTCGGGAGCAGGCAGGCTCGAACTCCTCGAGCTCGCTACCTAGGAAGCCTCGATAGAGGGGCGTGAAGAAGCCCTCCTCCCAAAAGGTTCCGCGACTACGCCTCTCTCAGCACTCCTCGAACTCAGATTCTCATCGAAGTTAAGAACCAACTACCAAGACCAGAGGAATTATGGTCTCCCCCAAACAAGCACGATCAAAGCAAGTACCATCACGACCATGGCCACGATACTGAGGAATGCATCCAGCTCCGAGATAAAATTGAGGAGCTCGTTAGAAAGAAACGGTTGGGTAAATTCCTTCAACGCCAGCCTGAAGATCAACCAAGGGCGTTGCCATAACAAGAAATGATAAGGTCGGCCACCTCACGGCGTCATCAACATTACCCCAGGGAGGAGCTTGGTACATCGGTGACTCATCACCTCCCAGCATCAAAGCCAAGAGAAAAGCATGCTCCAAATTGAGGAGGCCAGCATGAGATAGAAAAGATCGTCCGCATAAAGAAACGTGAAGAAACAACGCTACCATGATCCTGAAATACAAAGAATTTGGGAATGCATTGCTAGTAACTTCCTTTCAATAAAGTTCTTCTCTTTCAATAATATACTGTTTCTAGGTGCGAAAACTATGTGATGATAGAGAAAGAAGCAGTTAATAGTCGTCGTGTTAGGAACAGAAGGAGAACCTCATCCTAACACGGGCAGGTCAAAGATCTTCAACCTCGGCTAGAGATAAGATCTCTTCCGAGCGACAACCTCGATTAGAGATAAGATCTCTCCCGAGTGACCGCGACAACCTCGGTCAGAGATAAGATCTCTTCTGAGCGACAACCTCGGCTAGAGATAAGATCTCTCCCGAGTGACTATGACAACTTTGGCTAGAGATAAGATCTCTTTCGAAAAATAACCTCGATCAGAGATAAGATCTCTCCGAGCGACCGCGATAACCTCGGTCAGAGATAAGATTCTCCCAAGCGACAACCTCGGCTAGAGATAAGATCTCTCCCGAGAAGCACCTCGTCAGAATAAGATCTTCTCGAGCGATAACCTGCCAGAGATAAGATCTCTCCTGAGCAGCAACCTTGGTCAGAGATAAGATCTCTCCGAGAAGCAACCTCGGCCAGAGATAAGATCTCTCCCAAGCGACAATCTCGATCAGAGATAAGATCTCTCCAAGTAGCAACCTCGGTCAGAGATAAGATCTCTTCTGAGAAGCAACCTCGGCTAGAGATAAGATCTCTTCTGAGCAGCAACCTCGATCAGAGATAAGATCTCTCCCGAGAAGCAACCTCGACCTCTCCGAGCGACAACCTCGGCTAAGATAAAAATCTCTCCGAGAAGCGAACCCGGTCAGGAGATAAGATTCTCGTTTCGAGCGAGTAACCTCCCGGCGACTATATAACACACACTCATTATGGTCATAATCTATCCTCTGCACTATAGCACTATACACTAGCCGTCGATATCTTGCGCCTCAAATCAGGATCGTGTGTAAACCTCCAATCAGAATAGAATATCTCTCATATGAACGGCGAGTATTGGCCTAGACGGAATCAGCAGACGAGCGCTCTCGCGAACGTCCTCGCACTCATACCCACCAGCGCGATTAGACCCTCTACCTCGTATTATATAGGCGAGACAAGAGTTACCAAGTTCTATAGTAGTGACCGTGAGCAGAATTATAGAGAACGAGAGTCTCCGTTCTCGCAGTCACTATAACTAATGCTCAATACTGCTATCCGACGACTCACTGAGAGGCCACATAATCAGTCTCCTTGTAACTTATCGTAAACTGTAAGCTCAGCATAACAGTACCCTGCGATCAATATCATACTCCTCACCAAAAGCAACTCCAGCCAGCCGCCGGACCGCTGACAATCTCGGTTAGGAGATTAAGATCTCTCCCCAGCGATAACCTCGGCCAGAGATAAGATCTCTCTCGTGAGCGACAATCTCGGCCAGGAGATAAAATCTCTCGAAGCAACCCATGGGACAACCTCCGGGCGTTAGAGATAAGATACATTCTTTCAAGCAATCGAGTCAACCTCGGCTAGAGATAAGATCTCTCCGGATGACTGTGGTCAACCTCGACCGTGGAGATAAGATCTCCCCCGAGGCAGGGACTCCGATTGTTAGGAAATTAAGATCTCCTCCAAGGCAAACTTGGTCTGTAGGAATAAGATCTCCTCCCGAGCATCCGGCATCAACCATCGGACCATTAGGAAGACTAAGCCAACCTCGGTCAAGATAAGATCTCTTCCCGAGTCGGACCTAAGCCAACCCTTGGCCAGAGATGAGATCTCTCCCGAGCATACCGTAATTGACCTTAACTGCAGGAGAGGACGATCTCCTCTGAGTCAGCTCAGTTGTTCAGAGAGATAATGTCGCCCCTGATTGAGACGTCAACCTTCGACCTTGATCATAGGAGATGAGGCCTACCTCAACCTCATGTTGGAGATGGGATCTCCACAACCCATACTTCACAATACTCTATACGTACTATATATATATCTCTATAACTGCCTCGACACTACCAGCCGACTCACACTCGTGCGACTGGCGATGATCACACGACTGGACCACCGAGCACTATCTGAGTCTCCGCCAGCGTCACGACTAGCACTCCGACAGACTATACTCACGTAGAATATATCGTATGCACACCTCACTATACACACAGTCCATAACGTCACGACTGCCCTCCATCTAACGCGCTCTGATATCCATGCACTAGGCTACTCTCACGCTATACTCTCTCGCAATATAGAATTCACAATCACTGTGAACCATACTCAATCAACTCCAGTTCGATCTATACGCCCACAGAAGCATGCTTATCAGAGTGATCTATATGAGTGTAGCACCATCATCGCCTACGGAACCATCCATCAGTATATAGCAACCATATCAACCGCTGAGCGCGCGCTATATCGACGCAGCTATCATGCAAGGCACGCACGTCACTCCACCGCACATCGTACATCGTAAAACATGCGTATACTGAACTCGCTCGATAACAAACCGATCCTCACTATCTATCGCACCACTAACGCGATACCTACCTTAACGCCTATAACAACATGTTCATATCACTGAAGCATCTAGCACAACGTGGCTATGCTGCCAATAGCAACAACATCTATATCAACCAAATCTACACACTGATCAGAAGTACCTATACCAGACTCACCCAGCGTCAAATTCTCAGCGATCGTTCAATCGGTCGAACTCACTCAATGAGGCCATCCTCTATCAGCCGACTGAGTCCTTCGGGACTTCCAGCAGCCAACTCCTCAGCAGTCGTTTCCTCGGTCAAACTTCTCAGTCGAACTCCTCACGGTCATCCCCGGTCAGACTTTCTCAGTGGCGCGAGCTCCTTTCGAACCAACGGGCCGAGCCTTAGCGTGCACTCCTCCAGCCAGTTACACCTATGAGAGACGAACTCCCTCTAAGCTTTCTCTTCGGTTGGACTTCTTCGAGGATCTGACTCGTCCCAGACATCCTTCGATCGAACTTCGTTAGAGCCAGGCTCCTTTCAGTCCGGATCCTCCCAGACATTCCCTTCGACACTAATAACATGTCCATACTCTACCTGATCTCGCAGCTACCGTCAGTTTACAACTTCGGCACATCCTCTCAAGACGACTTAATATCTAATACCTGATCAACCATAATGGCAAGAGGTCTAACGATCTCTCTATGAGCAAGCGTACAGTCTCACTCTCACTACCACGCATAGTGTGTACTCAACGCTCAGTGCAGTAGATGTCTCATGCACACTCTCCGGCCTAATACCTCATCCGTCAGATACGAGATGCCACGTAGCCACCTAACTCATCGATTTCACTCTACATATTCGCCTCCCGTCACATATCAAACCAGAGCCCTTTCAACGATTGCGATGCGACCTCCAGCCTGTACGCAGTGAAGCCTGCTGCAACTGTGGAAACTTAGACACCAAAGACGTGTATACATCTACAACACACCTGCTAGTACCAAGACAGCAATGTGTCAGCCTCCGCCCGCACTCTGTTACATACAAACATCGAACGCCGAGCGACATCTACACTAAATCATCCCTCGTGCAGAATCCCAGTCCGGTCGCAAGCGACAGCGGCTATATATAAATCAGTGCGAGCGCACTGACACTTATCCCATGACTTTAGGTCGGACCCACAGATGGCGCGTCTATCTCGCTATCTAATATTCGAAAACGTCTATACCACTTCCATGTAGCCCATCTGATACAAGACACTAAACACTAACATACTAGCACACCCTGCCTCTGACACACTCAATGTAGTCTAGTCTCTGTCATCCACGATATCGAACACTCCCCAGGCATTACACCGCATACACACCACGTATCTATCTCATCACTCACACATCCATAGCACGCACTGATAGACGACATATGAACAGAGGTGATACTGCTTATGAGCAAACATGACTATCACACGCGCCGATATCTAAGCGAGAAGAGCCTCACCAATCCAATGGAGAGATATAACCATCTACTCAATGACTCATCGATCTCTCCACTCTCTCTCACAGTCTCTGGCACATCCGACTTCAGTCGATATTATACACTGGACAGTATACTCTCGCTCCTCGATCATTAAGTCAATCGCGACTATCACCGCTGTCGGAGCTAAGAAGATCACTTTTATCGATGCAGAGTCCATCGTCTCCGTCTATCTCCGTCCAGGCTCTCTATCTTCTGAATCGAATAACTATTGCTCGTCACTCTCGAGTCTCGTCTATGACTCAACAGCGACATTGACGAGCATCTTTGCGCCTTAAACGCAACACCTAAGATCTCCATCACCGTCTCGCACTTACTACCTCTGACGCTAGTATGATGATCAGATTCTTGTCAACAGACTGGATAGGCCAATGTGCTCCCAACATGTTTAAATCCTAAGTATAGAACTCACACTAAAAGAAGGTAGTCGGAATTATTCTCTTTATATATAATACCTCAGTAATGACACGTCAGAGATACGATAGTAAGATCCCATATTACACACAGTGACTCCATACACTCCAATGCTCACTCAAGCGTAGAACCAATATCTCAACGCCGTCATAAATATAGCTCGCACCTTAAAGAGAGTAGACGAAAATATCAATAGAGTCCAGCATGCTCCGTGATATCCTATGCACAATATCCTCTCATATGTCTCTAGAGACTGACAGATATTCTCTCAGACACTAAAGATTTACTCACTAACAAGAGATGCACACTCTCACAGAACAACACCTATTGAGTAGTTGGCTAAAGAAATTTTAATCGAACATCCGACTGCGTGCTGATTCATACAGATTCTCACTTTTCATGATCACTGCACCAGATACATCTTGAGCTAAGCCTTATCATGCAGAATATGACCTTCGAAGTATAGTAGTGCAATTCTTGCACCAATAAGATCTCAGACTATCGAGCTATAATTATAATATTCTTTTTTTTTTACGCCGTCCCTTGCTCTCTACGATAGCAATCTATTTCAAATCCAGTGCTCACGCATATACTCACACACTACTGCTCCATATCGAGAGTCAAAATCACTCAGCGCTTAACACGCATCATGAAGCCGCACAAAGTATACACGTCGATTCATACAGACTGCGTCATGTACTGATATCACATTCACCAAGAAACCACACTTACGCCTCATTCTCACATAATTCACAACGACGCTCGAACAATACCTCATAAGTGTAATCCTCTACAACTCTGTGCTCTTCTGACACACAAAGCTACTATATATTATGTATACACTGCCTGTAGAGCTTATTCGCATCTGCATCCTATCACAATGCTATATATACTCACTATCTTCAATGGGCTAATCCTCGGCTATAATTCAATCCTCTTACAGATGATCCTTATATCTATAATAGTGTAAACCTATCTACTCAGTGTTTAATATGCTGATATAGAAGGATGTGGTGCACAATACTATATGGTACACCTCACTTCTACTGGTGTACCTAGTTATGCAACCAAGAGGTGCGCGGAGTACAACGACTCCCGCTGATATAACTCTCGAGTGCAACTAGATTTTCTACACAGTACATATATATCGCGGCTCGGTCTCGAAGTATATCCTCAGCAACATCCAGCACCGTAATATATATACAATTAGTGCATAAATACTCGTGTAATTACTGAGTCAACGTGTAAGATAAGTTACCAACCTCTATGAACAACCCTGTGAATATCAAAAGAGCAAATAGTATAACAACTGTAAAGATCAGCAGACGAGAAGTGTGCTGTATGACTAAGCACATAACAAAAGACAAACAGATTCTATGTAGTTCACCAGCGTTTCAGCTCTCTCCTCTCTGCTCTGAACTAAGCTCCTTCTCAACACATCACTGCAAAAGTATCCACAGCGCTCCTGATACTGAACCTATCGCACCACGACGATGCGCACTCTCATCGTCTACGATCCACTCAATCAAACTCTCGAACGCTATCACACTTATGTATCACACTTACCAGACTCACTAATATCTGCTCACAACAATGACAAAATACACCTTGCTCTCTATACTATGCTCACTCCCATGCTCTTCTCAACCCCACAATCGCTCAAGCTTACATGCAAGACAACAGTAACATCACATAACATCTCTAGTAGATCATATCTACTGGCTGCGAGGACGCCTATCACATAGAACCGACACTCACTCGAAGTACGCACATTGCATGACCTCTATGAACTCTAGTCTATTCTCACACTGTGCTACAGTCATCTGTTTGAAGCACACACTCCTTACTCAACCACACTACACCGTTCTGCCATGAATATATATCTAACTATGAGAGCACCGCCGCCGTATGCCTCACAAGCTATTTTAATATCGATGTTGCGCATAAAGGTGTCCGAAGATATCTAGTACTCGACTCACATTGATATGGCGATACTCTCTATATCTACACTCGACACGCTCAGCATACCTCGTATATACCAGTCACACAAGAATACTACCTCACGCTCCTACATCTCACAAATATATCAAGCACAGCTCTCCTTCTCCACTCTCTCTCTCATATACAGATGACTGACAAAGAGTATAAGTTCGTCTAGATCCATCTAGCATTCATCTCACAGAGGATGTAGACTGTGTAACCTAAGTCATCCATAGATATGTATAGTCATAGATCATAACTATCTAACCACTAATATGCTACGTATAACTACTCTCAATATATATATGATCATGTAAAGCGGTCACTCACACAATATCGGCGATCACTCGACGTCTCGCTACAAGACTCTCTCTGTGAGACTCTGCTCTCCCAATAAATCATATCACCAACTCTCACTACATACACACTAACTGGATCCACGTGCCATCACTCGTCACAGCTCGACAACAGCTATCTCATATGCTATAATTATATATGATCATCACACGCGGACCCACATATACTACGTATATTACTGAGTCTCAGATATAATACTTGCGATAGGTCTATTTCTATGCGCAGTGATACATCATGCCACTGAGTGGAGATGACTAATACTCTTATCACACCGAATCTAATAGAGAAAATGATACACATATCTCTACTCACACCAGTCTGTTATGCTTCCTCTATAGCTAATATCCAGCGATTACCTACTGCGCGACGTACAGAGCCGCTCCGCTGGTCGCAGCTAGCCATAAACGTCTCAATGCTATATCCACTCCAGACATCAATCACTCTCGTAAGCATACGAGCGTGCGCACTAAACCCAGTGAGGAACTCACATCTATAGCCTGTAATCATATAGCACCTCTTATCGCACCACGCCACGTCCAACACAGAATCATAAGTCACTGTACACTCTAACGCAATAGTGATAGACACACACTACATATGCCTATAGAACACGACTCTCGCACACTATTAAAACACACAGCATGGCCATATACGATATACGCTGCACCTAGCTTCTAGGTCGACCCCTAGCATACGGGACGACACACCTCTCTGAAGTCACTCAATATAGCCGCGAGCAAACTCAATGCCAGCACTCCACTCTCACTCTTTTATCTCTAATCTCGGCACCACGACGAGCAATCCTACGGATCCCAAATTCTATCTGTAAATAAGCCACTCTAATGGTCTTTTTAATACCTGCTCACACACTCCATGAAACCTCACAAACACGACAATTAATTATAGCGCAAATGTCTTCATCTATGACTGAGCCTCCTCTCATAGATTATATACTTTCGTAACACTCATACTCTTCACTCGTACTTACTCTCTTGTCTACTGCTTCCCTGACACGCTTAGCCGACCAAATGCGCGCGGACAACATATATAATTATATAAGAATAAATATATAGATTCTCTATAAACGATACACTACGTCACATACCTCACTTAGCAATACCGACATTACTACTCTTCACCTCTATTCGACGAAACATCCAAGAATAATATATATAATATATATACTCTAATAGCATCCATCACCCTCCGCCACAACGAAATATTATAACTCATACACAAACTCCTGATATCTACAAGAGAGGTACAGACGCAGTCACAAACATAATGTCTTTCTCTCTCCTGCATCTAGTCTGCACTCGATCACACATCCTAGCACACAATTGCACTAAACTATAATGTCACACTGATACATAATAAAACTTTAGAAGCATTGATTAAGAGTTTCAAGTATTTAAAGAAACATGATATATCACTTACTTAAATATTATATTTAATTATTTAACTAACATGCATAAAAGATAGTAAGGAGCATCATGAGTAGCTTGACAATTAAATTACTTGTTGCCTTTGTCAATTTTATTTTTGATTATTACCCAATTTTGTTTATCAATTTTGCTTTGCTTATTGCCCAATTTTGTTTATCAATTTTATTTTGCTTATTACCCAATTTTGTTTCTCTACTCTTTCTTTTTGACATCATCAATTAAGATTTTAAAAAATTAAAAAAAAAAAGAGAAAAAGCCTCTCCCTTACATTTTGCCATATGTTTTTCTATTAAAATAAGAATTTATAAAGAAAACAAGACATATACCAATCATATAGGCCAAGCAAGACTGTTTACGGTATACTTTAATAGAAATTTAAACCATTCATAAGAGTTAATTCATCCAAATGATATCATCATATAGACATTCCACACATAACAAACTAGAATATAGAGTCCACATACAAGTGTTAGAGCATAAAACCATATAAGTCATCAATACATATGTAGAAGTTATGGGTATCCAAAAAATACAACCAACCATGACTTAATCATCAACATATATAAACAACCAAAAGATACAAGACCATAGACCAATAGAAGGATGACTAAACTAGATCTAGTAGAGGTCACTGCTAGATGCATCGAAATCAGATGAAGAGTCAAAAATGTGATGAGAAGTATCAGGATCAAAGCCAGGAGCACGTCCTCGACCATGAGTACGTCTGCCACGGCCATGAGTAGAGGTGCAGGCTCGAGCAGTTGGATGAGACGACCTAGAAGCCTAGCAAGAAATAGGTTGGGCAAGAAGAGCAATCCTAATGGTATCCAAGTATCCCAAAGCTCTCGACATGGACTGCATAAGGATGCCGATCTGAGTGGAAACAACCTCACTAGAATCTCTGAACTCTCTCAAAAAATCAAATCCATCCTCCAAAACACCACGTAGTCTAGCTACCTCTACAGAAAGGTTTGATATCTCAGTGACATCTGCTTGAGGTGGGGGATGGGCCAAATCTAATACTTGCCTCTGAAAATCTAATAACCTGCCAGTCAACCTCAAAATACATCCCTTAAGCTTCTCAATCCATGTAGACTAAGCAAAAAGCATCTGAAAAATAGTAGAGACATGAAGAATCAAAGTCTGATCAGATGGAGGAATAAAATGATAACTCTCCTCTTAAGAAGAATTGGGCATCTATCGAGACAAGAGATCTACCATCCGCTGAGATAGAACATCGATAATCGGCTAAAACATCCGATCGGTAATCATCCTGAGCTGGTCATCTGAGAGTAGCAACTAAATCTATGCTCTCTAACGGTGGTATAGATGCATCGCTCCACACAGACGCCGAGGGACCAACCTCGTGATCATATATGAACTAAATGTAAGGAGATGCTCTATGATCACGAGGAAGTGAAGATGGTCCCTCCTCTACTCTCTCATCCTCCTTTGCTCCCTTAGACCAATCGCCATCTATCCTTGAGAAATTCATATGGTGCAATGTATAGCGGTTGATTGTATCTGTGTGATAATTTGGTGATAGCCTCTTCCTCAAAACTGACTCCAAACCTCCTAAAGACTAAGGTAAGGACCATACCATAAGGCAAGTAAGCCTTTGATCTATTTAGTATCTCCCTCATGGCCTCAATCATCAAAGCAGGAAGGTTCAAGGGAGTCTCATTGATCACATGGTACATAATGCATATGTCCCTACCAGATAAGAAATCATGCCTGCCACTCCTAGTGATAAATAATTTAGTAACCATATGGTGCAATAGTCTCATTTTTACTGAAAGTATTTTTGCTTCTAACTTATTTAAACTATTAGTAAATTTTTTTCTTAAAATAATTCTCACTCCCTCCCCTCATAGGGCAAGTGCAAGATTTGTCCCAAAAGAAATGGATCGAGGATAATGTCAACTCCTTTCACAGATGACCTTACTGTTCCATTGGAGTAACTTAGGTTCAAATAAAATTCCCAGACCAAGTCAACATAAGCATTTTTCTTTAATAGATAGTAAAACTCCCATCCTTGACTTTTAATTTTTGAAACAATAGAAAATTCTTCTTTCTCAAAGAATCCAAAGTCAATATTCTTCCATGGTTCAACTCTTTGATCGAAAAGAGGGATCTTACTTGGAGTGAGAGAGGATGGTGAGGTAGCTGGAGCAGGACTGGGAGCTGTGGTTGGAGCAGGAGAGAGCTCGACTGTCGTTCTTTTTTGATGAACATCTTTCTCTAGGCCGTGGACGGACTTCCTCCTCTACATCAACTTTATCTTGGGTGTCATTGAGAGCAAAGGAACCTTGAATCCCACTAGAGAGTCTCAAGAAGAAGTGGAATGGAGAAGATTTTGAGAGGGAGAGGAAGGATTTTAATGGTGGTAGCCGACGGTGGGTTTTGGAGTGAGGGTTTGCTAGAACCCTAGAATTCGTCTGAAATGTGAAAAAATGGAGAGGGATTTTGGGTCCTTAAGGGGCGATTTGGAGGGAAAAATCGGAGAAATGGTGATTTTTGGGGGTTTTTGCTGATTTAGGGGAGGAATAAATGTGGGTTTTGGATGGTTGAACAATGGAACAGGAAAACAAGGTGAAGAGGGGTCAACCTATTCAACTAGAAGTTTTCAAATAAAAGGCCTGATGGATTTTTTAGGATAAAAGACTAAAATGCCCTAGGGTCGCCCCCTAGGTCGATGCATGGCATAGAAAAAATCAAAAAAATGATGAAAAATTTCTAGAAAAACATAAAATTTTTAGGGTATAACTTCATTCATGAGCTTGATCAAAGAAAGTATAAATTTGAGCTTTTTAAAGATTGAAAGATGAGAATAAAGCTCAAGATTTAGTTCAAGGTGATTTGATAGGAAAGAACTTGGAATCATAAAGATGTTTAGGCTACTAGATCAAGAATTTCTAATTCTCTCCTAATTTCATAAAATCTATCTTCACTTAAAGTCTTTGTAAATATGTCGGTCAATTATTTTTTCGTACAAACATAATCAAGAAATATGTCATTATTTTGGACATATTTTCTTATAAAATGATGTTTAATTTTAATGTGTTTTGATCTAGAGTATTGAATTAGATTTTTAGTCAAATTAATGGCACTAGTATTGTCACATCTTATGAAAGTTTTGTTAAGTTTGATGCCAAAGTCTTCAAATTATTGCTTAATCCATTAGATTTGTGCACAGCAACTTTCGACTGTAATGTATTCGATCTCAGTTGTAGACAGTGCTACCGAATTTTGCTTCTTACTAAATTAAAAAATTAAGTTAACTTCTAAAAATTGATAAATTCTACTAGTGCTTTTTCTATCTAATTTACATCCAACAAAGTCTGCATCTGAATACCCTATTAAGTCAATTAATGAATTTTTTGAATATTATAATCCTAAGGTTTGAGTTTCTTTTAAGTATTTAAATATTTTTTTAATAGCATTTAAATATGATTCTTTTGGATTAGATTGAAAATGAGTACATAAATATATACTAAACATGATATCTGGTTTACTAGTAGTTAAATACAATAAAGAATCAATCATGCCTCTATAAAGTTTCTAATCGATATTTTTATCTTCTTCATCTTTGTCAAGCTTACATGATGGGCTCATAGGGGTACCAATGGCTTTGGAGCTCTCCATCCTAAATTTTTTTTAGCTCTCTTGTATATGTGCTTTGGGTGATGGAGATTCCTTCCTTTGTTTGCTTAATTTAAAATCCAAAAAAGAATGTTAGTTCACCTATCATGCTCATCTTGAACTCTTCCTGTATGAGCTTAGCAAAATCTTGACAAAGAATTTCATTAGTAGACCCAAATATGATATCATCAATATATATTTATATAACTAAGATATCATCATGATCCTTTTTAATGAAAAGGAATGTATCTACATTTTTTGTTGAAAAATCATTATTGAGCAAAAATTTACTTAACCTTTTATACCAAGTCCTGGGTGCTTATTTTAAACCATATAATACTTTATTTAATTTAAAAATAAGATTAAGAAAGGCATGGTTTTCAAAATTGGGAGGTTATTTTACATAAACTTCTTCGGCAATACATCCATTTAAGAAAGCACTTTTAACATCCATTTGAAATAGCTTAAAATTTATAAAGCATGCAAAAGTAAGTAAAAGTCTAATTGCTTCTAGTCTAGTAACAGGTGCAAAGATCTCATCAAAACTAATTTTCTTTTCTTGATTATAATTCTTTGCAACTAATCTTGCTTTATTCTTAATATATTTTTATTTTCATTTAATTTATTCCTATATACCCATTTTGTATCAATTATTGAATGATTTTTTGGTCTTGATACTAAGGTCCATACATTATTTCTTTTGAAATGATTAAGTTCCTCTTGCACTGCATTTATCCAATTATAATCTTTTTTAGCTTCACCTATAGTTTTAGGTTCAAAATGAGAAATACATGCAAAATGATTGTATGCATCTCTAAGTGAAGAACGAATTCTTACCCCATGTGTAGGGTCATCAATAATTAATTCTTTAGGATGATTGTGGTCATACCTTCATTCTCTTGGTAGATCATTTGTATGTTGAGATTGTTCATATTGTTCTTCACCTTCATCCTCTTGTTTGTTCTCATGTTCTTCTTCATTTTGAATTATTGAATCTTTTAGGATGAGCTCCTTCATTCTATCTATAATAGGACCTACATCATCAATACCTTCACTCTTTCTTGATGGAAGATCATTAGTTTCATCAAAAAGATGTATTAACTTATCTGCTACTAAAGTTTTTTTGTTAAAAGCTCCAAATGCTTTGCTAGAGGAGCAGTAACCAAGAAAAATAGCTTCATCAGATTTTGTATCGAATTTTTCTAACCTCTCTTTACCATTATTCAAGATAAAATATCGACAATCAAAAACATGAAAATATACAATATTTGATTTTCTTTCTTTATAAAGCTCATAGGATATTTTCTTCAAAATTGATCTAATTAAAGCACGATTTAGAATGTAACTTGTCGTGTTAATTGCTTTCATCCAAAAATATCTTAGAAGATTGCTTTCACATAGCATGGTATGGGCTATTTCTTCTAGTGTTCTATTTTTTCTTTCTACTATCCCATTTTATTGAGGTGTCTTAAATGCTGAAAAATTATGGTCTATATCTTTTTCATCATAAAATTCTTCAAAATCTTGGTTTTCAAATTCGATTCCATGATCACTTCGAATACTTTGAATTGAAAGTCCTTTTTTATTTGTAACTTTTCAATAAAACTTTGAAAAAATATGAAAAGTTTCATCCTTATATGCCAAAAATAAAATTCATGTAAAACGTGAAAAGTCATCAATAATAACAAGACCATAATGCTTTCCACCTAAGCTTATAGTTCTTGTAAGACTGAACAAATCTATATATAATAATTTCAATGGCCTAGAAGTTGAAATAATATTTTTGAATTTGAAAAAAACTCTAGTTTGTTTACCTAGTTGGCATGCATCACAAATCTTATCTTTTTTAAAATTCAATTTTGATAAATCGGTAACTAATTTTTTTTTGATAAGCTTTGAAAATGAATGCATGCTAATATATGCAAGCCTACAGTGCTAAAGCCAACTAGTCTCATTAATTTTGATATTCATAGCTACTAGATATTGCATGTTTATCATGATAAAATCATTCAAATCTATCATATAAACATTACCATGCCTATGTCCAACAAACTTAATGCCATCATCATTGGGACTAGTTACAATGCACAATGAAGATTCAAAAATAGTTTTATAACTATTATCACAAAGTTGACTAATGCTTAAGAGATTGTGTTTCAAACCATCTACTAATAAAATATTTTTAATATACTTGAAGGGAGTGATACCAATGTTACCTATACTAATGATATTTTTTTTGTCAATATCTCCAAAGATGACCATCCCTCCATTTTTAGCATTAAGTGTGATGAATTGAAACTCATCACCGATCATGTATCTTGAGCATCTGCTATCAAGATACCATCTTTGATTTTGTTCTTTGGATGCAAGACACACCTATATGCAAAATCAAGTCTTTACTTTAGGTATCCAAGTTTTCTTGGGTCCTTTAAGATTAGTCACAATGGTTCTTTTTGAAATCTATATTTTTTTTATATTTGAATTGTTAGAGAAACATGTATAAGATTTGTGTCCTAGTTTATCATATTTAAATCAAGTAACATTTAAAAATTTATTGCTTTATGAATTTATAAAAATATTTTTTAAAAATTTTTATTTTCTTAGGGGGTTATAGCCTAAACCAGCTTTATCATAAACAATCTTTTGATTTTCAAGAATTATATAAAGTTTATTTGAACTTAAAGTAAAATTTTCAACTATCGATTTTAATTTGTCAATTTTATTTTTTAAATTTAGGTTCTCTTGAGTTAAAGCTAGTTTTTCACTTGAGATAGTTTCATTTTCTTTTAGCAAAAATTAATTTTTTAACTTGAGTTCTTTATTTTTAGCTCCTAACTTCTTCAAATCATCTACTAAATCATAGAAGGCTTCTTGAAATTTTTCAAATATAAATTCATTTGAGATTTCAGAATTTACCTTATTTTCATATGCCATGAGGCACAAGTTGGCTTGTTCATGAACTTCTTTCCTTTTGAAGCTTGAGTCATCACTATCACTCCATATAGCCATCATAGTCTTTTTCTTATATTTCTTGGGGCTCGTTTTGAGTTGTGGACATTCGGACCTAAAGTGCCTTGACTTCTTACACTCATGACAAATAAGGGACTGCTTCTTATCCTTTTCTTTACTATGCTCCCCTTTGGTAGGTGGCCTCTTCCTCATCCCTTATTTTTTTCTCTTCAAAAATCTCTTGAACTTCCTGGTGATGAGGGTTAATTCTTCATCTTGCTCTTCATCTTCTATTTCATCGGATCTCTCATCTTGTTGAGTGGTGGATTTGAGGGCTATTGTCTTCTTCTTCTTGACATCTTCTTTTTGATGTTGTTTCATACTTAGCTCGTATGTCATTAGTGATCCTAGAAGCTCCTTCAAGGATAAAATATTCAGATCTTTGGCTTCTTGGATTGCAGTCATTTTGGCCTTCCAAGTTCTTGGTAAAGATCTAAGAATTTTTTTCATAAGATCGCTGTTAGAATAAGACTTATCAAGACTTTTTAGACCATTAATAATATTCATAAAATGAGTAAATATTTTAGTTATTGATTCATCATGCTTCATTTTAAAGAGTTCATATTTGTACACAAGCATGTTAATTTTTGACTTAACTTGATTAGTACTTTCATGTGTTACTTCTAACCTATCCCATATTTTCTTAACCGACATTTATGTTAAAATATGATTAAATTTATTAACATCTAAAGCATAATATAAAATATTCATAGCTTTTGCATTGAGTTGAGCCATTTTCTTATCAACCTCATCCCATTCTCGTTCGAATTTGATTGATTCTACACCATCAATTATTTTAGTGAATGTGTGTGGTTCATTAACTATGATACTCCATATATCATAGTCAAGTGCTTATATAAATATTCTCATCCAAGTTTTTCAATAGGTATAGTTTGACCCATTGAAAAATGAAGGTCAGTTTGTGGACTGCCCCTCGGCTAGAGAGATACCAACTTGGGTTGTCATAGATTTTTGGCTATTTAATAGTTAAATCAAAATAGTAGTAGAGCATCGAACTCTGATACTACTGGTTGCCCAGCTATGCAACCCAAGAGGGGAGATGAATTAAATTTTTAAAATTTTAAAGCTAATTTAAAGTTACAAAGATTATGTGATGAAATGCAAATAATATGTGATAGATGTTTTAAGTATAGAGAATAAGTGAATATCAAAAGAGCAAGTATATAACACTGTAAAGATAGAGAGAGCAGAAGCACACCACAAACAAATAAGATTTATTATGGTTTAGTGCCAATCTTGCATCTACATCCATTTTTCAAGCTCTTACTTAGGTATTTAAATTCACTAAACATATTCAAACTAAATATGACGTTGAAAACTTCTAACCCTTGTTATTCCAAGCTAGAATACTTATTTTTCGATTACAAGCCAATTCAATACAATCCTATTTAAGGTTAGGATCAATCTTTCTAAGTTTTGAAATCCTTCCAAAACTTAAAACAACTCAAAGAATAGAAAATAAAAGTTTATATCAATAAATACAACTCAAGCTCCTTAAATGAGCAAATAAAAGCTTTAAGAATACTTTACACAATAAAGAGGAAGCTTTTCTGATTTTTCTCAAGAATGTTGAAGACTTGAATGAGTTTTTAAGGGGTTGGTGAGCTTGAAAATGAAAGCTTCTTTGCTTGAAGAGGACTTTTTGCTTAGGACTAAAATGAATGCTTGAATCTTTTTTTTTGTTCCTTCTTTTTGAAAGTCTTTATATTCTCTATAATGACTGGAGAGAAAATAAACCCAATTTGTAGCCGTTGGAGATCCATTTTGGAGCATTAAATATAGTTGAAAAGGATCAAAAAATAACCATTGTGGACTTTTTTCCTCGCAGGGGTCGATCCCTAGGTCATCCCCTACACAGGAGTCGACCTCTGTGACAGAAAGCCAAAAAAATCATGTTCTATAAAAATTGCCTTTGGAACAGTAGAGGTCGACCCCTGGCACAAGGGATGACTTAGGAGCCAACCTCTTTGGTGTGCCAGCCAAAGAAACCCGTGCCATTCAGCCCCTTTTGACAGGGGTTGATCATTTTTTTAAAAAATAATTTTCTCTTAAAATATAAATCCAAAAAATATGAAATTACCTCCAATATATCATAAATCTTATATTCTTGCTCTTGAGGCTTTTGAATCAAAACTTGATAAAATTACGATTTTATCTCTAAAATATAATAAATTTTTTTTGAAGTTAAAATCATTAGTAATCTCCTCAAATATTTTATAATCATCAAAATCAATTCTTGGAGCAACAAAGTTTATATCAATGTATTGTGCCTTCCTTAATGATTTCTATCATTGCTAGGTCATGGTAAGATGAACTTATCAATCTACACAATAATCTTTCACATGTTTTTCCTATTTTATCGTCTGAGTAGTTGAGCCCTACAAGGCTATCAAATTCTGCTAAATTTAAACACTATATCCGTAACACTACCTCAAGCCCTTTGCTTACGTGCATCTCACTCCATGTTGCACATCCTTGCACATTGTAATCTATGCTTGTTTGCCATGTACTCCAAGCTACTGCAAAGTTAACCATATGACTCACCTACAGTAAAGGAATTGTCTCATCAAGTATATTGCAAAGCAAGATTTCCACTAGAGGAGAATTTGATGTATGACATGAATCAAAGATTTGTATGGCGATAGAGGATCATTTTTACATGGGTCCACTAACAATTTTACTATTACCAATAATGTTATTGCCATCAATTCTAGAGATTGGGGAAGCCACTAGAAGGAAGAAGAAAATTAAAGTAAAGGCAACCAAGGAAATATTTGAGTGACTAAAGAACTCTAATTAGTGGCTAGAAGTTTATAATAGCTTAAAAATAAGGGATAGTTGATATATGGATCATACTCAAACTTAGGCAGAAGCAATTGCTTGACGGATGAAGCTGAGCTGATTTGATAGGCAAGTGAAGTGAGTGAGACCAAACTAAGCCAGATGTGAAGTGGCGAAGGGGGCCTTCTATACGTATACGTGATTAGTAAGCGGTGAAAGACATCAAATGAAAAAGAAAAAGTGAATTATTGAATAGTGTGATTGATCAATCAAGCTCCAAGACTATGGATGATCTTGAATGACTTAGGGCATGTTTGGTTGGATGGAATTGGACTTTGGAATAGGAATGGGAATGCGTGACTCGTATTTTAGCCATTTGGTTGGAAGGAGTCCAATTCTCATTCTAATTTTAAGAAAAAATGGTCACCTAAAATCTTATCCCTACTCTTCTCTAATATTTTACTCTTATTTTGATTCTAATTTTGACTAGGAACCAAATACATCAAAGGATATAACCATATTTCAATTTCCATTTCAATTCATTCTGATTCTGGTTGTGAACTACATGCATCCTTAATGTAGAATAACCTTGGCATGGGTTGAAAAATGGGTCACCTTGAGGTAAATTGCCATGTGGGGGCTTGAAGCTTAAAGCTCTCTTCCCACATTGTTGTCAATCGTTGAGTCTACCTCTTGTATATCCCACTCAATGTCTTTTATGCCTTCTTACCAATGAAAAAATATTTTCTATTTTAAATAAAAGTATTTTTAATTAATTTATTTTTGTTTAGTTTTTTCTGAAAAGTTCACAAGTTAGAAATAAGAGGGTTTTTATTTTGACGGGATTTTATACAACAACATGACCAATCTTATATGCTTTTTATCCAATGCTAACCGCTAGTTAATTTGGTATGAAACTACAAGGAGTACTTAGATCCAAAAGAATTCTATGTTTCCGCTCACTCTTTATATGCACCATATATTATATACATAGGAATAGAGTATTGTTTTATGTGGCATGTAGATAACCTTTTCAACCATACACTTATCCAAGCTCCAATTTAACAGGCACCCATTGCTAGCGCTTAATTAAAAGAAATGATCGTAGTTATAGATTCCTCTTTGGTAAAGATAATCCTCTCTTGCAAAGAACTTATTTCCATACTAACAGTAAGTTGATAGCCCACCATAAAAGGAATTCTCCCTAGTGAGGCCTTCTATTCTCTCCCTCAAAGAAATTAGAATTAATGAAAATAAAAAATATTGAGCCTTCTTATGTATTAATCTAGATAATAAAAAATATCAAAATTAAAATAAAAAAAATAAATATATAATAGAGAATAGAAGTTATTTCTATATTCATTGATAACTCCCATTTTTTACTATAAATCCCACCAAAATTTAAAAAAACAAATGCAGTAACAAAGCATGCTCATCATGATCAACTTATTATTAATTTTGTCCATGCAAGACTAAAATTTGAGGGGATAAGGTATTGTTTTATATGGCATATGTACATAATCTTTGCAACCATATGCTTATCCAACCTCTTCCATTTTACCGTGCATGCATTGTTGACGCAAATTAGAAAAAAAAAACATGCAAGGCAGAGCTTATCATGATCAACTTGTTATTGAGACTTAAAGCATCATAACATAAATCGGTATACATTTTCATGTAACATTTTTATACGGAAAGTGAAAAGAAAAAAAATAAAAAAGAAAAATCCAGCAGCACAACAGGGTATTAGACGGAGGTTCTCATAGGATGGATGACGGGATCTTTTGTCCAGGAAGACGGCGACAACTTAAAGAGGAGGAAACTCAACGAAAACGAGCCGGATAGATTTTTAGCCGTATCTATTTCGTATTTGTCTCGTGACGAAATAGAGCAAGTAGAGCCTTGAGGTGGGACGGGGGTCACGGGACCGGTAAAATTAGATGGAGCTATTTGGACCGATCGGATCAGATAAAATTATAATTTTTTTATACATAAATTATTTTTTTAATATTAAAAAATAAATTTATAAAATATTATATATAATTAGGCCGGATTCGAAACAAATGTTTTCATGTCCTGAATTCCCTGCGCGTTCCATAAAATCCCACCCGGTAGGATCGGCCGGCGCTAGCGCTCCGAGAGCGGTAATAAAGTTGGGGCGGTGGAGTAAAGGGCGGAACGAGTTGCCGGCCGTGACGTGACGTGATGTAACGTGACCACCGGTGCCAGTCAAAAACTGCGCTCAGCCACTGCGCTCGCTGTGTTTTTTTTTTTTCCTCTTGCTTGGCCATTTTTTCTTTTTTTCTTTTTTTAAGAATAAACTCTAACGATCTCCTCCAAATTAAATCTTAAATCTTGATAAATTTTTTTTTCCTCTTAAATAATATTAGAAGGGAAAAGTTTGACTCAGGGTTGATCGATAGAAAAGGCCTCGCATTAAAAGTTTTTTATTTTTTTAAAAAAATTTAAACTTTAAAATTTTGAATATTACATCCATTTTAACTATTTGAAAAAATTTTTAAGTCCGGAGTAGAATAAATAATCCAATCCTCTTAAAATCTAATTCTAACTCTTTTTTAATTAAAAATTCAAACCTCTATTTCGATTTCGATTTCGATGATCAACCAAATACTTTTGGAATACGATCATTCTAATTCTCATTTTAATTTATTCTACTTTCAATTCCAACTGAGGATGAAACACCTCCTTAAAAACTATGAAGTACTAGATCGTAGAGCTCTTCGTCCAACTTTATATTCACTTTACCTTGATCCAAGTAAACAACCTTGAGAAGATTGCATGAGGCTTTAAGTCAAGGTATTTGGAGGTTGCCTACCTTATGTCAACACTAGAAGTGTTGCTTGTTGAGAAAATTTTAATATTGAAAATGGCTAAGAAGTACACACATATTATGTTGGACTTGTTGGCTTGAGTTGTTCCTCGACAAACTTGATCATCAATCAGTGTTGGTAGTAAAATCAAGAAAATATTAAGCAACTTGGATTGAGCGAATTTTGCTGGATTGTATTAAATCCAAGAAGAAATGTCTTTTTCAACCATTGAAGTAAATATTCTGATTGAAATTCAGTAAAAAATGATATAATTTTCTTTTATAGTTAAAGAGTGTTTAGTTCATAGCCATAATTGGAATCAAAATGAAAATCAGAATGGATTGGAATCAGAATCAAAATGGCCAAATCCCTTAAAGTATTTGATTCCTGATCAGAATCAAAATCAGAGTTGGAATCAAAATAGCAATTTGAATCCTTAAGGAAGAGTGGGGATTGAGTTTTATGTAGATTGAGCCATTCTTATTTCATCCCGAAATTGAAATTGGAATGAGACTCCTTCCAACTAAATAGCTAGAATAGGAGTCATCCATTTCCATATATTTCAATTCCAAACCTCAATTCTCTTCAACTAAATACCTTCTTAGTTCAGTAGGCACGGATGAAATTGCTTGGAAAACTTCTACACAAAATGTTCCATGCTAAATTTGTGATCTTGAAAACTAAATATTCTTGGGGTCTCCAACTTTAATATGCTCTTTGTTCTTCTATTTTTATGTCAAATCAAATTATAATTCTATATAGCACATACATGCATATGTATATATTCATAGTTGTGTGTACATATGCACATGTACATACACTTTGTAAAATAATTATTTGCTGTATCATTTTGTTTCTTGTGTTCATAGGAAGATGCTCTTTATTAGGGTCCATGAAACTATTATCGAGAAATGTAGCAGTATATCAATGGTACATTACTAGTTTAGTATGATATAGTTGATACCATATGGTATTGCCTGAAGTCGGGCTGTTTGAGGCGGTTCAGTCTTGGCTACAAACTAGTTTGATCTTGTAAGTGGATTTGATCTTGCAATTTCTTACTGGTTCGTATGGGCAGTTTATAATAAACTACCATATGAATAAGATAGATTGCACGCTGGTTGAATTATTGAACATATTGGTAACACTGAAGGAACTTTGAAAAGTTCAAGAGGCACGTTCTCATTGGGAAGCAGTTTTCTACTTCTAAGAGAAAGTCTACCTTAAAGAAGAAGTCCATGCGAAAATAGAAGATAGTGAATAAGTCAAAGAACGAAGCTCCTAAGAAGAAGGTCATAGAAAAATATTTTCACAACAATGTTGATGGCCATTGAAAGAAGAACTATCTTGTATACCTGGAGAGCCTAAAGAAAAACAAAAAGAACACACCTTCAAAAGGTATATTAGATCTGTTCGTCATTGAAACCAACATTACAATTTTTTCTACTTTTAGTTGGATCATAAACTCTGGTTCTAGTGCTCATTTATATACTTCTATATAAGATTTTGAAAAAAATAGAAAGTTGAAGGGAGGTGAGATGACCCTTTAGGTAGGCAATGGAGTAAGAGTTGTTGCTGTGGCTATGGGCACTTATCCTTTTTGATTACCATCTAAATTTTGTTTAATATATAAGAATTATTATTATATACCTATTGCTATCAAAAATTTGATTTTTGTTTCAATTTTAGTACAAGATAAATATGTACCGATGATCATTTATGGTATGGATATATGTATCTTATGAGACATAAATTTGAAACCTTTGAAAAATTTAAAGAATTTAGATATGAAGTAGAGAAGCAAACCAAAAAAATTCTAAAGAAATTTCAATCAGATTGAGGAGTAGAATGTTAGATATATGTGCCCTAGAAGCCACAATTGGTTGACACTTGTAATACACTTCTAGGGGCAAAATTGTAATTTTGACTAAAATCAATAAATGAGTTATTTTCTATCACATATGTGTATTTAGTGTCTGTGATACATCCTTTGAGTTAATGGCAATGATAATTCATATTTTCAAGAGTTAAAAATTTAAGACATAAATAATCATTATTAACTCATAAATTGCTCCTGACCATAGGATCATCATAAGGATGGTGATTGATCCAAAAGATTGGTGTACAATCACTTCTCTTTAGTAGATGAGTCTTGAGTCTACGGTGTGGAGATACTGGAGCGAGAGTATAGGTACTCATTAGAGAACGAGGGCACTGAGCGTGACCACCTCGAGTAGTCATTAGGGAGTCTATCTTCTCGTCAATGACTGACTCGATGCTGCAGTGGTGTATCTGGTTCTTTGATCTGAGGTGCATCGATAATTCACCTTGAGGGTGTTATAGTTTGACTACACCATTACTCGGTCTTCTAGCCATATGGAACCCTGAGGTGTATGTTGGCTATAGCATGTTCATTGTAGGAACTAGATGTCATCAAGATGGAATCTATCTACCTCGATGGTAGAGGAGCAGCCCTATGATAATCATGAGAATCAAGTCCAGAAGCCCATGTGAAGGAAAATCCTGATTTCCCGGTCCAGGTTCGCCTAGATCTGATTAGATCAAGAGATATATTTCAAAAATTTTCTCTTGATCTCAATCAGATCTTGATATGTTTCAGATCTGATTCTTATTATTTTAATAAATAAAATAAAATAAGATAAATTAAATCAAATTCAATTTACCTGATTTGGGTAATCCTATTATCCTGTAGATGATCCTGATTGCAGCGGAAGGTTCTGAATCTTAGCCACACAAGCGCCTGGCCTCTACCGATATCCACTCGGGTTGGATCTGGAGAACCTCTTCTTCTCTATCACACCTCCAAAAATCAGATCTGGATCTGATCTGGAGGATCTTCAAAACTCTTTTGAAGATCTGCAGTCATCCTTTTGCAGCAGCGCAGCCTTCTTGCTTTTGATCGCCTTTTCTTGATCTGAATCGCACCAAACTAAGTCCAAAACACCTTTTGGACGTGGAGAGCAAGGGGAGAAGAGAATATATGGCATGGAGAAGGAGGGGAGAGGCAGCCTTGGGGCGTGGGAAATCTCTATTGAATTCACTTTGACTTGGAATCAGGGTTGGGCGCAGGGTCTTATTTATAGACTAAGCGTGATCCAACTCTCTTCCTCTCAACCAAAATCACAACCCTTGTGAAATCAGATCTAAATCTGATTGGTTGGAATAGAGACCCCTGGATTCCTCCTTAGAGGGCGCCTAAGACCAATCAAACTGGATTCTTAGTAGAACTCTGATTGGAATCCAAAAGGGAGGTAGAGTCCTTGTCCAACAAGGACTCCTAGGCGCCTCCTACTTAGGCTCACGCCACCCTTGGCGTGCGCCCTTCTCCTTGCCAGGTTCTGGCAGGGGGACAGGCCCCCACCAGCTCTCCAATAGGTGCATGACATGTGGTCAAAAGTCAAAGGGTCAATGGTCAACGTTTGACCAGTCACGTAGACTTTGACCAAAGTCAAAGAACAAGAAATGGCAGTGACCAAAAATGGCAGGTAATGTCTTACAAATAAGACAACCTATTCTGACTTGGACAACCTCCAGTCAGACCATATGAAGGCCTCTAATTGAGCACAAACTCCTTTGGCTCAGTCAGGACAACTTATTTGTGATAGTAAAAGAAGAACGTTAGGTTCAATCGAGTGCTAGCACGATTTCCTTGAACCTAATTGAATCTCATTCAGATCAATTGAACTAGATCAGTTCAATTGATGATCACCAGATTCAAACCCTTGTTTGTGTGACCCAGTTAGGTTCAGTTCTGTATGGTAATGGGATATGTCATGATCTCTATCATCGACATCATCGAAATCTCTTTCGATGGATCAGAACTCTTCTGATTCGAACAGCTAGAATGATCGATCATCTAAATCATTCTAATTGCTCCCAAAATCCACCAGTGACACCTAGCAGTATATGGTGGCAACTCATCAGAGCTGAATACGAACCTCTTGGTGCAGCTACCTGTGTGATTCAGTTCTTCTATCTTGAGCCCCGATCAGATTAGGGTTAAGGTGAACTCGTCAAACCCTAGTCTCTGTCATATGATGTAATCATTCGATTCGAGTCCAATGTGAAAATCTAAATAGAAACTCTTTCTATTATTTCACTCTGCCATGGCCATGGGCTTCTGGACTTGATTCTCATGATCATCATAGGGCTACTCCTCTACCACCGAGGTAGATAGATCCCATCTTGATGCAATCCAGTTCCTACAATGAACATGCTATAGCCAACATACACCTCAGGGTTCCATATGGCTAGGAGACCGAGTAATGGTGTAGTCAAACTATAACACCCTCAAGGTGAACTGCGAGTGCATCTCAGGTCAAAGAACCAGACACACTACTGCAGCATCGAGTCAGTCATTGACGAGAAGGTAGACTTCCTAATGACTACTCGAGGTGGTCACGCTCAGTGCCCTCGTTCTCTAACGAGTACCTGTACTCTCGCTCCGGTGTCTCCACACTGTAGACTCAAGACTCATCTACTAAAGAGAAGCGATCGTACACCAACCTTCCGGATCAATCACCATCCTCATGATGATCCTATGGTCGGGAGCTGTTTATGAGTTAATAATGATTATTCATGTCTTAAATTTTCAACTCTTGAAAATATGAATTATCATTACCATTAACTCAAAGGATGTATCACAGACACTAAATACACATGTGTGATAGAAAATAACCCATTTCATTAATTATAGTCAAAATTACAATTTTGCCCCTAGAAGTGTATTACAAGTGTCAGCCAATTCTGGCTTCTAGGGCACATATATCTAACACCATGGCCATGGTAGAGTGAAATAATAGAAAGAGTTTCTATTTAGATTTTCACATTGGACTCGAATCGAATGATTACATCATATGATAGAAACTAGGGTTTGACGAGTTTACCTTAACCCTAATCTGATCAGGCTCAAGATAGAAGAACTTAATCACACAGGTAGCTGCACCAAGAGGTTCACATTCAGCTCTGATGGGTTGCCACCATATACTGCTAGGTGTCACTGATGGATTTTGGGAGCAATTAGAATGATTTAGATGATCAATCATTCTAGCTGTTCGAATCAGAAGAGTTTTGATCCATCGAAAGGAGTTTCGATGATATCGATGATAGAGATCATGACATATCCCATTACCATACAGAACTGAACCTAACTGGATCACACAAATAAGGGTTTGAATCTGATGATCATCAATTGAACTGATTTAGTTCAATTGATCTGAATGAGATTTAATTAGGTTCAAGAAAATCGTGCTAGCACTCGATTGAACCTAACGTTCTTCTTTTTCTATCATAAATAAGTTATCCTGTCTGAGCCAAAGAAGTTTGTGCTCAATCAGAGGCCTTCATATGGTCTGACTGGAGGTTGTCTAAGTTAGAATAGGTTGTCTTATTTTGTAAGACATTACCTGCCATTTTTGGTTACCTGCCATTTCTTGTTCTTTGACTTTGGTCAAAAGTCTACCTTTGACTAGTCAAACGTTGACCATTGACACTTTGACTTTTGACCACATGTCATGCACCTATTGGAGAGCTGGTAGGGGCCTGTCCCTCTGCCAGAACCTGGCAAGGAGAAGGGCGCACGCCACCCTAGGCGTGTGCCCAAGTTGGAAGCGCCTAGGAGTCCTTGTTGGACAAGGACTCCATCTCCTTTTTGGATTTCAATTAGAGTTCTTCTAAGAACCAACTTTGACTGGTCTTAGGCGCCCTCTAAGGAGAAATTCAGGGGACTCTATTCCCACCAATCAGATTTAGATCTGATTTTATAAAGGATTGTGATTGGTTTGGAAGAAGAGGAGTTGGATCACAGTTAGTCTATAAATAAGACCCTGTGCCCAACTCAGATTGCAACATGAGATATGATTGAAAAAGAGTTTCCATACGCCCCCAAGGCTGCCTCTCCCCTCCTTCTCCATGCCAAACCACCTTCTCTCCTTGCTCTCCACGTCCAAAAGGAGTTTTGGATTTTTGTTGGTGCGATTCAAGCAAGAGAAAGGCGATCAAAAGCTAGAAGGCTGCGCTGCTGCAAAGGACGACTGCTGATCTTCAAAAGGAGTTTTGAAGATCCTCCAGATCAGATCTAGATCTGATTTTTGGAGATATGATAGAGAAGAAGAGGATCTCTAGATTCAGCCTAAGTGGATATCGATAGAGGCCAGACATTTGCGTGGCTAGATCCAGAACCTTCCGCTGCATACAGGATCATCAACAGGGTAATAGGATTACCCAAATCAGGTAAATTAAATTTGATTTAATTTATCCTTATTTATTTTATTTATTAAAATAATATTAATTAGATCTGAAATATTTTAGATCTAATACAGATTAAAATTTTTTTTTTTGAAATATATCTCTTGATCTGATCAGATCTGAACGAACCTGGACCAGAAAATCAGGATTTTCCTTCAACTGGTATCAGAGCCATGATTCTAAAAATATTTAGATCTGATTTTAAATTTATTTTAATTAGAAAATAATTGATTTTAGATGTTACATGAGATGTGATCAGATCTGAGATCAGAAAAAATTAAAATTAAATGATTAGGATCTAAGATTAGAAGATATGCATGACTAGTTCTAGAATAGAATAGTTCTATAGAATAGTCTTGCATGTTTTCAATTTAATTTTGATTAACCCATATTTTAGATCCATTTATTTACTATATTTTGATATTATAATGGTTATAATAACATCTAAAAAATAGTAAATAAAATTATTTAATTTTAAACATCATATGAGATGTGATTGATGCATGTCTAGACTATTTGTAGAATAGTTCTACATAGTTGTCTAGATTAGGGTTTATTTTGATAAGATCAATTTAAATCTAATTTTTAGATTATTATGAGATAATTTAGATTTGAAAACATGCATGATTCAATACATGAGATGTATGCAAAATATGCCATGATTAGATCTACTTTGTATATGAGATATATGATATAGATCTAATACTATTTTGTAGTATTGAATGTTCCTGATTAAGGCATTCCTCTTGGCCGTCCGATCATAAGAATGAAGAAGGGCTTGAGGGCCCTCTCTTTCCATTCGATGGGGTGTTCTTATGATGTGTAGGGGTGCTGCATGTTTGTCCTTAATCAGAAACCTAAAAATTTACTTCTGCAAAACCCTAGATCCTGAAATCCTAGGATTTATTGTGCATATTTTGTTTATGACCCTACTTAATTAAGAATTAAGTTTATAAAATATTAATTAGGTCTAAAATTGAGAATTTTAGATCTAAGACATATTCATAATTTTGGATTCGGGCTTGGGTAGCTCAATTAGGTCTAAGCGGTTGATCAAACCGAATCAAGAGTTGGTTTAGATGGGATTAACAATGCTTAAATTGACCAGCCTAATAGGATTAAGTCTGGGTCAAGATCGAGTCACGATCAAGCAAGACCTAATTATGCTCAGAGGTTAGAGTCTGGATTGTAGGCTAACCCAATTGGTTTTGACTCAATAATTTGGTGTCTAAGGTAAGTTCGGCACATACGATCGACTGATTTTTAATTGAAAGCTACTCGACCTGAATGCGTTCTTGTATGAGTTAATGGCATATTCCTTCCACCAATCTCACTTACCTGGCCATATCTGTTGACACAGTTCTGATCTGAGGTGGTCAATAATCCGAGCTAACCCATGCCACTAGGTTAGTCATAATTGTTATGACTAAGCCAAGTCTAGTTTAATGAGACCTGAATCAATTCTCTCTAAGAAAAGATTAAGTCTGAGGTCTTCCACCATTGTAGATGTGCGGGCCCTTTTCGGGGTTGATTGTTCTCGGCTGGATACAGTGGCTCAGTTGCACCGGGAAGATGCAACCATGTCTATTAGGCATTGGATGCTATGGGCTAGAGGATGAGTTGGGCTCAATATTTTGGATACGGTGAGAGACTCAATTAGGAACCCAGTCTATGCAAATGGTGGGTCTGACTTAACTAAGGAGTGGATCAATATTCTGGATACGGTGAGATTCATGAATTAGAGACCAAGTTTGGGTGCACCATGATTAGAGAATCATTGAACAAGAGTTATTCACTCATTGGCTAACCCATCACCAATAACTGTTAGGTGAGGTAATGAGTCAGTTGGTGAGACCGCACCACCCACTAGAAATCATTAATCATGGAGATTTTTGCATCTCTACAGAGGGAGTGTAGGGATCCGAGAAAATAGTGGGAGCTAATTTGTTTAAAAATAAAATCTCTAAACAAATTGATCAAGTCAAAATTATAATATCTAATTAGAATCTTTGACTCTCTACAGGAAAATATCTGCGTCCAATCCATTGGCACGTATCCTGGACACACATGGACTGACCGGACCTAATTATAAAGATTGGCTCAGAAACTACAAAATTATTTTGAGTTCTGAGAAGTTAACCCATGTTTTGGACCAGGATCCTCCCACCTTACCAGTCCATCCATCTGTTGAACAGAGAGCATCTCTAAAAAAATGGATAGACGAAGATAATAAGGCCAGATATTATATGTTGGGCTCGATGTCTGATGAGCTCCAGCGCCAACATGAGGATATCGGGACTGCACACCAAATGTTGGCTCACCTGTAGGAGATGTTTGGTGAACAGAGTCGCACAGCCAAATATCAAGTCACGAAATGACTTTTTAAGGCTAAGATGCATGATGGGCAGTCAGTCCAAGATCACTGTCTGACAATGATCAAGGACATGGAAGAGCTTGAGAAGCTCGGTGTGAAGTTGGACTTGGACCTGCAGAACGATATTATTCTGCAATCCTTGACTGATGCATATGGGCAATTCATCATGAATTACCACATGCATAAACTTCAAAATTTCTTGGCCAAATTAATGAATATGCTGGTTACTGTTGAGCTTTCTATGAAAGATTCTAAAGGCTCAGTTCTTGCTATGGAACGGACTTCTTCCAAAAGAAAGTCTTCTGAAAAGAAAAAGAAGTCTGTGAAAAAGCAAAAGGTGGAAAGATCAAAGAAGAAGAAAGCAGACCGAAGAAGAAGGCCGATGTTAAAGGAAAGTGTTTTCATTACAACAGCGATGGCCATTGAAAGCGGAACTGTCCTACTTACCTGGGCACCCTGAAGAACAAGAAGAAAGGTCCTTCTAGAGGTATGCTCGTTATTCGAGCAAAACGTGAATGCCAAACAACCTAGGGATAGTCTAAATGACAGATATCTATGGCACCTGAGACTAGGTCATATAGCAGAAGATAGGATCAACAAATTGGAGAAAAATGGGCTATTGAGTCCGTTGACTTCCGAGTCATATCCAACTTGTGAATCTTATCTTTAGGGCAAAATGACTAAACTCCCTTTTGTTGGACATGGGGAGAGGGCCACAGATCTCCTTGCCCTAGTACATATTGATGTGTGCGGCCCATTTGATGTGCCGGCTAGAGGCAATTTTATCTACTTCATTACCTTTATCGATGATCTGTCTAGGTATGGGTATGTCTATCTTATGAGACACAAGTTTGAAGCTTTTGAAAAATTCAAAGAATTCAGACATGAAGTAGAAAAATAAATAGAAAAACCCATTAAGGTTCTTCGATCAGATCGAAGAGATGAATACCTTAGTCGAAAATTCCTAGACTATCTAAAGAAAAATGGCAAGTCTCTCAATGGACTCCACCAGGAACACATCAACTCAATGGGGTTTCAGACTGAAGAAATCGGACTCTATTGGATATGGTTCGATCCATGATGAGCTTCACAGACCTTCCTGATTTTCTTTAGGAACACTCATTGTTAACTTCAATTTATCTACTGAATAGGGTTCCCTCTAAAACCGTTCCTACCACACCGTATGAGATATGGCACGGTAAAACCAAGTCTGAGTCATCTCAAAATTTGGGATTGTCCGGCTCATGTCAAAAGACAATAAGCGGACAAGTTAGAGTTTAGGTTCTTTAGAGCTCGATTCATAGGATATCCTAAAGAGTCATTAGAATACTATTTCTACATTCCAGAAGATCATAATGTGATTGTGAGTCGACATGCCATCTTTCTTGAAAAATAGTTTATTCAAGATAGCGGCATTGAAAAATAGATCAAGCTTGATGAGAAAGTCTCACAAGTGGAACGAGCTAAGGACCAAGTGGAACCTAATCAGTTTGAGCTAATAAGAACACTACCTTCTCCACCTCGTAGATCGGAAAGAGTTTTTCATCCCTCTGAAAGATACTTAGGTATTATTTCAGAGAAAGTAGAGAAAATATTTCTCGTAGGTAATGGTGCTCATGGTGATGATCCAAAACCTACAACGAGGCAATATCAGATATCGCTCTCGAGAATGGCTAGAGGTAATGCAGTCGAAATTGACTCGATGCACTCAAACCAAGTCTGGACTTGGTAATCCATTAGAAGTATAGTACCTATTGGATGTAAATGGATCTTCAAGAGAAAGATTGGTGCAGATGGAAATGTGGAGACATTCAAGGCTAGACTAGTGGCAAAAGATTATAGTCAACGCGAAGGCATTGACTATCAGGATACCTTTTCCTCAGTGGCTATGCTAAAATCCATCTGCATATTGCTTGCCGTTGCAGCCTATTTCGATTATGAAATATGGCAAATGGACGTGAAAACGGTATTCCTAAATGGATATCTTGAGGAAGATATCTATATGGAACAGCCACTAGGTTTCACATCTAGTGATACTGATCATAAGGTTTGCAAGCTGCAAAGGTCCATATATGGACTTAAGCAAGCATCTCGAAGCTAGAACACTCGTTTCAATGATGTGATCCAAAAATTTGGTTTCATAAAAAATGAAGAGGAACCATGTGTTTTAAAAATGGTCAGTGGAAGCGCTATTGTCTTCCTCGTATTGTACATGGATGACTTCCTTCTTATTGGGAATGATATTTTCATATTGATGACAGTCAAAATGTGGTTGTCCAAGGAATTCTCCATGAAAGACCTAGGCGAAGCATCCTTTATTCTAGGAATTAAGGTCTATAGGGATAGACCGAATAGGATGCTAGGACTTTCACAGAAGATGTACATAGAGGAAGTACTAAAGAGGTTTAGTATGGAAAACTCTAAAGAGGGGATTAATACCTTCAGACATGGTATTCATCTTTCCAGAAGATGTGCCCTGCACACCTGAGGAAATAAAATGCAATGAGCAAGATACCTAATGCTTCTGCAATAGGGAGACCTCATGTATGCCATGCTATGTACACACGACCTGATATAGGCCCATGCTGTGATGTCACAGTAGATATCAGTCAATTCAGGTGAAGAATCACTGAACTTCTGTGAAATTATCCTTAAGTACTTGAGAAGAAACTAAGGATATATTTGTCTTGGTATGGAGAAACCCAAAGTCCAGGATACAAGACCTCAGATTTCAATGTTTTGAATATAGATGATCGAAGTCGACATCTGGCAGACTATTGTTGTGCATGTTGGTACATGCAAGCTGGAAAGATTCCAAGCAAACGGTGATACCCACCTCATCCAATATTACCTCGAAGGTGTACGTCGAGGTCAAGGAGAGTCAACTTCATAGAATGTGGTAGACCCACTTACAAAGCAGTTGGGTAAACAGAGGATCGAAGCCACCTTAAAGAATGGGACTTAGACTTGTAGCCAATTGCTTTAGGACAAAGTGGGGAGATTGTTTAGATAATTGTACCGCCCTAGAAGCTAGAATTGGCTGACAGTGTAATACACTTTAGGGTAAAATTATGAATTTTGACTAAAATTAATAAATGGATTTATTTTCTATCACATATGTGTATTTAGTGTCTGTGATACATCCTTTGAGTTAATGGCAAATGATAATTCATATTTTTCAAGAGTTGAAAATTTAAGAACAAATAAATAATAACATCATTAACTCATAAATTGTCCTGACATAGGATCATCACAAGGATGGTGATTGATCCCGAAGAGTTGGTGTACATCATTTCTCTTTAGTAGATGAGTCTTTGAGTCTACGTGTGGAGACATCGAGCGAGAGTACAGATACTCGTTAGAGACGAGGGCACTGAGCGTGACCACCTCGAGTAGTCATTAGGGAGTCTACTTCTCGTCCATGACTGACTCAATGCTGCAGTGTGTGTCTGATTCTTTGACCTGAGGTGTATCGACCGTTTCACCTTGAGGGTGTTATAGTTTGACTACACATTACTCGGTCTTCTAGCCATATGAAACTCTGAGGTGTAATGTTGGCTATAGGCATGTTCATTATAGAAACTGGTGGCATCAAATGGAATCTATCTACCTCGGTGGTAGAGGAGCAGCCCTATGATAATCATGAGAATCAAGTCCATGAAGCCATGGCATGGCAGAAGTGAAATAATAGAAAAGTTTCTATTTAATTTTCACATTGGACTCAAATCGAATGATTTCATCATATGACAGAAACTAGGTTTGACGAGTTTATCTTAACCTAATCTGATCGGGCTCAAGAATAGAAAACTATCACACAGATAGCTGCACCAAGGTTCGCATTCAGCTCTGATGGTTCCACCTATACTGCTAAGGTGTATTGATGGATTTTGGAGCAAATTAGAATGATTAGATGATCGATCAATTCTAAGCTGTTCGAATCGAGAAAGTTTCTGGTCCAATCGAAAGTAATTTTGATGATTATCGATTGATAAGATCCGACATGATCCCATTACCATACAGAAACTGACCTAACTGAGTCATCACAAACAAAGGGATTTGAATTTGGGTGAATTGCTATCCAATTTGATCTGATTTAGTTCAATTGATCTGAATGAGATTCAACTTAGGTTCAAGAAAATGCGTGCTAGCACTCGATTGACACCTAACGTCTTCTTTTTCTATAATAATAAGTTGTCCCTATCTGAGCCAAGGCTTACATATGGTCTGAACGGAGTTGTCCAAGTCAGAATAGGTTGTCTATTTTGTAAGACATTATCTAACCATTTTTGGTCAAGCCTAACCCATTTCTTATTCTTTGAGTTTGGGTCAAAAGTCTAACCTTTGGACTGGTCAAACATTGACCATTGACCACTTTGAACTTTTGACACATCATGCACCTATTAGAGAGCTGGGTGGGGGCCTGTCCCGCTGCCAAACCTGGCAAGGAGAGGCCCACACCACCCTAGGCCGTGTGCCAAAGTTGGAGGCACCTAGGAAGTCCTTGTTGGGACAAGGACTCCATCTCCTTTTTGGATTCCAATTAGAGTTCTTCCTAAGAACCAACCTTTGACCTGGTCTTAGGCGCCCTCTAAGGAGGAATCTAGGGACTCTATTTACCAACCAATCAATTTAGAATCTGATTTCACAAAGGGTTGTGATTGGTTGTAAAAGAAGAGGAGTTGGATCACAGTTAGTCATATAAATAAGACCCTATGCCCAACCCAAAATTGCAACGGTGAAGATATGATTGAAAAGAGTTCCATAACGCCCGAGGCTGCTCTCCCCTCCTTCTCCCAAGCCAAACGCACCTTCTCCCCATTGCTCTCCATGTCCAAAGGAGTTTGGAATTTTGTTGGTGCGATTCAAGCAAGAGAAGGTGATCAAAAAGCTGAAGGCTGCGCTGCTGGCAAGGATGACTGCGATCTTCAAAGGAGTTTTGAGATCCTTCAGATCAAATCAGATCTAATTTTTTTGAAGAACATGATAGAGAAGAAGAGGATCTCCAGACTCCAGTACCGAGTGGATATCGATAGAGGCCAGGCGCTTGCGTGGCTAGATCCAGAACCTTCGCTGCATATCAGGATCATCAATAGGATATAGGATAACCAAATTAGTAAATTAAAATTAAAATTTAAATTTATCTTATTTATTTTATTTATTAAAATAAATATTAATTAGATATAATATTCTAGATCTGATTACAGATCATGAGAAAAATTTTGAAATATACTATCTCTTGATTCTGATCAGGATCTTGAACGAAACCTGATCGGAAAATCAGGATTTTTCTTCATAGAATACCTAGGTAGAAAATTTCTTGGTAATCTTTAAGAAAAATGGATAGTTTCAATAATAGACTCCATTTAGAATGCCCTTAAATGGGATTTCAGAACAGAGAAAATGGATACCCTATTG
>QRFJ01000340.1:338862-640868 GCA_006176705.1 Cocos nucifera | reverse complement strand
CTATAACTAACCGTTTGACATAAACCGGGCACCTCCAGATGCTAAGGTATGAAAGTGCTGGCTTACATCCTATCCATATCTCATATGGAGTCTTAACTATAGATTTACTTGAAATCCTATTTAATAGATAGCAAGCCAATTCAAGTGCATATCCCCAAAAGGATATCGACAAGCTGGCAAAATCTATCATGAATTGAAAAATGTCTAATAGAGTCTGATTCCTTCTTTTAGACACATAATTATGCTATGGTGTTTCTAAAGAAGTCCATTGGAAGAGAATCTCATTCTTTCCTAGATATGTGAGAAACTCATCGGAAAGGTATTTTTCTCCTTGGTCAGATTGAAGAGCTTTAATACTTTTTTTAGTTTATTTTCCTATTTTACTTTGAAATCGTTTGAACATTTCAAATAAATCCAACTTGTATTTCATCAGATAGACATATCCATATCTGGATAGATCATTTATGAATGTAATGAAGTATAAATATCTACCTCTGCACCAGTGCTCATTGGTCCATATACATCAGTATGTATTAGATCTAAGAGCTCAGTGGTTCTCTCATCTTTTTCAGTAAAAGATGACTTGATCATTTTACTAAAAAGATAAGATTCATAGATTGAAAGTAATTCACAATCACTGACTTTAAAAATTTTCTCTTGAGTCAACCTGTTTATCCTGTTCTTATTTATGTAACCTAGCCTACAGTGCCATATGTAGATATCTAACACACTATCTAATCTAGGATGCTTACCAATTGAATAGACTATATTAAGAGGTTGTGATAACATATACACACCATTGTTCAAATGTTCAGAGAAAACAGTAATACTATTCATAATGATATTACAAAATTATCTCGTTATTGAAATTTCATAATTTTCTTTGGCCAAAAGGCCTATAGAAATAACATTTTTTTAAAAAAAATAGGATAAAAATGACAATCATTCAGAATAATAGTATGGGACTCAAATACAAGTTTCAAGATTTTTAGTGCTAGAACTGAAATTGATCTTCCATCTCCAACATTTAGGAACCTCTCGTCTTGCTCGAATCTCCTACCGATCATAACTCCTGCAATGAATTGCAAATGTGATAAGGATTATCGATATCCAATATCCAATCAGTAAAATCATAATAGAAAAATTTCAAGGAGTTATCATATAAATATCTTGCCCAGTAATAGCTTGCTTTTTTCTCTACTTGTTTGGATCCAGGAAGGCAATGCACTGAGGATAGTTCCACTTTCAGTGCCCCTATTTTTTTCAAAAGAAGCATTCAGCTTGACTCTTATTGGGCTTGATCTTCTTGGTCTGGTCCTACACAGAAGTTCCAACCTGAACTTGCACCTTCTTGCCCGTCTTCTTCTTGTTCTTCTTTCCTTTCCTGAAGGATCGAGAACTAAAAGACGAAAATCTCACTAAGTTCACCGACTCCTTGTGGAGCTAGTGATCCTTCTCAAAGTTCTGAAGTAACCCCAGTAACTCATGGTAGTTTACTTTTGATTTTGTAATTCTATAATAAGTAAGAAATGGGAGATAGGACTTGGGCAGTGAGTTCAGTATTGCATCTTTTCTAAGCTATTTATGTAAGAAAAAGTCGAGCTTGCTCAATCTCTCCATCAGCTCGATCATGTACAGTACATGATCAGTGATAGAAGCTCCGACCCACATCTTGGCATTGAAGATGGCACAACTAGTTTTGTTCTCAATGTCATCGAATGTGCCAAAAGAATTCTCCAATACTTGAATCATATCTTTTGGCTGAGCTATCTTGAATCTGTACCTGAACTTGATGCTTATGACTACCAGCATAATGTAGCGCATAGTGGTTCGATCACTAAGCCACTTCTAATAAGTATCTTTGATTGTCCCACGTGCATTAGAGGCTGGCTCCTCGGGTGTAGGATCTGTCAATGCATATAGGATTCATTCATGCTCCAGAACTATCTTCAACTTTCAGTACCAGCTATCAAAGTTGGATCCCACCAACTTATCATTGTCCAACAATGATCATAGTGATAGAAGTAGCCATATCTATACAAAAAAAACTAAAATCTAATTTATAATTGATTCATTAAACCTAAAGATTTGGACTTTAATCAAAAGATTCTTCTACTATTTTATTCGAATCGATAAGCTCTATCTCCAATTTGAGAAATTATCCTAATTTCTTAGTGGGTACTAGAATCCACATAGATTGTACACGAGCCTAATTTTGGTTGGTCAATCCATGTATATCAAGGATAGGTTCATAATCAATTATTTTTTTAAATAATTTTTAATAATTTAATTTTGTCCTAGTCTCTAATCAGTAGGCTTTGGCTTCTACTAAAATGGTTCGATTAGGTCCAACCATTGATACGACCATACTTGATCCATCAAACCAATGAATGATTAAGTCCAATTTTGGTTGGTCAACCTAACCATCATTTAAAGATACGGCTAAGAAATCATATTATGAATGATAATCCCAGTAGCCGATAAGCACCAGGCCTTTGGGCCTCCAATGATTATCTAACTGATGGACCCATTATCATCCACTTAATGGAAGGCTATGATCTAGTTATCACCATAACTATTTTATTTTAATAATCTAATAATTTTAGAGAATTTTAATTTTAAGAAAGAAGATCAGATGAACTAGCTTGTCATGATCCTCTCACTGGCTTCACCAAGTTAGCTTAAGGGAGACCAATAATTAGCTGATCTAGGAGCACCTAAATCAATTACACTGATTTACCTAGCTGACATGGGTCAGCTTGAATAGTCAAGTAATCTGATCAAAACATAATTTTACCAAGAGGCCAAATATGTTCGATCGATAGAAGAGTTTGCCAAAGCTTGCCTTAGACACCATAAAAAATTGCTAGGTAAGCAGGCTGCCAATTAAACACAATCGGTCTGGTTTATCTTAGATACCAATTGATTTAATTAGTCTCGATTAGATCAACCAAACAGTTCATGCTAGACCACATAGCTAAGAATCAAGTCTATCTTGGGTCTCATTAAAGATATGGATTTGACCAACTACAACTTTTGTAAATGATCTAGAGAATTCTTGACCTAATGTAAGACAATAATTGATTAGATTTAGTCAATTCTCTAATTAAGTTCATTCTTTAATCTAACCCTAGGTCTAACCTAATTAATGAACCTAATCTCCACTAATCCATTAATCTAATGTATTATGATTTATGTCTTAGGATCTTCAATTCACAATCCTAGATCCTAATCAAACAACTTTTTAATTCTTAATTAAGTATTGGGCTGAGGGTTGGAGTTTGACTTTTCAAAAATAATTTTTATATTTATAAAATATTTTTACAATATAGTTTTACCAACCAAGTTATATGTTTGATTCATAATCAAAATATAAATAAGATAAGCATGAAATTACTTTAAATCTAATCTAAATAGGTTCATGTAATTGAAATAATTTTTACTCCAATCAATCATAAATTATCTTAGATCATATTTATGATGATTAATATCAAATTAAAATATTTTTAATTAGATCATAAAATTTTTTAGATCTAATCTAAAATTTTATAATTAAAGATTTAGATCAGCACGTACTACGACAACCTCTCCACTGTAAGGGATAAACCTTACAGCAGGACAACCTTATAATTAGTTCGTGCAATCTAAAAAAAAATATTTTTAGATCTAAAACTTTTTTAAATTTAATAAATTATAAATAAAATTAGATCACATCTAATAGATTTATGATTAAAATCAGATCTATACAAACTAGGACAATCTTTCCACTATAAGAGATAAACCTTACAGCAGAACAACCTTATATCAATTCGTGTGATCATAATTTTTAATTTTAAATTTAATAATTAAATTATAAATTAGATCTAATCTAAGAAATAATCTAAACATACACATATAATCTTGTAATAATCAACTTAGGCTCTAATACCAATTGAAAAAATCATATCTAGGCTTTTAGGGCTAGATCTTGAAACTTATTCAAAATCTAGGCAGTAGAATATAGAAAATAATCAAAATTAATTTATAAAAATTAAAGAACTTCTAGATCTAAATTTTTATTATATGATTATAGCATGTGATTAAATCAAAAATTAAAAATATAGAAAAAAAAAATATGTTGATCATATTAACATGCATCTACACTACATCGAATGCAGGTAAGTAATAATAGATCAGATCCATATTATCTATATAAGTTAGATGTTCTAACTTGCTGATCTGAGTTTGAGGATAAAGCTCTGAACTACAAATATGTCCGGTCTCTAAGAGATATCCATACGAGCCCATGAATCTTGATTAGAAGTTTGATTCTCGAAAATCAGCACAATATGCTAGTACTATACTAATCCTTCTTCGACGATCGATTCGGTTCTTTCTTCTTCATGATTTAGACTTTCCAAAATATCAAAAGGAATGGGAGAGATTCTAAATCTAAGATAACTTTCAAATAAATCTCAAAGTTAGAGAAAAAGAGAAGATCAAAAGAATCCTAGAGAAAGATCCTCTTCTTCTTCTCTGTTCTCTCACCTAGAATTTTAGATTGCTGTCTATAAAATCTCCACGCCCAAGAAGTTTCTCATCCTGGTTTTCACACATACAAAAGCCCTCTCTAATATCTAGAATATATCAGAAAATTAGCCTAAAAAGATCTCTTTGTAAAGAGATATGGAGTCATTATCTAGGTTAAATACCTAGATAAGGCAAGACCAATTTAGGCAATTAGTTGGGGCACCCAACACTTGGGTGCCCCCTCCTTGCTTTATGCCATAGACCACCAGAAGTAGGTGCACAAAAGGTCCTCAATTTATCATGGAAATCCAGAGAAAAATTAGGGTGGGGGGTGGCATAAGGGAAGAGTCCAAGTTTCCTAAAATTCTATCCAATAGAATTTGAACCTTGGAAACTAGCTACCTATATTGACTTGGTCCATAACAAATTGCAATATAGAAAAGAGAGGAGAGGGGTGGGCATGCATGAAGACTAGGGAGAGGAGGTTTCCATGCTAAAAATAAGAGAGAGGAGATGTGGGGTATATGTGGTGCAAGGGTATGAATCCTTATCTTACTAGGATTCCATATTTGGCTAGGTTAAATATGATTTTTCAAACCAAATAAAATCAAAAGCAAATGAACTCAATTAAATTAAGTTCTAATCTAATTAAAAATTTAATTTAATTAAATTTAAATTTAATTTAATTTTTTAAAGAAATTGGATTGACTCAAGTCCTAATTGAACTAGAACTAGTTCTTTCTTGCAATTAGCTTATCCAATAAACTAATTGAACTTGATCCAATCAAGTCCAAATCAAATCTAATTAAATTATATTTAATTAAACTTAATTTTAATCCTCTAACTTAATCAAATTAAATTAATTAGTAATTTATTTACTAATCAATCCTCCTGCAACACTTGCACTAGATTAAATATCAATCGTATTGATTATTTAATCTTAGAATGAATCTTAATCGTTGATCAACTATCCAATCAGATCATGAATTCTAATGTATGTGATCCCATAGATCTAAATCTAAGTCGATAGCATAGAAATAAATTTTTATAATAATTAAAATGATCATCTAGCAATGGTATCCGATGGCCAAATAGGTCGAATGTATAGAACAACATCCTTAGAACCTATATGGATATAGTTTTCACATAATTCATTCTCTTAACCAAAATGCTCATAGGACACCTCAGAGTTCAACTATGAACCCTAATTAGGATATCCATATTGTATTTTAAAATATCAAATCCATCTTATGGATTATCCTGGCCAAGATTTTGCTATATTGAAATATAGTGATACATTTTTCTTCAGCTCTTGGAGTGGTCAATCTCATCTTATTAACAAACCGACTTTGCAAAAACTTGATTGTGCCTAGAAGCCTTTCATTACTGAAATAAAAATTTAGTTAGTTCAGTACCAAAGCACAGTGAGTTGCTTGCAAGCCATTGAAGTGATGTCAGATCTAAGGGATACTTATACCTATATCCTATCAGAAATATTTTCGATAGTAGAATGCTCTAAAGTTGATCACATTCAATGATGATGTACCCTTACATCTCATCTATATGTTATATCAGTATCTCCATACTCCTTGTTTAAGAGGACAACCAACCTATATGACACAGCGATCTATGCTCGATAGATGTTGTCGTCCTTATTAACAGCCTATCATTTGATTGTGAATAATTTTAAGGACTAATCGATAAATTTTTTCTCAAAATTAAATATCCTAAGGACTTTGACTACTTTTCATTTAGAGCATCAAATAATAATTAAAATTGATCAACTAATTAATTAGAATAGTGGTGAGTTGGGTGTCGATTTTTTCGAGGATTGAAGGTTAAGTTATGTTCAATATAATTAAAAATAAATTTTTAAATTTAATTTTAAAGTAAAGATTTAAATGAATAGATTAAAGAGAGCAATTTGAGGATTTAGCAAATTAAAATAAAAATAAAAAAAAATCAAACACTTAATTAATTAGGGTTTTTGAATTAATTAAAGGTATTATGGAATTTTGAATCGATCTTCTAGTAGGATTATGGTAATTTTTTTTAATGCAAGAATTTATTATTTTAAGAATTTAGTTATGATTATAATTTATTTTTCTAGAGTATGAATCATATCTTTTGATTATGATCCATCTCTATGAAATCATAAATTATTCAATACTTTAATTTTTAAAAATTGATAATATGGCTTTTATTGATTCTCTCTAACATAAACTATTAGATCGAGCATGGATTGTATCTCCTGATCACAATCCATCTCCATAAACATAGCCTATTTAAATATCAATCAATAAAAGTATGTTAAAATCTCATGCATGGAGAATAGAATTTAGGATTGGCAGGAGAATAATTTATTTATTGCATAAAAAAATTATAAAAAAAAATAAAGAAAAGAAATTTATAACCCGTACTGGAAGACTTCATCTATATCTTAGAATCTGATCTTTAGTTGCACATAGTTGATGATCTGCTCTCCGACATCTTCTGAACTCCTAGAGTAAATAAAAAAAAGAAAAAGAAAATAAAATAAAAAGAAAGAAGAAAGAGGAAGAGAGGAGAAGAGAAGGGAGAGAGAAAGAGATTTTGAGGAGGGCTTGGAAGACCCTATGGCTCCCTGTCGGCTTTTGGGGTGAATATGGCTTAAATAGAGAAGAAAATCAAAAGTTTTTGTCTCCTTGTTGGAGTGTAATCTGAGTTTGGCTTGAATTGTTTGAGCCTGTTGAATTCTGACCATCCATTCTAGATCAAATAGCTCAAAATCAACTCAAAAACCACCGCAAACCCTGCTGGATGTGTTCCTGGCCATTCGATCAAAGTCTGAATTGATTTTGCCCATTAGATCGTGCACTGACGAAGCCTGGAGTCCTTATCATGTCTAGATTTGATGATAGCTGTTGGATTCTGATCGGTTGTGATGTCAGTCGTCGGATTGTGCTCAAATCTCGACCATTGGATCAAATCCCACGAACAATAGCCATCGATCTCATCTTGATCCTAGGTAGATCGATCGCGAACCTGGTTCAGCATAGACCACCGTGTACATCACCCAATCAGAGTGTGCCTGGCCTGATGAAATATCAAAATTGCCCCTATGAGTTGCGATGAAAATGCGGTAGACCCTTTAAGGGTCTACGATCGCCATGTGTCGTGCACGACTGGTCGCATCTACTGGGCTGGTTGGTCTACACTTATTGCATGGACCGACCGATCGGTCCACCGTGCATCGATCTTATTTTTTTATTTTTCTTTTATTTTAAATTTTAGGCTTCATAACTTTTTCATTTTAGCTCTGATTTGAGTAAAATTTATTGCATTGGAATCCATAAATTTATATTTCTATAAAATATAAATAAAAATATTAATTTATTTAAATAAATATTAAATATGATATTATTTTAATGCTTTTATTTAATATTTTATAATAATTATCACACCTTCGAACTTGAGTTTTACTCATTCTCGAGTAAAGAAAAGAAAAATTAGAAGTATGTACCGACTTGATAGAATATGAAAGTTTCTTCAGGTCATCCTAAAGTTAGTTGATACTTGGTTAGAGATTTAAGAAATACGTCATTGGACTTTTAATTCCATCCCAATATAGTGGTTAAGTAAAGAACATAAAATTTAAGAGCTTTTATTTGATCAATTCTTCATCTTTATTCTTTAAATCTTCTATTTTTAGTATGGACTCTTTTTTTTTTTTTAGCAACTAATACAATGTTTTAACCTCTTATGCTTTCTATCTGACTCTTGCAGCGAGCTTTGAACCAATGACTTCCAAACCAGTTGGCTTTCAAACACTAGGTGTAGAATACCCCTCGAGCTTACTGACTCAAGTCAAATAGGCTATAGGTTAAAACTAATTGTATAATAAGTTTCTTCATATTGTCCATTTTTTGATGTGGATAACATTGCTTACTTAAGCAACGGGATTCGGTTACTTGGTGGAAGATCAATGTTTAGACCTTGCTTTTTATTTTTTTTATTTTTTTTAAATTTTTTTTCATCTTTTTTTAATTTTTTTTACTCATACCCATATAAAGTAGATTCTTTATTGAATATAGGCTAGAAGAATGTTTTGAAATCACTCAAAAATTTGTTTGTTCTAGACTTGACCATTCATTGGGTTTTCTTAATAATTGGATCCTTAGTATTTCAAAAATTCTCTAGACCATTAATCAATCATCGATTAAAATGCCTAAAAAATTTTAAATTGGCATGAAATCAGGTACATAAGACTAATTATTACTATACTTCGAGGACTTTAATAAAAATTTATTTATCCTTCCTCCCAACTTAATTTCCATTGTCTTCAATGGAGAAAAGAAATAGAATGTGATAAATGACAAAAAAATAACAAGAAAAGAATTCACTTGGCTTAATTTGGTTTTGGTCTCGGTCTGGATTTATTTATTCTTCATTCAGCATGGGTTTGTAGTTCTCCCCCCAACTTAGTCCTAAAAGAAAGTTAAACTAAAAGGAAAAAGCAAATTCAAAAGCAAAAAGCTGGGTTGCCTTTCAGTAAGCTCTATGTTTAATATTTTCAGCCAGACTCTATGAAGGAGTTTTATGTATAATTAATTTTAGCACATCCTTCAAAGTTTCAAAAAGATAGGGCCAATCAGGAGGCCTTGTCATCATGGCAGAAAATCGTTCATGGAATGCTTTTCGGTAATTAAGCATAGCCCTGATCAATAAGGTGCATGGAGCAAGCATGTTAAACCAGAGTCTAACCTTATCATAATTTTTATAATTATCAAGAAGGGATTGTGTTTGTAGGATCGAAATTAGGGATGGTGGTTTAGAAATTTGTTCAACGATAACTTGATTTACCCCACTAATTTTCTCGAGTATGATATGTCTTGACATATTCTCTTTCTGATCAAAATCATGGCACTTGTTCTAAATTAATTTTAAATCTGCTTCCATACATCGTTTTAACATTGTAGATAAATTTTGGAGGCCATCTTCAAAAGTAGCACCGAATATAGAAAAATCATTCATAAAATCATTATCCCTCATGTCAGTAATAGCATATCCGATAGCTTCTTTATGTGCTTTTAGAACATCCATAAGTTGATCTCTCTGGGTAAGTATCACTGATGGAGTGTCAATAGATTCATCAGAAAGTGGTTTTAGTTCTTGATCAATTGGTGGTTCTAACAAGGAGGTTATTAGTGGGCTAGGTAGTGGCTCAAGTTTTTTAATCCATAGTGAGATAGTTTTGGGATTAGGTTTATCTATTTGATCATTAACTCTGTATTGTACCCATCATCATCAAAATTTTCCACCTCATGATGGGCCAAATAGGAATTTAACGGATCATGAGAAAGAATTATGGGTGAAGCTTCCTCTGGTATGTTGTACACTTGTGGTTCATAGGAAGTCTCTATTAATTCAATCATCTCATCAATTTGTCCATCCCCATTAAAAAGATTGGATGATTTTAGGGTACTTAGGGATGGATCCATATATAAGTAAGATGATGGATTTGGTATATCCCTTGGTTCTTGATTTTTCCTATATTTTTCTTCAATTATATGATCTAAGATGGTCTTTTTGATTTTAAAGGATTGTTCTATAACTGTTTCTTTTCAAGAGTTAAATGTGATTGTTCAGGAAAAGCTTTTGGGACATTAAAATTTCTAGCCATGTATGGTCCTCAAGGTCACTCTTGGACTAATTGGGCAACTCACTTGTACTAATAGCCATGGCTAATTGATCTAACTATATTTTCAGATGAGCAATGACTTGAGAGTGTGAATTTATAAGTTGGTTAGTAAGATCGTTTTGCGATTTCATCATGGTTTCTAAGGTTTCTTCTATTGAAGTAAGCCTTTGATCAGTTGAATTGTTCAATGGTTGATTGGTAAATTCTAACTCGTCTACTGCTTGCTGAATCATCTCCTCAAAAATTAACTCATTATTATTTGGAGAAGATTGATGTTGTATGTAGGGCATATCATAATAAGGTGCATCCATGAATGTGGGTCCTTGTGGCACTGGGGTAATCACCAATTGTGATTGCCATGAGAAATTTGGTTGAACCCCCCGGTTTGGATTGTAAGTATTAAAGTATAGATTATTTCCTGGTCTATAGGCTATATGGGTTTGATTTTGATAAATTTGCTCATACATATACTCAAAAAATCGATTTAGGCATCTTCTTGCAAAGTGGTGGGGCTCGAACATATTGCACAAACATGTTGTATAGGAAGAAGAGATGGATAGGAAGAATTTTCATTGGCTATTAAACAATCTAATTTATGGGATAACTCATCCACTCTACTCTCGAGTTCCATTTTAAATTATTCTGATTCTTCAAATATGTTCAATTAAGAGTTCTAGATCAGAGCAATCCTCTTTTAATTATTATTTATTTTATTTTATTTTATTTTAAAGAATAAAAAAAGAAATAAGAAGAGAGAATTCTAAAGATGAGAGCCTAGAGGATCCTAGATCTAAGGATGATAGAAGAGAGTGCTTTAATTAGGGTTTAAGTTGTAATAGCAAACAAGTTAGGCAAGCATGGACTCTCTATTCTAGGGTTTACCTAGATCTAAATAGCTCCTAATTGTTTCAAGATCACCTTCGAGCACTCCAAGCTCAAGACTGACTAACTGACTCAGTCAGGTAAGTATAAGATGTGGGAGGTTTCCTGTTTGTTGCTTTTCTTAGATACTAACTGAGTTGGTCAGGTCAAACAATGAAACCAATTGAAAACCACAATCTTTGAACCACTTTTCTTAGACACCCAGCAATTAACCAACTCGAACCTGATCCAACTCTAGGATTTTCTCGTCTTATTGAGCTCGAATATCCTTAGGGGCCAACATCTAATTAATTTTAAATTATGGTTTGGATCAATGCAATATGAAGGATGGTGGTTTGTGGGCTAAGAAAGGGTAATTAAATCCTAACCTTATCTTATTTAATGAGTTGTGTCCTTAAAGTAAATTATGAATATGTAATGTAAATAAAACAAGATATCCAAACATATTAAAAATTAATTTTATATTATGTTTGTGGTTATGCTAAATTAATTAAGTGTTATGAGATGTCAGTGATTTTTAAGAGTTTATGATTTTATCATTTTATAGATATATTTTAAGTTTTTTGATTTATTTGATTTTGCAAGAAAAAATAAATTTAAGTGATTAAATCTAAAAAGCAATAAAAATAAAAAATCTAAACTACAGAAAGCAAAAAAGTAATTATGTAAGATAGTAATTAACTAAATAAAATTAAAAAACAATAAAAAGATTTTTTTTATTTTTTTTATTTTTTCATTTTTTATTTTTTTTATTTTTTAAAAAATTAATTAATTAATTTTTAATTAATTGAAGCAACCATGCTACAATCCCTAGTAATGATGCTAAAAATTTGACTACTTGTCATTTAGAGCATTAAATAATAATTAAAATTGATCAACTAATTAATTAGAATAGTGGTGAGTTAGATGTCAATTTTTTCGAGGATTGAAGGCTAAGTTACATTCAATATAATTAAAAATAAAATTTTAAATTTAATTTTAAAATAAAAATTTAAATAAATAAATTAAAAAGAGTAATTTAAGGATTTAACAAATTAAAATAAAAATAAAAATAAAGTAAATACTTAATTAATTAGGGTTTTCAAATTAATTAAAGGTATTCTAGAATTTCGAATCCATCTTCTAACAGGATTATGGTAATTTTTTTAATGCAAGAATTTATTATTTTAAGAATTTAGTTATGATTATAATTTATTTTCTTAGAGCATGAATTATATCTTTTGATTATGATCCATCTCTATGAAATCATAAATTATTTAATATTTTAATTCTTAAAAATTGGTAACATGATTTTTTTTACTGATTCTCTCTAATATAAACTATTAAATTGAGCATGGATTGTATCTTTGGATCACAATCCATCTCCATAAATATAGTCTATTTAAATATCAATCAATAAAAAGTATGTTAAAATCTCATGCATGGAGAATAGAATTTAGGATTGACAGGAGAATAATTTATTCATTGTATAAAAAAAATTATAAAAAAAATAAAGAAAAGAAATTTACAACTAGTTCTAGAAGACTTCATCTACATCCCAGAATCTGATCTTTAGTTGCACATATTTGATGATCTGCTCCCCGACATCTTCTAATCTCCCAGAGTAAATAAATAAAAAGAAAAGAAAAAAAATAAAAAGAAAGAAGAAAGAGGAAGAAAAGAGAAGAGAAGAGAGAGAGAAAGAGATTTTGAGGAGGGCTTGGAAGGCCCTATGACTCTCTGCCAACTTTTGGGGTGAACATGGCTTAAATAGAGGAGAAAATCAAGAGTTTTTGGCTCCTTGTTGGAGTCTAATCCGAGTTTGGCTTGAATTGTTTGAGCCTATTGAATTCTGGCCATCCATTCTAGATCAAATGGCTCAAAATCAACTCAAAAACCACCGCAAACCCTGCTGGATGTGTTCCTGGCCGTCTGATCAAAGTCTGAATTGATTTCGCCCGTTGGATCGCACACTGATGAAGCCTCGAGTCCTTGTCACACCCGAATTTGATGATAGCCATTGGATTCCGATCGGATGCGATGTCAGCTATTGGATCGCACTTAAATCTTGATTGTTGGATCAAATCCCACGAACAACAGCCATCAATCTTGTTCTGATCCTAGGTAGACCGATTGCGAACCCGGTTCAGCCTAGACCACCGCGTATGTCACCCAATCAAAGCATGCCTGGCTTGATGATATGTTGAAATTGCCCCTATGAGCCACGATGAAAATGCAGTAGACCCTTTAAGGGTCTACGATCATCATGTGTCATGCGCCAACTGGCCATGCCTGTTGAGCTGGCCGGTCTATGCTTATTCCATGGACCGGCTGATCGATCCACCGTGCACCGATCTTATTTTTTTGATTTTTTTTTATTTTAACTTTTAGGCTTCATAACTTTTTTATTTTAGCTTCGATTTGAGTGAAATTTATTATATTAGAATCCATAAATCAAGCTCTTCACATTGATTGACTTCTTTTCTATAAAATATAAATAAAAATATCAATTTCTTAAAATAAATGTTAAGTATAATATTATTTTAATATTTTTATTTAGCATTTTATAATAATTATCAGACTTTATCATAATAATGAAATTTATTAGAAGATGTAAGCTTTATGATAAAAAATATTAAAAATATATTTTATTTATTAATAAATTAATTATAATTATAATATAGCTCAACCATCAATAGGTCGATAATTGGCTTTGGGATACATTTTTCAACAGCCAAAAGGCTGCCACCCCTTCCCTCTTCCACACCATCTCCTCCTGCCTCTCTTCCTCTTCTCCGCATCCAAGAGGTTGGGCAAAATAGTGAAGAAGGATTAAAGTCCTGTAGGCACAAAAGATCAGCAAGAGATGATGGTGTTCGTGAGACGAACGCATAGCCTTCGACGTTTGATTTGAAGGCTCTACAAGAAGAATCTAGATCTAATTTTTGGAGATTAAATCTAGAAGGAGAAGGCATCTAGAACCAACTCGAGTAGACTCTAGTAGAGGCCAAGCACATGCATGGCTAGCTTTGGGACCTCAAGCTTTGTCAAATCATCAATAGGATAATTATTTATCCTAAATAGGTAACAAATATTATTTTTCATGAATTTTAAATTTTATTTTTAATATTAGATTATGAGGATCAAATTTGAGAACTCTCAGATCTAATCAAATTAAAATAAATTTTTTTAAAAAATTATGCTATAGATTTGATCAGATCAAATCGATCATGCGGTAGGAAACTAATTTTTTTCTTCAACTGGTATCAGAGCTGCATTTATGATTCTTTAAATTAGATTTTGATCTATTTTTTAATTTATTTATGATATGATATGTATGATTTTAGATGTTACATGAGATGCGATTAGATCTGAAACTAATAAATTAATTAAAAAATACATATATGCAATATATGACATGCATGTTTAGATTAGCTTTTATTATTCTATGCAATAGATTATCTAGAATAAATTTTATTTTTAATATAATCAATTTAAAATTTATTTTTAGATGTTATATCAGATATAATCAGATCTGAAACATGCATAATTAATTTCAGTTATGATACATGAGATGTATACAAAGCATGCGTAGTTAGATCTTTAATTATATATGTGATATATATTTTAGATCTAATAGTTTTTGTAGTATAAATAAAATTTTTGATTAAGGCATTTCCCTTGACCATCTGGTCATAAGAGTAAGAAGAATTTAAAGGCCCTCTCTTTTCATTCGATGGAGTGCTCTTATGGCGTGTAGGGGTGCTGTGCATTTGTCTTTAATCAAAAATCAAAATTTATTTTTTTACAAAATTCTAGATCCTGAAATCTTAGAATTTTTTATGCATGTTTTGTTCATGAACCCTGGACTTAATTAAAAATTAAGTTTATGAAATCAATTAGATCTAAAAATTATGAATTTTTAGATCTAAGATATCTTCATAAATTTAGGTTTGGATGTGGGTCGCTCAATTAGGTCTAGCAGTTGATCAAATCCAATCAAGAGTTGGTTAGGTGGGATCAAGAGTGCTTAGATTTGATCAGCCTAATAGGATTAAGTCTAGGTCAAGATCGACTCACAGTCATATGTGGGCGATCAAGTTAAACCTAATTTGGCTCTACGATTCGAGCCTTGATTGTAGGCTAATCCAATCAGTTCTGGTTCAATAATTTGATGTCTAAGGTAAGTTTAGTAGATATGATCAAATAATTTTTAATTGCAAACTACTCGATCTGAATGCATTCTCATCAAGTTAATGGTATATTCCTTCCACCAATCTCACTTATCTAGCCATTTGGATTGACCCAATTCTGGTTTGAGGTGGCTAATGATTCGAGCTAACCCATACCACTAGGTTAGTCATAATATGACTAAGTCAAGTCATGTCTAAGAGACCTAAATTAAATCTTTCTAAGAAAATATTAAGTCATAGATCTTTCACCATTGTAGATATGCGAGCCCTTCCCGGGATTGATTACTCTCGACTGTTACAGTGGTTCAATTGCACTAAAAAGATGCAACCATGTCTATTAGACATTAGATGCTGCGGGTTGGAGGATGGGTTGGGCTCAATATTTTGGATATGGTGAGGGATCTAATCAGGAATCTAATTCATGCACATGGTAGGTCTGACTTAACTAAGGAGTGGAGCAATATTCCGAGCACGATGAGATTCATGAATTAGAGATCAGGTTTGAGTGCACCATAATTAGAGAATCATTAGACAAGAGTTGTTCACTCATTGATTGATCTATCACCAATAGCTGTTAGGGAAGGTGGTGAGCCAATCGGTGGGACTGCATCACTCACTAGAAATCTATGATCATGAAGATTTTTGCATCTCTATCAAGAAAGTATAGAGATTCAAAAAAATAATGAAAGTCTAATTTATTTAAAAATAAAATTTTTAAATAAATTAATTAAGTCTAATTATAAAGTCTAACTAAAAATTTTTGATTCTCTACGATAAAATGTCTGCTTCAAATCCACTAGCCTGAATTCTAGACACCCACAGACTGATCGAACTAAATTATAAGGATTGGCTTAGAAACTTTAAAATTATTTTGGATTTTGAAAAGCTGACCTATGTATTGGATTAGGATCCTCCCACATTATCAGTCCGTCCAATCACTGAACAGAGAGCATCTCTGCTGAAGTGGATGGATGATGATAATAAAATAAGGTACTACATATTGGGCTCGATGTTTGATGAGCTACAGTGTCAATATGAAGACATCAAGACTGCACGCCAAATGTTGGCACACCTTCAAGAATTATTTGGTGAGCAAAATCATGCAGCCCGGTATCAAGTCTTCCACAGACTTTTCAGAGCATAAATGCATGATGGAGAATCGGTCCAAGATCATTGTTTGATAATGATCAAGGATCTCGAAGAGCTTGAGAAGGTTGGTATCATGTTAGATAGGGATCTGTAGATTGATGTGATCCTGCAATCCTTGACTGATGCGTATGGATACTTCATTGTAAACTTTTATATGCATAAACTATAATGCACCTTGGCTGAACTTATGAATATGCTGGTTACTGCTGAGCATTCTATGAAAGATTTAAAGGACTTAATTCTTGCTATGGAGCAAACTTCCTTCAAAAAAAAATCTTTTGGAAAGAAGAAGAAGTCTACAAAGAAATAGAAAGTTGTAGAAGATGGAAAGAAGAAAATGAATAATCAAAGAAGAAGGCCGCTAATAAAGCAAAGTGTTTCCATTGCAACACTAACGGCTATTAAAAGTGAAACTATCCTTTATACTTAGCCAGTCTAAAGAGCAAGAATGAAGCAGGTCCTTCTAGAGGTATGCTCGTAATTAAATCTAATCTTATGATTTCTTTTACATCTAGTTGAATGCTTAACTCTGGTTCTAGTGCTTACTTGTGCACTTCTATGTAGGGTAGTGAGGAGAGCAGGAGGCTGAGGGATGGTGAGATGATCTTGTACGTCAGAAATAGAGCAAGAGTTGCTGCTGCGATTGTGAGAATCTATCCTCTTCGACCATCATTTGATTTAGTTTTAGTTCTTAGGGACTATTCTTATGTGCTGGCCTGTAGGAAGTAAAAATTTGATTTCTGTTTCTTGTTTAATATAAGAAAATTATGTAATTAGCTTTCTTAAGGATTACTATACTATTCTTTTTGAAAGAAACAAAATTGCAAGTAGTTTCTTAATTAACGGTCTCTACCAGTTACATATTAATGTTTCTATTTTTAATGTCGAGTAAAATATGAATGCCATAAGAACGAAATGACCAAGTGATAGTATCAATGAAAGATATCTATGGCACCTTAGGCTAGGTCATATAGCAGAAGACAAGATTAACAAATTAAAAAAATTCGGACTTATGAGTTCATTGCCTTTTGAGTCATATCTGATTTATGAATCATGCCTTCAAGGCAAAATGACCAAGCTTTCATTTGTAGGATATGGAGAAAGGGTCACAGACCTACTTATTCTAGTATATACAAATATGTGTGGTCCATTTGATATGCCGGCTAGAAGCAACTTTTTTTACTTGATCATCTTTATCGATGATATGTCACGATATGGACGCATGTGTACCTAATGCATCATAAGTCTGAAGCCTTTGAAAAGTTTGAAAAATTTAGACATGGATTGAAAAAGTAAACCAGAAAGCCCATTAAGATTCTTTGACTAGATCGAGGAGGCAAATACCTTAGTTAAAAATTTTTGGATTATCTTAAGGATAATGGCATAGTCTCATAATGGACTCCACTTGGAATGCCATAACTCAATGAAATTTCAGAATGAAAAAATCGAATCCTATTGGATATGATCCGATCCATGATGAGCTTCATAGACCTTTCTGAGTTTTTTTTTAAGGACATACTTTAATGATAGCTATCTACCTACTGAATAGAATTTTTTCTAAAATAATTTCTACCATACCATATGAGATATGGCATGGTAAGAAACCAAATTTGAGTCACCTCAGAATTTAGAGTTGTCTGATCCATGTCAAGAGACAGCAGATGGATAAGTTAGAGTCTAGGTTCTTTAAAGCTCATTTTATTGAAATCGTAAGGAGTCGTTAGGATATTATTTCTATCTTCTAAAAGATTATAATGTAATTATGAGTCGACATACCATTTTTTTTGAAAAATAATTTATTCAAGATTATGGTATTGAGAGATAGATCAGGCTTGAGGAGAAAATTTTCGAACAGCAACGAGCTAAAGAACCTATGAAACCCAGTCAGATTAAGCTAGTCTAAACACAACCTCCTCCACCTTATAGATCAGCTAGAATTTTTTATCCTCCTGAGAGGTACTTAGAAACCATTTCAGAGGATGCAAAGAAAATATTCCTCACAAGAAATAGGGTTCATGGTGATGATTCCAAAACCTATGATGAGGCGATATCAGATATCGACTCCGAAAAATAGTTAGAGACAATGAAGTCAAAGATTGACTAAATGCGTTTGAACCAAGTCTGAACCTTGGTAGATCCATCTGAAGATATAGTACCTATTGGATGTAAATAGATCTTCAAGAGAAAGATAGGTGCAAATAAAAATGTAGAGACATTCAAAGCTAGGCTAATAGCAAAAGAGTATAGTCAGCATGAAGGCATTGACTATTAGGATACTTTTTTGCTAGTAGCCATGCTAAAATTCATCCGTACATTGCTTGCTATTGCAGCCTATTTTGATTATGAAATATGGCAGATGGATCTAAAAATGATATTCCTAAATAGATATCTTAAGAAAGATATCTATATGAAACACTCACTTGGTTTCATATCTAATGATGGTGATCGCAAGATCTGCAAGCTGCAAAGATCCACTTATGGATTAAAGCAAGCATCTTAGAGCTGAAATGCTAGTTTTAATGATGTGATCAAATCATTTGGTTTCATCAAAAATAAGGAGGATCCTTGTATCTTCAAAAAGATTAGTGGGAGTGCTGTTGTCTTTCTCGTATTGTACGTGGATGACATTCTCCTAATTAGGAATGATATTTTCATATTGACCACGATCAAAAAATAGTTGTCAAAAGAATTTTCTATGAAAGACGTAGGAGAGGCATCCTTTATATTGAAAATAAAGATCTATAGGGACGGACCAAATAGGATGCTTGGTCTCTTACAGAAGATATATATAGAGGAGGTGCTGAAGAGGTTCAGCATAGAAAACTTCAAGAGGAGATTAGTGCCTTTCAGACATGGTATTCATCTCTCTAAGAAGATGTGTCCCAACATACCTGAGGAGATTGAATGGATGAGCAAGATCTCTTATGCTTCAATAATAGGAAGCCTCATGTATACCATCCTGTGTACACGACCTGATATCGCCCATGCTATGAGTGTCACGAGCAGGTATCAATAAAATTCAGGTGAAGAGCACTGGACTTTTGTGAAATGTATCCTTAAGTACTTGAGAAGGACTAAGGATATATTTTTGATCTTTGAGAATGGAGAACTCTAGGTCAAGGGGTATACAGACTCAAATTTTATGTCTGATATAAATGATCGAAAGTCGATGTCTGAAAGTCCGTTTGTATGCAATAGTGGTGTAGTAAGTTGGAAGAGTTCTAAGTAGATAGTGATCGCAGACTCTACAATGGAAGCTGAGTACATCGCTGCATCAGAAGCTATAAAAGAAGTATTCTGGTATAAAAAATTTACCACAGAACTTAAAGTGATGCCATCAGATGCCATCCCTCTCTACTGTGACAATAATGGCATCATAGTCCTAGCTAAGGAGTCGAGATCTCACCAAAAGTTCAAGCATATCGAGTGGTGATATCACCTCATCCATAATTACCTCAAGAAGAGTTACGTCGAGGTCAAGAGAGTCGACATCGCAGATAATATGGCTTACCCACTGATGAAGCCATTGAGCCAGCAAAAGATCGAAGCCCATCTTGAGAAGATGGGATTTAGATTTGTAGCTAATTGACTTTAGGTCAAGTAAAAGTTTGTTAGATGTGTGTCCTAGAAATCAAATTGACTGACACTTATAATATACATTCTAGAAGAATTTTTATAATTTTGACTTAAAATTAATAAAGAATTATTTTCTTCTATCATATTGTGTGTAAAGTATCTATGATATATCCTTTGAGTTAATGAGAATGATAATACATATTTTTAAGAGTTGAAAATTTAAGATATGTATTTTCATAATTAACTCATAAACTGCTTTCGATCGTAGGATCATCATGAGGATGGTGATCGATCCGAAAGATTGATGTACAATCACTTTCTTAGGATAGATGAGTCTTAAGTCTATAGTGTAGAGACATCAGAGCGAGAGTATAGGTACTCATTGAGAATGAGGGTACTGAGCTGACCACCTCGAGCAGTCATAAGAGTCTACCTTCTCGTTGATGACTAGCTCGATGCTGCAGTTGTGTGTCTGATTTTTTGATCTAAGGTACATTGACAGTTTACCTTGAGTGTGTTATAGTTTGATTATACCATAACTCAATCTTCTAGTCATTCAAAATTCTGAGGTGTATGTTGGCTATAGCATGTTCATTATAGAAATTGGATCATACCAATAGGGGATCTATCTACCTCGGTAGATGAGGAGTAGCCCTATGATGATCATGAGATCGAGTCTATAAGCTCATAGCCATGGCAGTGTGAAATAATAGAAAAAAGTTTTTTATTAGGTTTTCACATCAAATTAGAATTGAATGATTTAATCATATGATGGGGTGTTAGGTTTGACAAGTTCACCTTAACCCTAGTCCTGTCGGGACTCATGATCGAAAAATCCAATCACACAGGTAGCTGCACCAAGAGATTTGTATTCCATTTTGATGGATTACCATCATATACTGCTAGGTGTTATTGGTTGATTTTGGAAGCAATTAGAATGATCTTGATGATTGATCATTCTAATTGGATGAATCGAAAAAGTTCTAATCCATCGAAAGATATTTCGATGATGTTGATGATAGAGATCGCGACATGTCTCATTACCATATGAAACTAAATCTAACTAGATCATACAAATAAGAGTTTAGATATAGATGTTATCAATTGGGCTAATCCAGATTGATTGACTTGGATTAGATCCAATCAGGTTAAAGAAAATTGTGCTAGCATATGATTGAGCCTGACTTTCTCATTCTATAGTCATTTTGGTTCATCCTGATTGAGTCAAATTGGATTTGGCTCACTAAAAACCCTATATGGATTTGTTTTGATATGACTAGAGCTTATCCAAATCAGAAAAGTATTGTTCTAACTTGATCTAAGCTTATCCTAATCCATTGGATGGGAACAGGATAAGATCTACTAATTTCTAAAATTGTCAAGACAAGGGTCAATAGTTGACCCAATTGCAGGAATTAAGAGAGAAGAAGCATGAGCCCCCTAGAGAATTTCTAGGGGCATGCACCCCTTGGTATTTTGCATGGAAAATGTGGTGCCTAGATTGATTAAATCAAGAGTTTGATTTGGATCAAACTCTAAAAGGGAAGAGACCCATGCACCATGGACTCTTCCTTATCCCTTTGTGATGCCACCTATGGAGGATTTTTGGGCAACAAAACCAAGTAGAGACCTGGTGTTTGGCGTGGGCTATCAAGCTAAGAGTCCATATTAATCAAGCAATTTGATTGCTTGATGGACTAGGACTCAAAGGTGGCATAGGGTTCTCTATAATAACCCCTACGCCTTAAGGTTCCTTAGGTTCTCCTCTCTACATGCCAAAAGGCTGCCGCCCCTTCCCTCTTCCATGCCATCTCCTCCTACCTCTCTTCCTCTTATCCATGTCTAAGAGGTCGGGCAAAGAAGGATTAAAGTCCTGTAGGCACAAAAGATCAACAAGAGACAATGGTGTTCGTAAAATGAGCAGCCTTCGACATTTGATTTGAAGGCTCTACAAGAAGAATCTAGATCTGAGTTTTGGAGATCAGATCCAAAAGAAAAAGGTGTTCAGAACCAGCCTGAGTAGACTCCGGTAGAGGCCAGGTGCATACGTGGCTAGCTTCAGGACCTCAGGCTTCATCAGATCATCGACAGGATAATTGTTTATCCTAAACAGGTAACAAATGTTGTTTCTGATTAATTTTAATTTTTATTTTTAATATCAGATCATAAGGATCAAATTTGAGAACTCTCAGATATGCTTAGATTAAAGTAGAAATTTTTTTAAAATTCTACTATAGATCTGATCAGATCAGATCGATCCTGCGATGGGAAACTAGTTTTTTCCTTCAGAAAGGAGTCCATATTGTCTTGGAAAACCTCTCTATAAATCCCTTTTCCCCTCTCTTAGGTCTTCACTATGGATTATTTATAAGAAATCATTAAGAATCAATCAAGATTCTCAAAAGTGCCATTGAGTAGAAGGGTCGATGCCGGAATCCTTTCTTTGGCCATTAGAGCAAGGTAAGCTCCTTCTCCCTCTTTCTCCTTCTTTCTTTTGGTTGTTCCCTCATCACTGGCACATGGTTCAAGTTAGCAAGCCATCGGATTGGTGCAAAACAAGGGCAAACCTTACTTTTTTTATTGTTCTCCCAATCTTGCTAGCAGCAGACACCGTTGAGACCATTGTCGGGGGCTGTGGTTTCATCGCCGTTAAGAGTTGCTATAGGTGGCCGGCCCTAGTTTTTCATGGCCACGCATAGGAGAGGAAGAATAAGAAAAAAGAATCCCCTATTTTGATAAAGAAAGAAGAGAGAACTCTTCTCTCTATTCTCTATTATGATTAATTATTTAATAGTTAATTAGTTTATTGTTTAACTATTTATTTTGTCCCTTTAGTGGATTATGGGAGATTTTAGAAGAAGAAAATTATCGAGGATGGGGGTGTGGACCCAATGAACTCCGATAGAAGGTTCTCGATATTTAAATTGATTTATTTTGAAATATTAATTTGAAGATAAAAAAGAATAATTTTTTGAACGAGAGGACATCTAGCAAGGTTCTTAAGACCTAAATTACAAGCCTGATAAGTTTCTCTCTCTATCTTCTCTCTCCACTTTCTCTCTCTATAAGATTCTCTTCACTCTCTCTAGAATTTTCTCTCTCTAGATTATTTTTTTTCTCTCTTCATGGGTTTCTCTCTCAAAAACTTTTGGATTAGGGTTCCATATCTAAATAAACTCAAAACAATTAGTTGACCATAAGCAGAGTCTTGGATCTATAATGTTTAGATATTTTTCAATAATTTTTGCCATCTGTAATCATCTATGATTGATCTTGATTATGTAGAGATGTGATTATCCACATAAGATGTCAAGTAGAGCATCTTGGCTTGGAATTTGTGGATCGAGAGGTTGATCGACCACTGTACTTCAGTTAGAAACTGAAAAGAGGTAAGAACCCCTAAACATGATCACCATTATATATATTATTTTCATCATTGGATTTGTATCATTGGTTTTATATCATTGGATTTATGTTGATTGGGTTATAATGTTTGAGATATATTATTTCTTGTATGGTTTTTCAGCATGAGTACACTATGTATTGATTATATATATGTAATCAGAGAATGATGATATGATTATATGAGTATGACATACTTGATTTGATCATATTGTATTTAGCATTGATTTGATGAAGTTAACATATAAAATTGGATGGAAAAGATATAGTTTGAACTAGCCTCGTCATGTTGATAGTCCGTCGGGAGCTTATGCCTGAAACAGCCCCCATGGGCTTACATGTGGGATTTTGCATGAGACCAAGATTGAGACAGCCCACCAAAAGCTAATGCTTGGGATAGCTCTCATGGATTTATGCATGGGATTTTGGGTCAGCCCAAGATTGAGGCATGATCTTGATTAGTCCAAAATCGGGAAGAAAAAGATAACAAATATGAAAGTTTGATAAGAAAAAAATTTGACAAGTTATGAATTAAATATTAAATAAAGAGATTTCACATGTTGATATTTGGTGACATATCTCTTTTGTCAAGATAGATATTTGATACATGTTTATCTAGATATTTGAATTGATTTGGATATTTTATAAGGTTTTATGTTTCATTGCCTATTATTATTTTTAAATTATGTTATTATATTGGTGTGGATGTGCAGAGATCTTACTGTAAAGCTCACAACCCTCCTTTTCTTTTCTTTTCAGAGTTATAGGATATATACATTTGGCCAAGATTGGAATCACGATTGAATGGATCGATTAGATAGAGCACCATCAGTGATAGCGGGATGATTGAGTTTTATAAATTATACAAAATTGAAATTTGTTAATGTGGAATTATTTATTATGATTTGAGATGGATGATATTCGTGGAATGTTGAGATTATATGTAATTTTTATAGGCTTTACATATTCTTTAGGATTTGCTCTAAAGAGTGTGCAACTATAACGTATCCGACTCGGATGTTGGATTTGAGATATGATAGAATTATATCAGAGCTTAGGTTTAAGGTCACTAGGGACTATGGCATAAGTGAGATCAAAACTTTAGGTTATGAATAATAGAATGTGCTAGAATGATATCAGAGATTAGGTTTGACATCATTAGGGACCGTGGCATAAATGATATCGAAACTTAAGGTTGCGATTGATCAAAATTATGACTTAAGTGGTATTAAAACTTAGATTATAATCTTCAGAGACATGATAGAAGTAGTAAAAAGGAATTAAAGTTTGGATTTTGGATCGATAGGTATTATGATAAATTTTATGCACAAATGGCATATGATGTCTGTAACAAAATTGATGAGTTATATCTTAATTTCAATAAGGTTTGACCTAGGTATGAGAGATGTTGACCCTAGAATAAAGGGATATATATTGATATGTTGTCTTGTATATACTTGTTTAATTATTATTTAGATGGCTTTGGAATTTCAAACTTGCATTGGATGAAGATTATGATAACTTTTCTAATTTTGATGTTAATTGTTTGATTATTACAATTTTGAAATTATTAGAAGGAAGTTGTTTAGGGTATAGCCTATAGAAGGATTTCATTGTATGAGTGAGGAATATTCTTCATGAAAAATATATTTGGTTTTATTAGTGGATTGGATTTTATTATAGGAGCATGGATAATGAAACTTAGAGTTATGATAACTAAGGATTGTGACATAGGTGATTCACAAGATTTGATGGATAATTTATATCTCAAGTTATAGTTTTAGAGATCAATAAATTTATGATCTTATTGCTTTAAAAGTTATTTATTAAACTCGAGATATTCGGTGGATTAAATCAGAGTGTATAGTGAAAGCATGGTGGTTTAAATGAAGATGTTATGGTAAAGGATTTTAATTTTCTTTTTTCAATAAAGAAGATTATTTTGGAGATTAAGATAAAAAGATAAGAAGTTTGTACTTTTAAGATTTTGACTTGTAAGACATCAATTTCGAGGATAAAATTATTTTAAGAGAGGAAGAATGTAAAGATCCAGGTATTTTTAATCCTACACAAATCTTAAAGCATGTAAAAAAAAGAAGAAAAATGAAGAAGAGGACTTCTTGCTCCTGAAAGGAGTCCACTTCTTCTTCGATTTTGTCAAGATCGAAGATGGAAAGGAGTCCATATCGACTTGGAAAACTCCTTTATAAATCCCTCTTCCCCTCCCTTAGGTCTTCATTATGGATTATTTGTGAAAAATTATCAGGAATCAATTAGGATTCTCAAGATCTTTCCATGGATTGCTGTTGAGAAGAAGGGTCATCGGAATCCTTTCTTTGGATGTCGGAGTAAGGTAAGCTCCTTCTCCCTCTTCCTCCTTTCTTTTGGTTGTTCCCTCATAACCGGTGCTTGATTGAAGTTAAGAAGCTGCCGGATTGGTGCAAAACAAAGCAAATCTTATTTTTTTGATTTCTCTCCCAATCTTGCCAGCAACAATCACCATTGACACCACCATTGGGGGCTACGATTTTGTCGTCATCGAGAGCTGCCATAGGTGGCCAGCCCCGGTCTTCCATGGGCATGTGTTGGAGAGGAAGAATAAGGGGAAAGAATCCCCTATTTTGAGAAAGGAAGAAAAGAAGAAGAGAGAACTCTTCTCTCTTCTCTATTATGATTAATTATTTAATTAGTTAATTATTTAATTATTTATTTTCTCTCTTTAGTAGATTATGGGAGATTTTAGAAAAAAATTATCAGAGAAGGGGGTGCAGACCCCATGAACTTCGATAGAAGGTTTTTGATATTTAATTTGATTTATTTTAAAATATTAATTTAAAGGTATAAGAGAATAATTTCTTGAATTAGAGGACATCAAACAAGATTCTTAAGACATAAATTATAAGTCTGATAAGTTTCTCTCTCTATCTTCTATCTCTACTTTCTCTCTCTATAGGATTCTCTCTAGATTATTTTTCTCTTTCATCATGTGTTTCTCTCTCTAAAAATTCTGGATCAGGGTTTAGATAAATAAACTTGGAACAATTAGTTGACCATAGGAAGAGTCTTAGATCTATAATGTTTAAATATTTCTATATAATTTTTGTTGTCCGTGATCATCTATGATTGACCTTGATTATGTAGAAATGCAATTATCCATACAAGATGTCGAGTGAAGCATCTTAACCTGAAATTCATGGGAAGTGAGATACCCTTGATGAATAAAAAGGTAAGAATCCCCGTCATATCACAAATTTATATAATTTTTTATTATTTGATTTTTTTTCAGTTATATGTGGTTATAATGAGTTATCAATGTTAGATATATGTGCCCTAGAAGCCAGAATTGGCTGACACTTGTAATACACTTCTAGGGGCAAAATTATAATTTTGACTAATATCAATAAAATGGGATTATTTTCTATCACATATGTGTATTTAGTGTCTGTGATACATCCTTTGAGTTAATGGTAATGATAATTCATATTTTCAAGAGTTGAAAATTTAAGACATGAATAATCATTATTAACTCATAAAATGCTCCCGACCATAGGATCATCACGAGGATGGTGATTGATCCGGAAGGTTGGTGTACAATCGCTTCTCTTTAGTAGATGAGTCTTGAGTCTACGGTGTGGAGACACCGGAGCGAGAGTACAGGTACTCGTTAGAGAACGAGGGCACTGAGCGTGACCACCTCGAGTAGTCATTAGGGAAGTCTACCTTCTCGTCAATGACTGACTCGATGCTGCAGTAGTGTGTCTGGTTCTTTGACCTGAGGTGCATCGGCAGTTCACCTTGAGGGTGTTATAGTTTGACTACACCATTACTCGGTCTCCTAGCCATATGGAACCCTGAGGTGTATGTTGGCTATAGCATGTTCATTGTAGGAACTGGATTGCATCAAGATGGAATCTATCTACCTCGGTGGTAGAGGAGCAGCCCTATGATGATCATGAGAATCAAGTCCAGAAGTCCATGGCCATGGCAGAGTGAAATAATAGAAAGAGTTTCTATTTAGATTTTCACATTGGACTCGAATCGAATGATTACATCATATGACAGAGACTAGGGTTTGACGAGTTCACCTTAACCCTAATCTGATCGGGGCTCAAGATAGAAGAACTTAATCACACAGGTAGCTGCACCAAGAGGTTCGCATTCAGCTCTGATGGGTTGCCACCATATACTGCTAGGTGTCACTGGTGGATTTTGGGAGCAATTAGAATGATTTAGATGATCGATCATTCTAGCTGTTCGAATCAGAAGAGTTCTGATCCATCGAAAGGAGTTTCGATGATGTCGATGATAGAGATCATGACATATCCCATTACCATACAGAACTGAACCTAACTGGGTCACACAAACAAGGGTTTGAATCTGGTGATCATCAATTGAACTGATCTAGTTCAATTGATCTGAATGAGATTCAATTAGGTTCAAGGAAATCGTGCTAGCACTCGATTGAACCTAACGTTCTTCTTTTACTATCATAAATAAGTTGTCCTGACTGAGCCAAAGGAGTTTGTGCTCAATCAGAGGCCTTCATATGGTCTGACTGGAGGTTGTCCAAGTCAGAAAAGGTTGTCTTATTTTGTAAGACATTACCTGCCATTTTTGGTCACCTGCCATTTTTCTTGTTCTTTGACTTTGGTCAAAAGTCTACCTTTGACTGGTCAAATGTTGACCATTGACACTTTGACTTTTGACCACATGTCATGCACCTATTGGAGAGCTGGTGGGGGCCTGTCCCCCTGCCAGAACCTGGCAAGGAAGAGGGCGCACGCCACCCTTGGCGTGTGCCCAAGTTGGAGGCGCCTAGGAGTCCTTGTTGGACAAGGACTCCATCTCCTTTTTGGATTCCAATTAGAGTTCTCCTAAGAACCAACTTTGACTGGTCTTAGGCACCCTCTAAGGAGGAATCCAGGGGACTCTATTCCCACCAATCAGATTTAGATCTGATTTCACAAAGAGTTGTGATTGGTTGGGAAGAAGAGGAGTTGGATCACGCTTAGTCTATAAATAAGACCCTGCGCCCAACTCAGATTATGAATTGAATCACAATTCCCCATGCCCCAAGGCTGCCTCTCCCTCCTTCCTCCATGCCAAACCACCTTCTCCCCTTCCTCTCCACGTCCAAAAAGAGTTTTGGACTTTTGGTTGGTGCGATTCAGATCAAAGAAAGGCGATTGAAAGCTAGAAGGCTGCGCTGCTGCAAAGGACGACTGCTGATCTTCAAAAGGAGTTTTGAAGATCCTCCAGATCAGATCCAGATCTAATTTTTGGAGACATGATAGAGAAGAAGAGGATCTCTAGATCCAACCCGAGTGGATACCGGTAGAGGCCAGGCACTTGCGTGGCTAGATCCAGAACCTTCCGCTGCAAACAGGATCATCAACGGGTAATAGGATTACCCATATCAAGGTAAATTAAATCTGATTTAATTTATCTAATTTTATTTTAATTTTTAAAATAATAATAATTCAGATCTAAAATATCTTAGATCTGATTAGATCAAGAGAAAAATTTTTGAAATATATCTCTTGATCTGATCAGATCTGAACGAACCTGGTCCGGAAAAATCAGGATTTTCCTTCAACTGGTATCAGAGCCAAGGTTCTAAAAGTATTTAGATCTAATTTTAAATTTATTTTAATTAAAAAATAAGTGATTTTAGATGTCACATGAGATGTGATCAGATCTGAAATCAGAAAAAATTAAAATTAAATGATTTGGATCTAAGATTAGAAAATATGCATGACTAGTTCTAAAATAGAATAGTTCTATAGAATAGTCTTGCATGTTTTTGATTTAATTCTGATTAAATCATATTTTTAGATCTATTTATTTACTATTTTTTGATATTATAATGTTATAATAACATCTAAAAAATAGCAAATAAAAATTATTTAATTTTTAAATATCATATGAGATATGATTGATGCATGTCTAGACTAGTTGTAGAATAGTTCTACATAATTATCTAGATTAGAATTTATTTTGATTAGATCAATTTAAATCTAATTTTTTAGATTATTATGAGATAATTTAGATCTAAAAATATGCATGATTCGATACATGAGATGTATGCAAAATATGCCATGATTAGATCTAATTTGTATATGAGATATATGATATAGATCTAAAACTGTTTTGTAGTATTGCATGTTCCTGATTAAGGCGTTCCTCTTGGCCGTCCGGATCATAAGAATGAAGAAGGGTTTAAAGGCCCTCTCTTTCCCATTCGATGGGGTGTTCTTATGATGTGTAGGGGTGCTGCGTGTTCGTCCTTAATCAGAAACCCAAAACTTACTTTCTGCAAAACCCTAGATCCTGAAACCCTAGGATTTATTGTGCATATTTTGTTTATGAACCCTACTTAATTAAAAATTAAGATTATGGAAATATTAATTAGGTCTAAAATTGAGAATTTTCAGATCTAAGACATATTCATAATACTGGGTTCGGGCTTGGGTAGCTCAATTAGGTCTAAGCGGTTGATCAAACCGAATCAAGAGTTGGTTAGATGGGATCAACAATGCTTAAATTGACCAGCCTAATAGGATTAAGTCTGGGTCAAGATCGAGTCACGATCAAGCAAGACCTAATTAGGCTCAGAGGTTAGAGTCTGGATTGTAGGCTAACCCAATTGGTTCTGGCTCAACAATTTGGTGTCTAAGGTAAGTTTGGCACATACGACCGACTGGTTTTTAATTGGAAGCTACTCGACCTGAATGCGTTCTTGTACGAGTTAATGGCATATTCCTTCCACCGGTCTCACTTACCTGGCCATATCTGTTGACACAGTTCTGATCTGAGGTGGTCAATAATCCGAGCTAACCCATGCCACTAGGTTAGTCATAATTGTTATGACTATGACAAGTCTAGTTTAATGAGACCTGAATCAATTCTTCCTAAGAAAAGATTAAGTCTGAGGTCTTCCACCATTGTAGATGTGCGGGCCCTTCCCGGGGTTGATTGTTCTCGGCTGGATACAGTGGCTCAGTTGCACCGGAAAGATGCAACCATGTCTATTAGGCATTGGATGCTATGGGCTGGAGGATGAGTTGGGCTCAATATTTGGATACGGTGAGAGACTCAATTAGGAACCCAGTCTATGCAAATGGTGGGTCTGACTTAACTAAGGAGTGGATCAATATTCGGATACGGTGAGATTCATGAATTAGAGACCAAGTTTGGGTGCACCATGATTAGAGAATCATTGAACAAGAGTTGTTCACTCATTGGCTAACCCATCACCAATAACTGTTAGGTGAGGTGATGAGTCAGTTGGTGAGACCGCACCACCCACTAGAAATCATTAATCATGGAGATTTTCGCATCTCTACAGAGGGAGTGTAGGGATCCGAGAAAATAGTGGGAGCTAATTTGTTTAAAAATAAAATTCCCTAAATAAATTGGTCAAGTCATAATTACAGTATCTCTAACTAGAATCTTTGACTCTCTACAGGAAAATGTCTGCGTCCAACCCATTGGCACGTATCCTGGACACACATAGACTGACTGGACCCAATTATAAAGATTGGCTCAGGAAACTACAAAATTAGTTTTGGGTTTCGAGAAGTTAACCCATGTATTGGACCAGGACCCTCCCACCTTACCAGCCCGTCCATCCATTGAACAGAGAGCGTCTCTGGAAAAAATGGATAGACGAAGATAATAAGGCCAGATATTACATGTTGGGCTCGATGTCTGATGAGCTCCAGCGCCAACATGAAGATATCGGGACTGCTCGCCAAATGTTGGCTCACCTGCAGGAGATGTTTGGTGAACAGAGTCGCGCAGCCAAATATCAAGTCACGAAATGACTTTTTAAGGCTAAGATGCGTGATGGGCAGTCAGTCCAAGATCACTGTCTGACAATGATCAAGGACATGGAAGAGCTTGAGAAGCTCGGTGTGAAGTTAGACTTGGACCTGCAGAACGATATTATTCTGCAATCCTTGACTGATGCATATGGGCAATTCATCATGAATTACCACATGCATAAACTTCAAAATTCCTTGGCCGAATTAATGAATATGCTGGTTACCGCTGAGCTTTCTATGAAAGGTTCTAAAGGCTCAGTTCTTGCTATGGAACGGACTTCTTCCAAAAGAAAGTCTTATGGAAAGAAAAAGAAGTCTGTGAAAAAGCAAGAAGGTGGAAGGAAGCAAAGAAGAAGAAGGCAGAGCCGAAGAAAAAGGCCGATGTCAAAGGAAAAGTGTTTCCATTGCAACAGCGACGGCCATTGGAAGCGGAACTGCCCTACTTACCTGGCCACCCTGAAGAACAAGAAGGAAGGTCCTTCTGGAGGTATGCTCGTTATTGAGTCTAACCTTACGGATTTCTTCTGCATCCAGTTGGGTGCTTGACTCTGGTTCTAGTGCTCATCTGTGCACTTTCATGCAGGGTCTTGAGGATAGCAGGAGGCTGAGGGATGGAGACATGATCCTACGCATCGGTAATGGAGCAAGAGTTGCTGCAGTAGCCGTGGGAACATACCCTCTTCGATTACCATCTGGTTTAGACTTAGTTTTGAAAGACTGTTATTATGTGCCTGCAGCTAGCAGGAATTTGATTTCTGTTTCATGCTTAGCACAAGAAGGCTATGTGATTACCTTCTTTAAGGACCATTGTAACATTCTTTATGAAAGAAATAAAATTGCAAATGGTTTCCTTATTAATGGTCTTTATCAGCTACATATTGATGTACCTATTCTAACTATCGAGCAAAACGTGAATGCCAAACGACCTAGGGATAGTCCAAATGATAGATATCTATGGCACCTGAGATTAGGTCATATAGCAGAAGATAGGATCAACAAATTGGAGAAAAATGGGCTATTGAGTCCATTGACTTTCGAGTCATATCCAACTTGTGAATCTTGTCTTCAAGGCAAAATGACTAAACTCCCTTTTGTTGGACATGGGGAGAGGGCCACAGATCTCCTTGCCCTAGTACATACTGATGTGTGCGGCCCATTTGATGTGCCGGCTAGAGGCAATTTTGTCTACTTCATTACCTTTACCGATGATCTGTCTAGGTATGGGTATGTGTATCTTATGAGACACAAGTCTGAAGCTTTTGAAAAGTTCAAAGAATTCAGACATGAAGTAGAAAAATAAACTGGAAAACCCATTAAGGTTCTTCGATCAGATCGAGGAGGTGAATACCTTAGCCGAAAATTCCTAGACTATCAAAAGAAAAATGGCATAGTCTCTCAATGGACTCCACCAGGAACACCTCAACTCAACGGGTTTCAGAACGGAGAAATCGGACTCTATTAGATATGGTTCGATCCATGATGAGCTTCACAGACCTCCCTGATTTTCTTTGGGGACACTCATTGTTAACTTCAATCTATATCTACTGAATAGGGTTCCCTCTAAAACCGTTCCTACCACACCGTATGAGATATGGCATGGTAAGAAACCAAGTCTGAGTCATCTCAGAATTTGGGGTTGTCCGGCTCATGTCAAAAGACAACAAGCGGACAAGTTAGAGTTTAGGTCCTTTAGAGCTCGATTCATAGGATATCCTAAAGAGTCATTAGGATACTATTTCTACATTCCAGAAGACCACAATGTGATTGTGAGTCGACATGCCATCTTTCTTGAAAAATAGTTTATTCAAGATAGCGGCATTGGAAGGCAGATCAAGCTTGATGAGAAAGTCTCACAAGTACAACGAGCTAAGGACCAATTGGAACCAAATCAGGTTGAGCCAATAAGAACACTACCTCCTCCACCTCGTAGATCGGAAAAGAGTTTTCCATCCCCCTGAAAGATACTTAGGTATTATTTCAGAGGAAGTAGAGAAAATGTTCCTCGTAGGTAATGGTGCTCATGGTGATGATCCCAAAACCTACAACGAGGCGATATCAGATATCGACTCCGAGAAATGGCTAGAGGCAATGCAGTCAGAAATTGACTCGATGCACTCAAACCAAGTCTGGACCTTGGTAGATCCACCAGAAGGTATAGTACCTATTGGGTGTAAATGGATCTTCAAGAGAAAGATTGGTGCAGATGGGAATGTGGAGACATTCAAGGCTAGACTAGTGGCAAAAGGTTATAGTCAACGCGAAGGCATTGACTATCAGGATACCTTTTTCCCCAGTGGCTATGCTAAAATCCATCCGCACATTGCTTGCCGTTGCAGCCTATTTCGATTATGAAATATGGCAAATGGACGTGAAAACGGCATTCTTAAATGGATATCTTGAGGAAGATATCTATATGGAACAGCCGCTAGGTTTCACATCCAGTGATACTGATCACAAGGTTTGCAAGCTGCAAAGGTCCATATATGGACTTAAGCAAGCATCTCGGAGCTGGAACACTCGTTTCAATGATGTGATCAAAATGTTTGGTTTCATCAAAAATGAAGAGGAACCGTGTGTTTTCAAAAAAGGTCAGTGGGAGCGCTGTTGTCTTCCTCGTATTGTACGTGGATGACATCCTCCTTATTGGGAATGATATTCCCATGATGACAACAGTCAAAATTATGGTTGTCCAAGGAATTCTCCATGAAAGACCTAGGTGAAGCATCCTTTATTCTAGGAATTAAGGTCTATAGGGATAGACCGAATAGGATGCTAGGACTTTCACAGAAGATGTACATAGAGAAAGTACTAAAGAGGTTTAGTATGGAAAACTCTAAGAGGGGATTAATACCCTTCAGACATGGTATTCATCTTTCCAAGAAGATGTGCCCTAGCACACCTGAGGAAATAGAACGCATGAGCAAGATCCCTTATGCTTCTGCAATAGGGAGCCTCATGTATGCCATGCTATGTACACGACCTGATATAGCCCATGCTGTGAGTGTCACAAGCAGATATCAGTCAAATCCAGGTGAAGAACACTGGACTTCTGTGAAATGTATCCTTAAGTACTTGAGAAGAACTAAGGATATGATGTTGGTCTTTGGTAATGGAGAACTCCAAGTCCAGGGATACACAGACTCGGATTTCATGTCCGATATAGATGATCGAAAGTCGACATCTGGGAGTCTGTTTGTGTGCAATGGTGGTGCTGTCAGCTGGAAGAGTTCCAAGCAAACGGTGATAGCAGATTCCACCATGGAAGCAGAATATATCGCTGCATCAGAAGCTGCGAAGGAAGCATTCTGGTACAAGAAGTTTGCTGCAGAAATTGGAGTAATGCCATCAGATGCCATTCCTCTATACTGCGACAACAATGGCGCCATAGCCCTTGCTAAGGAGCCGAGGTCTCACCAAAAATCCAAGCATATTGAGCGGCGATACCACCTCATCATCCGCGATTACCTCGAGAAGGGTTACGTCGAGGTCAAGAGAGTCAACTCCACAGATAATGTGGCAGACCCACTTACAAAGCCGTTGGGCCAGCAGAAGATCGAAGCCCACCTTGAGAAGATGGGACTTAGACTTGTAGCCAATTGGCTTTAGGACAAGTGGGAGATTGTTAGATATATGTGCCCTAGAAGCCAGAATTGGCTGACACTTGTAATACACTTCTAGGGGCAAAATTATAATTTTGACTAATATCAATAAAATGGGTTATTTTCTATCACATATGTGTATTTAGTGTCTGTGATACATCCTTTGAGTTAATGGTAATGATAATTCATATATTCAAGAGTTGAAAATTTAAGACATGAATAATCATTATTAACTCATAAAATGCTTCCGACCATAGGATCATCACGAGGATGGTGATTGATCCGGAAGGTTGGTGTACAATCGCTTCTCTTTAGTAGATGAGTCTTGAGTCTACGGTGTGGAGACACCGGAGCGAGAGTACAGGATACTCGTTAGAGAACGAGGGCACTGAGCGTGACCACCTCGAGTAGTCATTAGGGAGTCTACCTTCTCGTCAATGACTGACTCGATGCTGCAGTAGTGTGTCTGGTTCTTTGACCTGAGGTGCATCGGCAGTTCACCTTGAGGGTGTTATAGTTTGACTACACCATTACTCGGTCTCCTAGCCATATGGAAATCCTGAGGTGTATGTTGGCTATAGCATGTTCATTGTAGGAACTGGATGGCATCAAGATGGAATCTATCTACCTCGGTGGTAGAGGAGCAGCCCTATGATGATCATGAGAATCAAGTCCAGAAGTCCATGGCCATGGCAGAGTGAAATAATAGAAAGAGTTTCTATTTAGATTTTCACATTCGGACTTCGAATCGAATGATTACATCATATGACAGAAACTAGGGTTTGACGAGTTCACCTTAACCCTAATCTGATCGGGGCTCAAGATAGAAGAACTTAATCACACAGGTAGCTGCACCAAGAGGTTCGCATTCAGCTCTGATGGGTTGCCACCATATACTGCTAGGTGTCACTGGTGGATTTTGGGAGCAATTAGAATGATTTAGATGATCGATCATTCTAGCTGTTCGAATCAGAAGAGTTCTGATCCATCGAAAGGAGTTTCGATGATGTCGATGATAGAGATCATGACATATCCCATTACCATACAGAACTGAACCTAACTGGGTCACACAAACAAGGGTTTGAATCTGGTGATCATCAATTGAACTGATCTAGTTCAATTGATCTGAATGAGATTCAATTAGGTTCAAGAAAATCGTGCTAGCACTCGATTGAACCTAACGTTCTTCTTTTTGCTATCATAAATAAGTTGTCCTGACTGAGCCATAGGAGTTTGTGCTCAATCAGAGGCCTTCATATGGTCTGACTGGAGGTTGTCCAAGTCAGAAAAGGTTGTCTTATTTTGTAAGACATTACCTGCCATTTTTGGTCACCTGCCATTTCTTGTTCTTTGACTTTGGTCAAAAGTCTACCTTTGACTGGTCAAAAATGTTGACCATTGACACTTTGACTTTTGACCACATGTCATGCACCTATTGGAGAGCTGGTGGGGGCCTGTCCCCCTGCCAGAACCTGGCAAGGAAGAGGGCGCACGCCACCCTTGGCGTGTGCCCAAGTTGGAGGCGCCTAGGAGTCCTTGTTGGACAAGGACTCCATCTCCTTTTTGGATTCCAATTAGAGTTCTCCTAAGAACCAAACTTTGACTGGTCTTAGGCACCCTCTAAGGAGGAATCCAGGGGACTCTATTCCCACCAATCAGATTTAGATCTGATTTCACAAAGAGTTGTGATTGGTTGGGAAGAAGAGGAGTTGGATCACAGTTAGTCTATAAATAAGACCCTGCGCCCAACTCAGATTATGATTGAATCATAATTTCTCCACATGCCCCAAGGCTGCCTCTCCCCTCTTCCTCCATGCCAAACCACCTTCTCCCTCTTCCTCTCCACGTCCAAAAGGAGTTTTGGACTTTTGGTTGGTGCGATTCAGATCAAAGAAAGGCGATTGAAAGCTAGAAGGCTGCACTGCTGCAAAGGACGACTGCTGATCTTCAAAAGGAGTTTTGAAGATCCTCCAGATCAGATCCAGATCTAATTTTTGGAGGCGTGATAGAGAAGAAGAGGATCTCCAGATCCAGTCCGAGTGGATATCGGTAGAGGCCAGGCACTTGCGTGGCTAGATCCAGAACCTTCCACTGCGAACAGGATCATCAACGGGTAATAGAATTACCCATATCAAGGTAAATTAAATTTGATTTAATTTATCTAATTTTATTTTAATTTTTAAAATAATGATAATCAGATCTGAAACATCTTAGATCTGATCTAGATCCAAGAGAAAAATTTTTGAAATATATCTCTTGATCTGATCAGATCTGAACGAACCTAGTCCGGAAAATCAGGATTTCCCTTCATTTTCAGCATTAGCACACTATGTATTGATTTGATATATATACATACATACATACATACATACATACATACACATATATATATATATATATATATATATATATATATATATATATATATATATATATATATATATATATATATATATATATATATAATCAAAGAATGATGATATGATTATATAAGCATGACATGATCTGATCATATTGTATTTAGAATTGATTTGATGAAGTTAACATATAAAATTGGATGGAAAAAATATGGCTTGGACTAGTCTCGTCATGTGGACAATCCGTCAGGAGCTTATGCCTAGGACAGCCCTCATGGGCTTGCACGTGGGATTTTTATTTAGACCAAGATTGAGACAGCCTGCTAGGAGCTCATGCCTGGGATAGTCCCCATGGGCTTACGTGTAGGATTTTGAGTCAGACCAAGATTGAGGCATGATCTTGATTATCCAAATTCGAAAAGAAAAGGTTAAGAAATATGAAAGTATGATAAGAAAAAATTTTGACAAGTTATGAATTAAATATTAAATAAAAAGATTTTATGTGTTGATAGATATTTGATACATATTTATCTAGATGTTTGAGTTGATCTGGATATTTTATAAGATTTTATATTTCATTGCCTATTATTATTTTTAAATTATATTATTATATTGGTATGGATGTGTGGAGATTTTACTGGGCTATAAAGCTCACAATCTTCTTCTTCTTCTTTTTTTCAGAGTTTTCGGATATATGCATTTGATCAAGATTAAAATCATGATTGAATGAATCGATTAGATAGAGCACTATCGGTGACAGTAGGATGATCGAGTTTTATAAATTATACAAGATTAAAATTTGCTAATGTGGAATTATTTATTATAAATTAACATGGATAATGTTTGTGGAATGTTGGGATTTGTAAGTAATTTTTATAAACCTTGCATATTCTTTAGATTTTGCTCTAAAGAATGTGTGGCCATCACGTATTCGATCCGGGTGTTGGGTTCGGGGCATGATAGGTTCACTCCATTTTCTTCAGATAGAAACTATTCATATTAAGTAAGGTTAAGTCATCTTACCCATTATGTAGTATACGCACTCAAAAATTTATGTTATTTTATTTTATAAATTTTTAATAAATTTTAAGTTTTGTGGGGGATTATTGGAGAGAATCAAAAAGAAAAACTCATTTTTTTCTAAAATTCTCCTCCAAGTATTTTTAATTTTAATTTTTAAATATTTTAATTTTTTTATTATTATAGTGTTAATTCTAATTGTTGGGCTCCTAATTATTAATAGTCATATATATTTAATCTTATTTTTATTTTCTTATCATTGGGGTTCTTATTAAAGGTTTTAATGAGTCAATAAAAATCCAAATGGCCACAAAAGGTCAAAATGATCATATTGGTTGGTTATAGAAAAGCTTCCCTCTGACCTAATCCAGCAAGTCATCCAAGAGCTGATCTTCTTCTTTGTAAGCTTTTTCCAATACCTTTCTTTTCTACTCAAATGTTTCTTCACTAAAAGAATCTCTATCAATCTCCTTTATGATCGTGCTCACGAGTGGAGGATCCCGATCGTATTTTAGGATAATTTTTTTAGATTTTTCTACATGAGAGATGGAAATACATCTTAAAACAATATCCAATATGCTTCCAAGTTTGATCATTTTTATTTTATGTGGTTCTGTAAGTTATTTATAATTTTTTACGATCAAAATTTTTATTAGTTTTCTTAAATTACATCTAGTATTTGAAGCCCAGTTCCAACAAATGACATATATCTTGACTTGGAAGTATGACCTGCACACTATTTGGAGTTTGACACATTTATAAGCACTCAATTACAAGGTCCTGTCGTGTTTCATGTCCTCACTTCTCCAATAGAATATGCATGCAAGATATCTATATCCACAGCTATTGACCTGACAACGATAAACAACTTGTCATACATGACAAATGCTTGATAGGTCCCTTTGTTTTACCTTTGCTAATTCATTTCAGCCCCTTTAACCTCCATCTGATGTAGATTTTTTGGGCTCCCAGTTTTGACATTAGGTTGCGAGGAGCCTAGGATGTCATTTCCTTTTTATGCTGTTTAATCGCCTACATGTACTGAAATCAGAGACTTCAGAGCATATACTTAGAAGTCTGCGCAAAAGTTTGGAGGTTTAATGAGAACTCATGGAAAACTATTACAGGTCCTGTTTTACGGTAAATTTTGATCATCGTTTAGAGATCCTGGAAAACTTAACAGATATGGACCGTTGTTCAATTGGCTATTGTTCCATTTCTCCATTTACTTGGATAAAATTCTAATTGTAACTGTTACCATAATTTCTATATCGAATATCCAAATGTGATTAATAGCTGCTTATCCAATGAAGATTAGTACATGAACAATTGATATGAAATTAAGAAACCAAATTATATATAGGTCCTCCCTTTATTTTTGATCGAGTCATTTCTGAGTTTTATCTGTGTACATGTTTTATCGACAGCTCACAGCATTACTAAAATATTGCATAATTTTATAGATAATTCTTTTAATACTTGTACTCCTTTTGTACTTGTAGCGGTGATTTGGAAGGTTGGGGAATGGAAACTCTAGTGACGGGTATTCATAGCTCTTGATCTCATCCTGCTAAACTCCACCAGCATGGCATCATCTTCACAGCCTGCATCGTTGCCGTTGTCATCGCCACCACCATGTACGCAAATTTTGACACTTCATCGGCCCACTTCTTGGCCAGCTTCTGCCCTTGGAAAAAAGTTGAATGCCGTTCTTAATGCGCTCATCGTCGAGCCTCCTGCGCTTGCAGCGCCGATGAAAGAAGATATTGATTTCAGTGGCGGAGGGTTTGTGTAATGTCTCAAGACAGACGGCGAGACAGAGGTTGCAGATCTTGTCACTTTTTGTTCTTAGCTGGAAATGAGTCATCAAGCTCGAGATTAGAGAGAGACGAACGATAACTGAGAGGAGGAGGTGGGAGGACTTGAAGTCATCAAGAAGTGGGAGAGCATCCCAACCTATAAAATGTTGCCAAATAAAAATGCACCCCATGAGAACTCCTACCCACTATAGGTTTAGGATTGTGGAAGGCTCCAAATCTGATCGCCACGCCAAAATTCTAATACCAGCGACTAATCTAAACGTGGTTCTTGAGAGCTCCTAAATCCCTTAGGTTTAGGATCATGGAAGTTTTAATTTTGATCACCACCCTAATGTTCTCATTGTACTATTGCACCATCTAAACATAGCCCTCGAGAACTCCTCATCCTCCTTGGTTTAGGATTTTGGAAGTTTCCAAAGTGATTACCAACCCAACTAGCTACCTTTGTATACCTTCCCCTGTCCATCCCTTCACACACTCACTCTCTCTCGTCAAGATGGTGCGGTACGACCTCAAGCTTGACCATGATGTCTCACACTTCGACTAAGAACAAAGAATTCCATAATCTGCAGTCTTTGCCTTACTACGTTCACCTCGAGACATCCCACCATCCCCTCCACTGAGGCCGGATCTTCTTCCACCTCCGGTACAGACATAGGTGGCTTGATGATGGGACCATCAATAATGGCACTTAGATGTACGTCTATCACGACCTGTTAGATCCTTGCTCTGTACTCAAGATCTTCCGAGGCGCTATTCGAGCTGGACGTTGGCGGCCTCAGCAAAAAGCTAACAAAGAAGTGGGCACGTGTTGTGTCGAATATTGACTATAAGGCGGCTATGGCGATAGCAGGCATGAGGGCAAAGATGATGGCTATAAGAGGATCATCTGCCATTCGATCCAAATTTTTTTTTGGATCATGGGTATTCATCAATGACTTAATAAAATTTTTTTGAACATCCAAAAAAAAATTTAAAAACTCATGACGAAACAATTTTATGGCATCAACTTTTATCCGACCCCTAGCTTAGATGCTCGTCGACCCTAAGGTCAGAATTTTATCGACCATAGAAAATATGATTTGATGACCGATAAACCATTATAGAAGGAAAGATAATCCCTCAAAAGTTTTAGATGGTTCTCTTAAAATATGGGTACGTAAACTAATATCATGCAATTAATATCCATAACCCATTACTAATGTTCCTAATGAATGTGGGCATTTATTCTCCATTGTCGTTATCAAATTTGGGAGGGTAATGTTCGACTACTCTCCTCTATATAAAGGAGGGCATAAAGGATCCTCAGATAAGTTTTATTCCATAGAAAAAACAACCCATACTCTTGCTTTTCCTTTTTTCTACTATTCTTAAGCTTCAATTGACTTAAGCATCAGAGGATCCTCTACTGAAAAATCTTCGATAAAAGTGGACTTGCTTTGTAGATTCTCCAAGGAGACCCAGTCCTCAAATTGAGACCAATCTTGTAGGTCGGAAGGAGTTTGACCACCAACCTCACACTTTGGATCGAAGCTTTGTAGTAATAGTTTGGCACTAGAAAGAGGGGCTTAAGTCCACTAATAGAGGAAATAGAAAATGGCAAGAGCAAGAGTACACAATGTTGCCACCCCCCACCAACAAATATTTTGCTGCAGCCAAGATGGTACTGCCCGAGCATCCACCACCATGCAACCTTCCATCATGATGGATCCACGATAGCTTGATGCCTTGATCCAATAGGTCAAGATATTGACCAATGCCGAATGGCACCTTCAACAAGCGACCGAGAGAGTAGCCCCAAGAGCCAATTCCTCAAGTGGCTCTTTCTCGGCATAGCCACTATTCTCGTACTAGGAGTCTAGAACCAGCCCCCTGGCAAACCTATCACACCTCTCCTATTCCCTACTAGTCACCTTCTCATCGAAGCTTAGAGAGGGGAAATCGATGTTGGCAGTCTCCCACCTCCTCCATTGGAGACTTAACTTCGAGTTATTTACTATAGCCTAGAAGATCTTGCTGAGAAGAAGATCTCAAGCTAAAGGTTCAGAAGATTGAGAGCTACCCTAGTGAGGTGCAAAATGAGAGCCAGAAGAATAATGACAGCCTCAGTTTCAATTCTCGACCCTCCTTGCCTATGCCATATTAAAAAAATCGATTCCGTATCAGTTCAAGATGCCATAGATATAGTCATACAACACCTCTTTAAACCCTCTCGACCATTTAGAGGGCTATTGATAATTACAATAAATGCAACATTAAAATTATTAATTAATTAATTAATTAATTATTATATTAAAAACTAATATGTTTTTTTATTATTTTTAAAAAATATATCATAAATGGAAAGAACTCATTTTTTGGTCATAATGAAATAAATTTGGAGCCAATCCGATTTAAAATGGATTCGATATAAATTTTCAAAGAAAAAAATAAAAATAAAAATTGGCTCAACTAGCTCTAAGCCGACGCACTCAGCAGGCTCATTCAGCTAAGCCGATACACTCAGCCAAGCCACCACACCTAGCTCAGCCAGCATGACAGGCCCAGCTGGCGTGCCAGTTAGCTAGTCCAACACGAGAAGCTAGCCCGCCTTCAGAGCCTAGCCCACGCATCAAGAAAAACTAGCCTGACCCAACTCCTTCTCCAGTTGACATCACCATGACGTCACGATGTTATGCAGTCCACCATGGATCGGTTGCCAATGTGGAATGCATGGACCCTTAAAGGGTCCACAAAAAATGCTACAATGTCTACAAGAGCAAAATAGTAATTTTAGCTAACGTGTGAGGTGCTGATTCGTCCAGATCTATAGTGCGATCGGTCTATAGGGTCCATAAAAATAGTAAATGCATGATCGTATGGTCCTGACCGCTGTCGATTAAAATCCAATGGTCCAGGCAATCTTCTAATTTGATTCAAAATCCACCAGCCTCCCTTAGCACGATCCGACGGTCCCGAGAGCTCCAAGCGATGATCCAACGATCAGATCTTCTCCAAAACACGATCGGATGGCTGATGATGTTCCTTCGCTTGATTTAAATGCCCAGAGCACCATCTAACGGCTCAGATTCATCTGATGAATGTGATCAAATAGTCCACGCTTATTCCAACTTGATTTAGGCTGATATACGCTGGTTTTTGGTGATTTTTAAGTTGATTGATCCAGATCTGATGGCCAGTACTCATGGAACTCAACAAAATTTGATCTAGACAGTGTTTTAAGTTGATTTTTACTCAGATTCCTTCATATACATGGATCTACACGATACTTTAGTCCCATGTTGCCTAATAGCAAAGGTTCTAGCCCTCTAACACCTTTTTAAACACCTCTAGGCTTCCAAAATTCAGTATCTTTGATCACGAAAAGGTGATGGTATAGGGTAGAGCCATATTTAGGATTCAAGATTGCTTTGAGGCAGACGGTGCTGAAAGAAAGAGCTAGACTTCTATACCATCTCAACACCAACGCCGATCGAAGATCAAGATCAGCCTACTTTTAATTTTTATTTTTTTTGTTCTTTTTAAATCACATGTATTTAAATTCTAAACTTTAAATTAATGTAAATTTTATTTTTTTTACTATTTAAATTTTAGTTCTTTACTTTTAATTATAAATTTATTTTTTATATTTATTTTTATTCTAAATTTTATTTATTATAAGTAGATGCTAAGATTTAGGTAGTAGATCTTTATGCCCAAAGTTTATTTTCATGTAACTTAAATTTTTATTATTTAATTTTATGTAATTTTAATTTTAATTTTTTAATTTTAATTTTATTTTCAAATTTTTTTTAAAAAAAAAATTAAAGATTTTAAATCAAAACACTGCCTTCTCTATAGATTCGACCCGACTCACTACTATTTATGTATTTTTAATTATTTTAAAAAATTAAAATTAAATTGATAAACATGGTGTCCTAACAATAACATCGCATAATTCATCAAGTTTTTAGCACTGTTGTAGAAGGCACAAATATTAAAATTTTTGATCTCTTTAATTTTTTAATAAAAAATTTAAATAAAATTTTTAATCTTTTAATTTTTTATAAATATTACTTAATAACATTTTTTATTTATTTTATAGAAAAAAATAAAAAAAATTAGGGCAAGGAGGAAGCTTTCAATTTTGCTTAGTGAGATCAATCCTAAATCCTAAATTTTTTTATTTACTTTATTTTAAGATTAATTTAAAAAATATTCACTTAAATATAATTAAAATCTTATGATAAGATTAGAAATCTTAATTTCTTAAAGCATCTATCATATTAGTTTTAATTATATTTATATTTATATATATTTTTGCTGATTGCTGGAGATAGGGTGAGCATCTTAACTTCAATTAGTTTCATGCATCTAACTTACTTGCATAGAACCCCTTGTCTGAAAGTGATTGTGAATATTCATCTTAAAGCAACTTAAGAGCATAATCTATTAAACAAGATAAGATGGAGATTTGATTATCCTTTCTTGACCCACAAACAATCAACCAGCATCTCGCATTGACCTAAATCTTTAATTTAAAATCAATTAGACATCGACTCTAGGAATTTGAGCTCATTAGAATAAGAAATCCTAAAAGTTGGACCGATTTAGGATTAGTCGATTTGATTGGTGTCTAAGGCAAGTAGTTCAAGAACTGCATCCCGAAAGAAGGTAGTTACTTAATTAGTTTTGTTAGCTTACCTAGCCAAGATAATTGGTGTCTAAGACAAGCAACAGGGGGACTCCCACCAATCTTACACATACTTGGTCAGTTGAGTGGCTGATCGTATACTTGAAGGATTTGAAGGTGACCTTGATAATTAAAAATTATCTAGATTTAGGATAATCCTTAGTCAGGATTGATTGCTAACTAAAATATCAAACCTAATTAAAACTAATTCTTCTCTCTCTTCTTACTTTCAGAATATTTTAGGATCTCTTTTTTAAAATTCTTCTCTCTTTCTTCTTTTTTCTCCTCTAAATAAAAATAAAATAAAATTAAACTAAAAAATTATAAAAATAATAAAAATTTTAAAAAATAATAAAATAATAAAATAAATATAAAAAATAAAAAAAATTTCTAAACTACACATTAAGATTGCACTAATACATGCATTGTAAGAGATCACTTTACCGGACCTAGTTGTATCCAATCTAAAATTTAAACGATTGATCTATATTAAATTAGATAATCAAATAGCTAAAAATTTTAGAAAATCACCTAGGCAAATGAAAAAATATTTTATTTCTTCTACCTATAATCCATCAACTTGTATCCAGTTATTTAATATCCATATAATCCACTATGAGATCAAGCCGACTACAATCTAGATGCTCCCATCTTTCTATGAAAATACCAACGAAGATCTTTACAAGCATCTGGATGAATTCTTAGAAATCTGCTCTATGATAAAAATTTAAAATTTTCTTGATGATGCTCTTAGACTAATTTTATTCTTCTTTTCATTAAAAGATAAAGCCAAGTATTGGCTTGGCATAATAGAGAGACCAATCAAAACTTGAATTGAATTACAATATAAATTTCTTAAGAAATTTTATCTTATAAATTGAATCAATACCATAAGGTGAGCTATCACTGAATTTGCTCAGCTTTCAGGAGAACAAATTCACGAGTCATGAGAAAGACTTAAAGAACTTCTTAAAAAATGCCCACATCATGGTCTATTTAAGTGGCAAATAGTTCAATCTTTTTATGAGAGTTTAGGAGATTATTATTGATAAATGGTAGATGCATTCTATGAAGGTGCATTCATGAACAAGAGTGAGAATGAAGCCTATACTTTATTCGAAACTCTGAGTGAAAATTCAATGAATCATGCTTCATTATCTTTCTACTAAAAATGAGCAGAAATTTATGATTCAAAATCTAGTTCTAAGACTGATATGAACATAATAAATAAAGTTGACCTTCTTGCCAAAAAATTAGATCAACTCCTAATCCTAGGTCAACAATCTCCGCACAATGCACATCACCCTCTAATTATTAGGAGATTTATTCTATCTATGCTAGCCCAACACATTATATGAGTAAATATTCTACGACTGCATAATTTTCATCCTTCATCCAAGAATAAGTTCAAGCTGCTCAAGGCTACTCCAAATCAATTAATGATCCTTTTTCAAATGCATATAACCTAGATTAGAGGAACTACTCTAATTTTTCTTGGATATCCCAATAAACTCATGCTCAGACCCAAATTTCATTAGTCCAAAATTATCAAAATAGGCTCCAATAACAAAGTTATGTCTATAATAGTGGTCAACCTGGTTAGTCTATCCAGCCATCATATTAAAACTAGCCTTCATATCCATCTCCTTAATAGATCAATCTAGCAAATGATAGATTTAATCAATTACAATAATCGATTCTAACTCAACAACAATCTTTCGCTAAGCAAAAAGCCCAAATAGGATAACTAGCTGAGTCTACCATGAGGAGAGAACTAGATCAATTATTGAGCCAACCAATTGCAAATCCTATAAACAACCCACATATTGTCCACCAATCACCTGAGTCTAGTTATCAATTCAATATTCCACCTAAAAATCTCCAATTAGAGAATACCAAAGCAATTTTTGAACATAAAAGTTATAAGATTCTTATGGAGACATATCAGGTGAGTGAGGCTAGTACTGATGCTAGCTAAAATAAAAATATAAAAGAAAAGGTTAGTACTAAGACTAACCATACAGAAGAACCTGAGCTCGGAATCAGTATTGATGCTGGTTTCAATATGAGTGAGATAGATATAGGAAAGAAGAAAGCGGATAATTTACTTAAGACCTATAAACCAATAGTCTCATTCCCTTCAACCCTAGAAGTCGATTTTTCTTACAAAAACCAAGAGGCAAGCAATGAAGAGTTAATGAAGTTATTTAAATAAGATCATATTAATTTATCTTCAAAATTAAAACTATCTTTAGTCATCCTTTCAGTACCCATTGCATCAAATTTATCTCCTAACCCAAAAATTCAATTGATCATGAGCATTTTGGAAGAACAAATAGGAAAAATTGTTAACAAACAAGGACTAAGAATGGAATCATGGATTATCTTTTCATAATTAATAATAAATATATTAATAAAAAGATTATAAACTATTTTCCTAAGATTCACAATCCAAAATTATTGAAATTTATCAATCCAGTATTTGACATGGATTGATAAGCTGTCTTGTGTTTGGTTGAAGATGGTATATATACATAGAGCTTGTTTGAAGGCAATTCAATATTTAGTTTTCTTGCATCAAATTTATCTTTTTTATTTATTTTTTTAGGACATGTTGAATAAAGTTGGAGGGAGAGCCCAATTTTCAAAATCATGTTGGATCGAAAACATATTGAGTCAGGTGTATTCTTTTCTTTTCTTTATTATATTTTTTTTCTCTTTCTCTATTGAGGATAATGTCGATCAAATTAAGGAGAGAGAATAATAAAATTTTTAAATTTTTAAAGTTCTCAAAAAAATTAGTATTTAGCATTTAGATATTCGATTATGCTTAAGAATCAAGTTGAACTAAGAATTTTTAAAAAAATCAATGCACAGATTAGAGAATTTATGAGATATTGAGGGATCAAGTATTAAAAAAATTTAATAAAAAGTTAAGCCTAGAATATAAATAATTTTTTAAAGTAATTATGATTTTTTCTACCAGCATTAAAAAAAATCTACTTTTTATGGGCTTGTGTAGGATAAGTATACATTTTTTCATAAAAAAATTACTCTTAAAATAAAATAGCTTTCAAGTACTTCTTACTGAGTAACCAAGCCTCTTTGCCTAAGCAAGCATTGAGTTTCATATCAAAAGATGGAAAGGACAAAGAAGCTCATTGTAAAGCTAATATTAACTCGTAGTCTATTTGATTTGATCTAGTAAGCTCGAGGGATATTTTATACCTAATGTCCTAAAGCCAACTAGTTTGAAAGTCATTGACCCAAGACTCGCTATATGGATTAAATAGAAAACTTAAGAAATTAAGACACTAAATAGTGGTATAACATTAAAAAAAATATTAAAAAAATATTATTTTTTTATCGAGTAACCAACTCCCATTGCCTAAGTAAGCAATGATATTTGCATAAAAAAATGGGCAATGTAAATAAAAAAAATATCAATAAATGGAGGATAGAAGTAACAATACACTTGTCCATATGAAAGTTTAGATGATTTAGAGATAAAGATAGAGATAATTTAAAAAAAGTTAAAAAAAGTTGAATTTTTTTCACTTAATTTTTATATTGGTAACTACTAATACTCCAATAATATACCTCACTTACACTCTACTGAATATCAATGACCATTTTAAAAATTACTAGGTAAAATTTAAAACTCTATAGCTAAAAAATATCTAAAACTAAATTCTTTTTTTACTCGAAGATGAGCAAAACTTAAGTTGGAAGGTATAATAATTATATTAAATATAATATTAAAGTATTAATTTAATAATTTATTTATTTTTATTTTTAAAAATTAATATTTTTATTTATTATTTTTAAAAAATATGATCATAAATATAAAGAGCTCATTTTTTTATCATAATAAAATAAATTTAGAGCTAATCTGATTTAAAATGGATTCGATATGAATTTTCAAAGAAAGAAAAAATAATAATAAAAATAAAAATAAGCTCAGTTGACTCATTCAGCTCAATCAGCTCATTCGCCAAGTTGGTGTGCTCAACCAAGCCGCCACCCCAACTCAGCCAACATGACAGGCCTAGCCGATGTGCTAGTTAGCTGGCCCAGCATGAGAAGCCAGCTCGGCTTCAGAGCCCAACCCGTGTGCGAAGAAAAACCAGGTCGGCCCAGCTCCTTCTCTAGATGATGTCACCATGACATCATGATGTTACGCAGTCCACCATGGACCGATTGCCAATGCAAAATGCAGGGTCCACGAAAAATGCTATAGGGTCTACAAGGGCAAAATGGTAATTTTAGCTGACGTGTTAGGTGCTGATTCATTCAAATCTATGGTGCGGCCAATCTATAGGGTCATGGGAATAGTAAACATGCGATCATGTGCTCCTGGTCGTTGCCAATTAAAATCCAATGGTCCAGGCAATCTCCTGATTTGATTCGAAATCCACCAACCTCCCTCAACATGATCCGATGGTTCCAAGAGCTCCAAGTGATGATCCAACAGCCAGATCTTCTCCAGAACATGATCGAATAGTTGACGACATTCCTTGGCTTGATTTAAATGCCCAGAGTGCCATCTAATGGTCCAGATTCATCTAACGAACGCGATCAGATGATCCATGCTTATTCTGACTTGATTTAGGTTGATATACACTGGTTTTTAGTGATTTTTGAGCTGATTGATCCAGATCTAACTGTCAGAACTCATGAAACTCAATAGAATTCAATCTAGATAGTATTTTAAGTTAATTTTTACTTAAATTCCTTCATATACGTGGATCTACATGATGCTTTAGTCCCATATTGCCTAACAGCAAAGGTTCTAGCCCTCCAACACCTATTTAAACACCCTCAGGCCTCCAAAATTCAGTATCTTTAGTCATGAAAAAGTGATGGTATAGGGTAGAGCCATGCTTAGGATTTAAGATTGCTTCGAGATAGATGGTGCCAAGAGAAAGAGTTGAAATTCAACACCATCTCAATGCCAACGTCGATTCAAGATCAAGATCAGCCTGTTTTTAATTTTTATTTTTTTCTATTTTTTTTTAAATCTCATGTATTTAAATTTTAAACTTTAAATTAATATAAATTTTATTTTTCTACTATTTAAATTTTAGTTCTTTAATTTTAATTAAAAATTTAATTTTTACTATTTATTTTTATTATAAATTTTATTTTATTGTAAGTAGATGCTAAGATTTAGATAGTAAATCTTAGTATCCAAAATTTATTTTCATATAATTTAAATTTTTATTATTTAATTTTATATAATTTTAATTTCTATTTTTTGACTTCAATTCTATTTTCAAATTTTTTTTAAATAAAAAATTTTAAATCAAAATACTGCATTCTCTATGGATTTGACCTGACTCACTACTATCTATATTTTTTTAATTATTTTAAGAAGTTAAAATTAAACTAATAAACATGATGTCCTAATGACAACATCATGCAATTTATCAGCTATAAAGCCCTTATGATGCTTCAGGGTGCCTCGAATGCCCTTCTCTACCTTGCCTTCCTGGCTATCCTTAAGAAGTCGATGCAAGTGTGGTATTCAGGATTTTATTTGGAGTTCATTCATTTATTTGAATAGCTTAAGAGATTGTTCATACCCACTTTAACAATAACCGTGCTTAGCCAAAGAACAACGACAACCTCTTCTCGATCCAACAAAAAGAGAGCGAGTCACTACGTAGCTACATAGAGCGCTTTAGCATTTCCATGCTTAAAGTATGCAATTTTGATGAATTAGTGGTGATATCGTTGCCCAAGCGAGGACTGTAGGAGCGCCATATCTTCTTCCTTGATAAAATATTTTTGATGGATTATGGCACGAGCTCGAAAGAATGCACAGGCAAAAGAATCCCAGTCTTCATGGAAGTAGGTCAAGGGAAAAAAGATTTCCAACAAGAAGCAATGGAAGCTTCATTAATATGTTGTTTTATGATGCGTTCCAATGAATAAGTTTGTCTGCTGACCAACTAAGGAAGGTCAATACTCTCTTAATTAGATTTTTTAGGGACTCCATGGCTATAGAAGAGGAGATAACCCTATTGGTGATCATTGGACAGGAGCCTCCGAGTAAGACTATGCAACTCATATTCCTCATGGTCTAGGTGCCCTCCACATATAATATGATCTTTGAATGATCCAAACTGAATCCTTGCAAACTATAGTCTACACATACCACTTGCTCATGAGGTTCCTGACCAAGAATGGGGTCAAAAAAGTTGAGGAGACCAAATGCTCACCCGATAGTATTTCTTGACAACCATAAAGGAGAAATGACCACTGGAGACCTTATTAATTAAAGATCACAAGGAGTCAAAAGAAGTTTGAGGTGAGCTGGCCAAGCAACTTGTTACAATCCCATTTAGGGATGATCCAAATAGAATTACTTAGCTCAAAGTATAGCTGAGATCAAACTTTCGAGATCGACTGATAACATTTCTATGGCCCAATGAGGATATCTTCATCTAGTCGGCATTCGATATGCTAGATGTACCTTCTAACATCATGGTTCATAAATTGAATGTAGATCTGAACCATTGCCCATTTTGTAGAAGAAGAGGAGCTTCACCCAGAATAATAATAGACAATTAAGAAAGAAGTCGATAAACTTCTGACATTAGAATTCATCTTAGATGCCCACTATCTGGAATTGTTTTACCAATGTCATCATAGTAAAGAAGGCAAATGGTAAATGGAGGATTTATATCGACTATATCGACCTCAATAAAGCCAGCCCAAAGGATGGCTTTCCTCTCTCGAGAATCAACCAGCTTGTAGACATTACCTCAGGACACTAGCTCCTAAGCTTTATAGTTGCTTTTCTAGTTACAATCAAATTTGAATGGCATTGAAGAATGAGGAGAAGCCTACATTCATAACTGAAAAAGATTTGTATTGCTATAAAATGATATCTTTTAGATTAAAAAATATAGGAGCTACATATCAGCCTCTTTCCAATAAGGTGTTCAAACACCAGATTGGGTATAACATGAAAGCCTATATCAATGATATGTTGGTTAATAGTGCTGAGGCTGATTGGCACATAGCCGACCTCAAAGAAGCATTCGGTGAGCTAAGGTGAAACTAAATGAAGCTCAACCCCAATAAGTATATCTTCGGTGTGACCTTGGATAAGTTCTTGGGGTTTATGGTGACTCAGTGCAGGATCAAAATGAACTTGGAGAAAATCCTAGCACTAGTGGAGATGAAGCACCCAAGCATGAAGAAACATGTGCACCAATTGGCAAGCACTACTATAAAAATGACCTATGGCAGTAGTTTTCAAAATCGCTGCCACAGATCCTATGGCAGCAATTTTCGTTAACCACTGCCATAGGTTAGACCTATGGCAGCGGTTGTTGTAACCGTTGCTATAGGTCCGATATATAGCAGTGGTTATAGAAAATCACCGCCGTAGGTCGGACCTATAGCAGCGGTTACAAAAAATCATTGCTATAGATCGATCTATAGAAGCGGTTCATGGTAACCACTGCTATAAGTCTAATCTATAGCAGCGGTTAGTAGGAACCACTGCTATAATCTGATTTATGGTAGTGGTTAATTGTAACCACTATCATATGATTTTTTTTTCTTTAAATATTATATAATTTTAAAATTTAATATCCATCTTTATCATTCATTATCTAAATAATTATCATTAGAGTATCTTCGCAAAAGATCGCCTCGATCCGATGGCCCTAGCTTCGTCGATGAGAAAAATTTAATTTCGACGACCACGAATGATGATGCGATGATCTAATAGATGGAGACCTCCGATGGATCCAAAAACCTACAACGATGATTTTGGTGATGTTTGTAGCATACTATCAAAGTTTTACTTCAATCAGATATCATTATTTTGGTTAATTTAGTATAGATTAGTTTCGATCGTTAAATGATAAACGAGTGATCAAAGGACCAAATGGTGTCCGATTATACGATAATTTTTTTATAAATGATCTTGGCTACTACTTTAATCATTTTTTATGATGGTGATTATAAAATTCAACTCATGAGATGAAGAACGATCTAAAACTATATGTCTTCTGATAATCATTCTAAAACTTCAGTGGTTGTTATGTTCGTGCTTTTGTAATATCTGCTTAACATGAACAGTTTATATGAAAATAATTTAAATTTTACTATCATCATCATATAAAATATTTAAAATTATAATAAAAATTATTTAACTAAAAAATTATCTCATAATCGGATATCGTTTAATCCTTTGATCGCTTGTTTCTAATTTAACGATCGAAATTATTCCGTACTAAATTAATCATGATAACAATATTCGATTGAAGTAAAACTTTGATAGTATGCTACAAACATCATCGAGATCATTGTTGCAAGTTTTTGGACTCATCAAAGATCTCCATCTATTAGATCATTGCATCATCATTCGTGATCGTCAAAATTGAATTTTTCTAATCGATGAAGCTAGGGCCATCGGATCGAGATGATCTTTTGTGATGATACTCTAATGAAAATTATTTAGATAATGAATGGTGAAGATGGGCATTAAATATTAAAATTATATAATATTTAAAAAAAATAAGAAAAAAATTATTTTCCACATATGACAGTGGTTATCAAAAACTGCTGCTATAGATCTATAGCAGCGATTATAGAACCACTGCCATAGATCTATGATAATGATTTTAGATAACCGCTACCATAGATCAAGGATAGTGGTTCAATAGATCTATGGTAGCGATTCGATAACCGTTGCCATAGGTTAGGTTAAAAATCCTCAATTTTTTTCTGCTTTTCTTTCGTGCGCGCTCGATCCCTCTCTCTCAATCCCTCCTCTTCATCGTCGGTGAGGCTCCTCCCTCCTGGTTGGCATTGCCACTCCTTACCTCCCGACCGGCATCGCCCCTCCTCCCCCCTGGCCGACATCGCCCCTCCTCCCCCCCGACCGGCATTGCCCCTCCTTCCTCCTCGACCAGCACCGCCCTGTCCTCCCTCTTTGTCCCATCCTGGGCCCTCCTACCACCCACCCCCCACCTGGCCCCCACCCCTCATCCGACTCCCTCGGCCCCAGTGAACCCCTTCCGGTGGACCCCATCCAACCCTTCCTCAGTCCCCCATGAAATCCCCCTCTGGCGAACCCTCTGCACCCTCGCTCGCCCTCCATGAAACCCACCCCCCCTCCATCCGACCCTTCCTCGATCCCAATGAACCCTCCTCCGGTGAAACCCATCCAACCCTCCTTCGACCCCCATGAACCCCTCCTCCACACTTTAATCTCCTTTGACCCTGGTGCGAAGCCAAACCTCCTTCCGTGAGCCCCCCTCCACCCTCCTTCGGTCCCCATGAAACCCTACTATTCTGACCCTCCTCCGGTTGAGTATGAATCCTCCTTTGGCCTCCTCTCACTATGCCCCCTCTGGCCCCCCATCCCCGATCGTCCCTACTCTCTCTCTTTCCTCTTTTTCTCTCTTCTCTATCTCACTATCTTGCTTTTGTTTCATAGGTTATCTCTAGTGTCGTCATCCTCCTCTAGCATCATCGTCGACGACCCTCGGAGCTTTCGGTGTAATCCGCTCTCTATAGCCGTAGGTATATTTTTTTTAATTTTATAGTATCATTTATTAATCATGTATATTTATAATAATTTATAAAATATTTATAATAAATATTATAAATATTTATTATAAATATTATAATAATCTATATGCCATAGTTTTTGGGTCGTACCGTGGTGGTAGCCTTGGACTGCGCTATGTCGGCGGTCGTAGACTAGATTTATCAATGGATTGGGTTTGGATCAAAATTTAGATATTCAAATCTGGATCCAATTTTAATTACTAATATCGAATCCAAATTCGAAAATCCGATGGATCTGTACTTGAGAGAGGAAGAGAGGGATCCGACCTCGCTGCCATCATTAATTATTTATGAATGTAATTCATGTTATAAAATTTATTGCATAATATTTTTTAGATATTTATATCTTGTTGCTTTTATTTATTGCATTGCATAATGATAGACCCATCAATTGATTAGTGTACATAATCTTCGACATTCATATAATTATATGTAATTATATGGATTAGAGAATTATGTACAATGATCAATTGATTGTCTAATATGGATAGTTTGAAAATTACAAATAATTCTATAAGTAATTATAGTAATTAAACAGTATGCTAAGAATTTTGAATGAAATTTTGGATAGTATTTTTCTTTTATTCTTCCTACATGGGAGAACTAAGAAAAAATGCTTCTAAAATTTCATTCGATCCCTATTGCATATCATTTGATTACTGTAATGAACCTATAGAATTAATGTAATTTTTGAATGGAATAGGATTTATCTTTACCTATTAGTTGGTGATAGGATGCATTTATTGCATATCTAAAAATGATATTTAATTTGAGTTCCACACATGATTTACTTGCAGTATCATCATTTTTAAAATGGATAAGGGATGGATGAAGTTTAGTTGGCTCTCGTCAGAATATAAGGCTGGACTTCAAAAATTTTTTGATTATGCTATAGAGAAATTTGGGGACCATGGACTGATCCAATGTTCTTGTAAAAAGTGTATGGATGGGCCGTGGCTATCTCATCAAGATGTCAATGATCACCTCACTATTTATGACTCTAAAGTCGGTTATGAAATTTGTTGGGACCAACATGGTGAGGGCAGGTCGCAAGGAGGCGATCAACCTGAAGGGACAGTGAAACAAATGGTTCGTGATATTTTTCTATTTATTGGCCATAATGATGGTGCATCTACGTCCATGTCTGATCCTGTGATTGATCGAATAACAAATAATGAGGATGTGGAGAATGTCCACAAGTTGATGGAGGATGCTAATATTTTATTGTATCCTAGATGTGAAAAGATGGTGAAGCTTGAGTTCTTAATCCGGTTGTATCATGCGAAATGCTCCAACGGGTTCAGTAATAATGGAGTGAATTGCATACTAGAGCTTTTGGAGGACATTCTTTCGGATGATGTATGAATTCTAAAGAATAATTATAAGGCATTGAAGATTATTGAATAGCTGGACTTTACTTATACCAAGATACATGCATGTCCCAATGATTGCATGCTCTTTTAGGAGGGGGATGTCAACTGCAATAAGTGCACGAGGTGCGGTATATCAAGATGGAAATAGAATAAAGATGATACATCGACTGGTGTATCTCAAAAGTTGATGTGGCACTTTTCTTTGATTTTGAGACTATAAAAGTTATTTATGTTGGCAAAAACATCGAAGGACATGAGATGGCATGAAGAGGATCGAACAAAAGATAATGCATTGAGTCATCTAGTTGATGGAGAGGTATGGCAGAAGTTTAATGAATTACATCTCGACTTCGTATAAGAGATACGTAATGTGAGGTTGGACTTGTGCGATGATTTCAACCCGTTCAACCATATGAATACTGCCCATAGTGAATGGCCAGTATTTATTCATGTTTATAACTTCCCACCATGGATGTGTATGAAAAAATCCTTTGCTTTCATGATAGTGCTCATCCCTGGACCGATGGAGGTAAGTAATGACATTGATGTTTATTTGTAGCCTCTTATTACCAAGCTAAAACAATTATGGAGCATTCAAGGTATTCCAACTTTTGATGCTTTGCTGAATGAGTCATTCTCCATGCGCACAGTACTTTTATGGATAATAAATGACTTTTCAGCCTATGCCCTAATGTCGGATTGGAGCATCAAAGGTGAGCTAGCATGTCCGATCTATGGAAGAAACATCCGATCTAGAAGGTTGATACATCGGAGGAGCTTTAGTTATATGGGGCATCGACGTTTTCTCCATCGAAACCATCCATACAAAAGGGATGCACACTCCTTCGATGGCACTGTTAAAGAAGGTGAGGTGCCTGGCAGAATGTCTGGAAGTGAAGTACTTAGAGAGTTGAATGGTCTCAGTGTTGAATTTGGAAAAGGTGATCCGATTGATGATAAAAAAAGGAAGCGTCGATCAAAGAAAGATGACATACACTTTAATTGGAGAAAAAAGAGTATCTTCTTTGACTTGTCATATGGGGAGACAAACTTATTGCGTCACTGCTTAGATGTAATGCATATTGAAAAGAATGTGTACGAGCTTCTTTTGGCAACAATCTTGAATATCAAGGATAAGACCAAGGATGACTTGAATTTCTGACTTGACTTGAAAGAATGGGGTATTAGAAGATCACTCTATCTAGAGCCAGCAGGGTGAGAATGGTGCAGGCTTCCTTATGCATGCTATGTTATGAATGCCTCTGAATGGTCCATATTTCTTCATGTGTTGGAGAACATAAAGGTCCCAGATGGATACTCAAGCAACATATCAAAGTGTGTGAATAGTAAGGATGTCAAACTTGGGGGATTAAAGACTCATGATTATCATATACTGATGTAGGAGTTGATCCCAATAGCTATTCGCCGCGTGTTGCCAAAAAATGTTAGAATGGCGGTTATTCATCTTTGCAATTTTTACAGTGATATTTGTGCAAAGAGGTTGCTTAAGAAAGACATGAAAAAAATGAAGGCAAGGATGGTGACTATATTATGTGATCTAGAGAAGATATTTTTACCATCATTTTTCATAATTATAATGCATCTCACCATGCACCTTACGGGGGAAGTTGCACTTAGAGGCACAGTGTTCTGCCGATGGATGTATCCTACTGAGAGAAATATTCAAACTCTAAAATATTATGTAAGAAATATGAATCGCCCGGAGGGATCTATAGTAGAAGGTTATTTGGGTCAAGAGTGTATGAATTTTTGTACCATGTACTTAAACAAGCTTGAGATACGTCATAATCGATCAATGAGGAATCAGGATGATCAGTATGAGCCAATTGAGCCTGCATTTGAGTCCATTCCACAGTCAGATGGACTTTCCACTTCATACCGCCTCACTAATTTGAGCATTGAGGAAAGGAATAAGGCACACCGCTACGTGTTCTTCAATTGTGATGTCATTGAGCCGTACATAAGGTGAGTCACTCAGCATTATTTATTTTATAATAATTAAAAAAATCTAATTATACCTAAATTTATTCTTTGTGCATACAACAAATACGAGAAGATTATAAGAGTAAAATATGGTGCTCTAAGTATACGGAAGAAAGAAAAAATGCATAGCAATGAATTTCCTGAATGGTTCAAAGATCATGTAAGTGATTATATATTCTTGCTTGGTACAACTTATTGGAACATATTTACTAATTAGGTGTCATCTCCTTAATTAGGTATGAAGATTGCCGCTCAGTGATGTGAGTCCTGAAGCGCATGCTCTTTCAATGGATCCTAATCGTAACATGCGTGAGTATAAACAACTCGTCATTAATGGCTACAGATTTAATATTCATAGTAGGTCCGTAAATATGGTAACACAAAATAGTGGCATCATGTTAAGTGCCACCATTGAGTGTTATGCTAGCTCAAGGGATTCACAGCCTCATACGAAGGATTTGAACTATTATGCCATGGTGGAGAAGATAGTCATCTTGGACTATTATTCCAAAGGGAGGATCGCATTGATGAAGTGCAATTAGTTTGACACCTTATCACAATCTAGGATGAAGACTGATGAGTGTGATTTTACTCTCGTTAACATGCAATGCCATCTCTGCACTGAAGAACCGTATATACTTATCTCCTAAGCTAGTCAAGTCTTCTATATTAGTGATTCCTTGGAGCCTCAATGGGGTGTTATTGTAAGGATGGTGCCTAGGCATATTTTTGATGATACTGAAGTTGATGATGATGTTGGACCATGCATGCAAAGTGCTCCTTTAGGACAAAACTTATCTAGTACTATCAAGGTTCTAAACACATTTGTCAGGAGTGATGGTGATGTCCATATTATAGATGCCACTAAGCGATGACTTCAACATTCTAGTATAAATTATTAGAGTCTAATTATTAATTTTTATTTAATTTTTTTTTATTTTTTTCTTGTTTTGGTCCAAGAGCTCTCTTTCTTTTGATCTTTGAAAGCTTAAAATAAATATGTGCCATGCTGTGTCGGTAGGCTATGTCGTGCCATACCGGCCACTAAGAGAACCCCTATTTGGTATAAATATTAGAGACTATTTATTGATGCTATACTAATATTATTGTTGAATATGTTATATTGATTAATGTTCATTATCGTTGCAGGTCACGATGGCACCGAAATGCCATCTAGCTTTCACCCCTATTCCTCGATGGGTTACGCATAATTCAGCATTCAAGGAGCAGTCGGAGCATCCTCCATCCACCTCAGCACATGTTTTGGAGTCACAAACTTTGAGAATATGTTGGCCCGCATTCCAGCTCCGACTCCGACTTCAGCTCCGGCTCCAGCACCAGCTCTAGCTCCGATGATGTAGATTTAGAAGATTTTTGATGTATTTTATTTTTTTTAAAAAATATTATAATAAATTTTATTTGATAATAAAATTTTAGCATTTCAAAATAATTTTTATATTTATTATATTTTTTTATGTTATATATCTATATTTATCAGGTAAAATATATAAAAAAAATAAAAATTTTAATTTTTTTAATTATAAAAAGATCCATGATAGTGATTTTATAATCGCTGCCATATCCATGCCAACTGTTATCATAGGTCCGTAGGCTAATGGTGCCAACCGCTGTATTAGACCTATGACAATGGTTAAGAAATCACTGTTATAGATTACCTATGGCAGTGGTTACATAACCATTGCTATAGGTCGATCTATTACAGTAATTTATAAACCACTGCAATAGGCTATCTATGACAGCGATTCTAACAACCGCTGCAACAACCGCTGTCATAGAGCTACGGTGACGGTCGTAGTGGCAGCGGCTAGAAAACTACTGCCATAGCCTATGGCAGCAATTTTTTGAGCTACGACAGCGGTTACGAACCATTGTCGTAGCCCTTTTTTGTAATAGTGAAGTCATATGGCTATCCTTGGTTGATTCATTTCGAAGTCAGCTAAGAAGTGCCTCCCATTTTTTAAAGTCTTTAAGTAGATGAAGAACTTTGGGTGGTTAAAGAAATATCATTCGAAAAGCTTAAGTGATACCTCGAATCATCTCTACTACTTTCCAAGCCAACAGTAGGTGAGGACTTGTATCTATATTTATCGATCTCACCTATTGTTGCCAGTTTAATGCTCATCCGAGAGGATGCTAGGAGCCAAAGATAGGTCTCCTATACTAGCAAGATCCTTCGAGATGTAGAAACAAAGTACTTAAGAGCTGAGAAGATGATCTATGTACTCATTGCCTCTATGCTAGCTATATTTTTAAGCCCACTCAGTGATTGTCTTGACGGACTAGCCCCTTAAGGTAATTCTTCAAAGGCCTGACACATTTGGGCAATGGCAAAATAGGCGATCAAGCTCGGAGAGTTTGACATCAACTACCATCCCAGTCTGCAATGAAAGCCCAGGTCTTGATAGACTTCCTCATTGAATGCATTATTTCGAACAAGGAATTGACTTTGACATTATCTGAGGAAATGGAATCTCCTTGTTGGAATCTTCATGAAGATGGAGATCCAAACTCTTAAGGATGCAGAGCTGAGCTCATTCTTGCTAGCTTGAAGGGTGCTGTGATAGAGTATGTGCTTCGATTCTACTTCGGCACCTCCAATAGTAAGATCGAATATGAAGCATTGATCACTAGTTTTGGCATCACCAAAGAGCTAGGGATAAAGGTCATAAAGGTCTTCATCGACTCATCACAACTTATCATCAGATAAATTCAAGGAGACTATATATGAGGCTCGGGAATCGAAGATGTCTTGATACTTGTAAAAACTTAAAAAACTCTTAATGGCTTTTTAGACTTTGGAGGTACAGCAAATATCAAGATTGAAGATTGTCCGAGCGGATGCATTATCTCAACTTACCACCTTAGGATATCTCAATTTTAATAGATGGGTCTTCATCAAATATCTGCAGAAGTCGATTATCAAGGAAGAATTGACTGTTTTATAGGTCAGCCATTAACTGAGCTGGATGGACCTGTTACTCAGTTAGCTCCTCAATGATGCTTTACTAGCTAGTCTAATTGAAGCTTAGAGAATCAAGCATCAAACCCCTTAGTATGTATATCTAGAAGAGAGACTTTATTAAAAATCATTCTCCTTACCTTTATTTTGGTGTCTGCAGCCAACCGAGGTAGATTATATACTTCGAGAAGTCCATGAAGGGATCTATGGCAATCACTTGGGGGTAAGCCATTGGCCTATAAAGTAATCTGACAATGATACTATTGGCCAACTCTATAGTAGGATGCAACCAACCTCATTAGGAAGTGCGAATAGTGCCAAAAGTATGCTAATATTCAATGGAGGCCAGTGATTAAGCTTACACCAATCATCACTTCATGGCCCTTCACCATGTGGGGAATTGATATTCTCAGACCATTCCTACAAGCAACTGATCAAAAGAAATTTTTGATTATTGTGATTGATTATTTTACCAAGTGAATGGATGCCATACCCTTAGCTCAAATCATAGAGAAAAAGGTCCATGACTTCTAAATAGAAATAGCCCGCTACTATAATGCATGGGTCAAGTCAAAGATATTCTGATCAGGAGACCACATCCTTCATCAAGCCAAGGTGTCTAAACCTATGAAGTAGGAAAAACTAACTCCATACTAGGAAGGACAATATAGAGTTATCAAAGTCATCAAACTTGGGGCTTATAAAATTAGAGACCTTGATAGAACCTCCATTCCTCGGACATGAAATGCTGAAAATTTAAGAATGTATTATCAATAAGTTGGATGTCTATTGATTAATGAATCAATAAAAATATTCTCTTTGAGCTTTGATGTAGGTTTCTTGTTAAAATGACTAAGTAAAAAATTTGACTAAAATTGGCCATATCTGACCACAAATGAAAGCATCGAAAACAACCAAAGGCGTCCCAAGCATATACTCAAGACAACTAGGCCAAATCTCAATCCTTGGGGAAAAATGGTCAAATAAAATCCGATCCAAGATTTTTGAGCCTTAGTCTGGACTCCGATGACTAGGTTGGAAAGAACCGATCTCATGGAGATATCCTTGCTATGGCTAAGACCTTCAAATCAATGATTGAAAAGGAACGACCATAAGAAGATATCCTGACCTAAGATAGGACCTCCACAAAAGTTCTTACCGAGATCTTCCTAACCACACCATGAGTGGTTGGATGAAGATGATGATAATAACTTAGCAAAAATATTTTCATAGATCGACTACACATCAACTTTGGACAAAGTTCTCATCGAGAACTTTCTGACCACATCATGATTAGTCAGGAGAAGATGATAACATTAACTTGGCAAAATTTCATAAAGGATGGTCTTTGAACCAACTTTGGATAATGCAACTTTAGACTCAAGTTTGAGCTGAAGACTTCTACTTCATAACAAGCTTGATCAACTAACCGAGCCAACAAAACTTTGGTTGGAGTAATATCCAAACCCTATAGGTTGGACAAATACCTGATCTTGAAGGCTTAAAATTACTCAACAACAAACGCATAGGAATATAATGAAAGGACATTCATTTCATTGCATTGAAGAAAGTTCATTATAGATTTATTACAAGTAGAAGCAAAATAAAGATACAACTAGTCAAGGTCTTTGGAAGCAGGCTTGGTGGTGGGTTCGACAGCTTGCTCAGTAGGAGGCTTGACAACATTCTCGGCAGTAGGCCCATCAATTACAAGCTCGATGGCTGGGGCCCTTATAGCTGCGGTGAGCTCATCCTCATCATCACTATCCTCCAGCTAGAGATAAGTCAAATCGACCTCGAGAAGCAGCCGGGCGACTCACGCCTTGCAAGCCTCAAAGTCGTATTTGTAGGCCACCGAGAAACCTTTAGCGACCTCATTTTCAAAGTCCTTTGATGCCCAAAACTCATCGATGGCCTAGAGCTTGGCTTGGTGACCTCCTTGGACTTTTTGCCTTAGCCTAGGCCTTGATGAGCTCCACTCTCTCCTCGACAGCCTTGATTGCTGCCTTGCCGAGCTTTAGTGCCACCTCGAGCTCAACCACCTTCTTCCAATGCACTTCGACGGCCCCGCACTCAATGGCGATGAAGCCCTCCAGGGCTTTGACCTTCTTCTAAGACATCAGAAGCTTAGACTTGACCTGGGAAGCTTCCTCTTTAGCCACCTCCCTTGCCTCCTTAATGGCCTACCTTGCTCCTTGGTTGCTTTAGCTTGGCCCTCGAAAGTCGAAAGCTTCTCCTTGAGCGAGAGCTTCACTCGATTAAACCCGATGATGCCCTCATTGAGGATGGTAATATCACGTGCCAACTATGCAAAAAGATAAGTTAGTGACCTCGGGTAAATAATGAAGATAAATGAAAATGACAGAAGAACTTACCTCGAGGAGACTGACATAGGAGGCGCCTACGACCTTGTCCAATAGATGAGTTTCTTTCTTCAACCAATCGATTGGCAGTAGCATCATCTTCATTAGCTTTTGGGTGAGCTAATGATTCTAAAGTCTAGAGTTGCCACTCTGCACCCTCTTCACTAGGGTAATGAACCCATCCTTGGTCCCGAACAAGGAGAGGCCCATCTTGGCCTTGCTAACCTGGTCGGTGCTATGAGGGAAAGTGGCAATAAAGTTGGACGAGGTGGGGATGGACTCCATCCGGCATGTGGAGGCCGAGCTCAAGTTGACTTCGAAGTCATCAATGGAATAGACCATAGTGGCATGGCAACCATAGTTTCATCCTCAATCTCCACTAGATTGGTGCTTGATGTCCCCATAAATGGTGCTAGGGTAGGGGCAGGAGTCCTCAGCTGGGACTTCTTCTACTTCTTTAATGAGGAATCCCCATCACCCTGAGGAACCCAATTTCCTCTTTAGTGCCAATTTGATGACTCAAGAGTAGGCCTCATTGCTACAAAACTGAAGAAAAGATGGTTAGCTTAGTTTTCAACAACAAGAAGAAAATTTTTCTAAGTTAAAGGAAGACATTAACCATACCCTAAGATAATGCCAGACTAATACCAACATCATAGGGATTTTGCTAGATCACTAGCTTTTTTAGCTCTAGTACCTCAACATTGAGCAGACTTTGGTAATCCTTCTCTTCCTTAGAAAGAATTGATTTATCTTTATTTAGGGACAAATGAGGATCACCCTAGATCCAACTAAATCCCTAGGGCAGATCCAAGGAAATGAAGAAAAAATGGCTCTTCCAGCTATGGACCGAAGAGGATAATTTATAAGTAATGAACTTGCACTTAGTTCGGGGCATGAGTGTGTTTCTTCAAGGTGAATAATGCTCTAAAGAGAAAGCACCTCATGAAAATATGAAACCAATTATAAAGAATAATAAAGATGATGATCATTCAAGTAGAGTTTAGAGTGATATGAGTGGAAAGAATCCTATAGAAGTCAAGAATATTGCTGATGAAAGGATGAGGAGTAAGATGAAGACCGACTTGGAGGGACTCCTCATACAAGATGACTCACCCCTCTAGATCATCGATGACTCGGCCAACCCAACTAGGAACTTTAAGTCAAAATGCTAGGGGAATCGAGAACTTAGTCCAAAACCATCTAAGATCATCCTCAGTGATGCTTGACTCCTCATTACTCAAGCCCTAAAAATCTTCGAACCCATGCATTGGACTACCTATGCTTTGGGGTTTAGAGGTTTGGTGCCCGAACGAAGAGTTGGCCTTCGCGATGGCCAAAGGAGTATCCTTGGACCACTATAAGAAATTGGACTATTAGTGATGGCTAATTACCATCACTAATACTATTAGCGATGACATCCTGTCGCTAATTGGTTGTCAAAAAAATTCTAGTTGCTAATTCTAGCTATTAGTGATGGGTTCCATAGCCGTCGCTAATACTAGTTATTAGTGACAGTATTAGCGATAGATATACTCCATTGCTATTTATTTTTTAATTTTTAAATAACATATTAAAAATTAAAAAACTATTAGCGATGACTTTTGGTCACTAATGTCATTGCTAATAATTTTTAGTAATGGCTTAAGCCATCACTAATTCCATCGATAATACTTAATTTTATTTTTTAAAAAAAATTATAATAATATTTTATTATTAACAACGACTAAAGCCATCCTAATGTCATTGTAATACTTAATTTTATTCTTTTAAAAATTCATAATTATATATTTTTTAAAAATATTTTTTAATTAATCATAATCAATTTATAATTAAAATCTAAAATTATATAATAATTATAAATAAAAACTAATAATATTATATTAAAAATATAAATTATATAATTTTATAAGTAGTACCAAAAAAATATACAATACATCAAAATAAAAAAAAAAATTAGGTCAGATCCTCCTCGTTCTCCTCATCCTCTTGATCCTCTCTATTAACTGATGGATGAGAGCTGGATGTCCCAGTATTATAAAATGAAGAAAACTAAAATATTATTAATATAATTTAATATGGTGATGTATCTTTCAATATGCTCTTTTGATTTTCGAATAGATTATTTCTACATATTCTATTCAATGATAAGGAGCTATAGACACCCCCGGCCCATCAATTGGATGGTTAGATTGAATTATTAGTCCATACATCCCCTTCTCCGACTCAAGTCTAAATATGCAAAACTTCTAAATATAAAAATTTAAAATAAGTAAAAAAAATTTATTAATAAAATTATCTGATGTGATGATCGAGATAACAAGTCCAACTGATCGCGCAGCTATGGGTCTTAGAGAATCTCTACTACCATATCACGAATGGCATCCTAGAAGCTCTAAGATTGATGGCTTAGAAGCCTCTACACGACCTCCTCCACATGCATATCACTCAAAGTCTGGGATGTTGAAGCTTATGAGGACACCGAACAGTATCGAGCTATTGGAGGATTAAGTTGTGGCCAAATCCTATGACTCAACTCCTACTCACCCCTTTGGTGACCTTGAGCCATCCCTCAAGGTCAACAAGGGCTGAGCGGATGGGTCATCACCATACCGCATAATGATATACTTTGTATAATCCATTTATAAAATTTAGAAATATATTAGTTCTAATATACATATCAGATCCGGTAACAACTTAATAATATAGTTTAAAATTCTTACTGCAATCTATCATGACCTAAAATCTAAATAATCATCAATCCTCCTAGACTGGTATGTGGCCTCCCACAACCGTAGTTGACCTAGTAGATGACTCAGCTACCATATCTATAATAATTAAATAATAAAATTAAATTAATTAAAACATACATATAAGAGTTTTTACCATTCTAATGAAGAATTTTAGTATAGATTTCTTACCAGTCTATCAACCACAACATGTGTGTCGATAGAGCCGCCTGTGTGCTTGCTTGGATCCTACTGGGTGATTCGATTCTATCGGATCCTTTGTCGCTTACTAGAGTATGTACTTCTCATTACTCCATTGGTCGTAGAGGACCTCCCATACATCCGTCCACATCCAATGATCCCTATAGGACCTCCAATCCAATGGTGACTAGAAATCAGAATGCTCAATAGTGGACTGTCAAAGATTATACAGACCATCCTGGAACCTCCATGTGTCCACTTTCTCAAAGATCCAACGGTTAGCCTCCTCATCCTTAGGAGTCTCAAATCGATAATACTCCTGCAAGTAGAAGCAACCACGTATTAGTAAATAGAATACAAATCTACAATGAATTTAAAAATTAAATATTTCTAACTTATCCAAAATATCTTCCAGACTATATCATGAGCTCTAGATGACTAGTTGGAGAACTCATTCATCAGCCCTGGCATCAAGCATTGAATGATGTCGGTAACCACTGAGATACTCTAGACTCTCTAAACATACTGTAAAATTGATTTTGAAAAATACATGTTAACTCTAGAATGGCTAAATTCTAAATATATTAATTAAAGTTGTAGTACTTACAAGCAGCTCTAAATGTGGATGAGGTTTCTATCCTTCGATCGAGTTGGAGGTGCTGCAAACCGGTCGGGTAATTGACAACAACTCTATTTGAGAGCTGGTTGTTGTTGCGTGTGATTGTGGCTACTGGTGACCCTCTATCATCTAAATTGGAGCATAAAATATTTAATATAAAGAATATTATATTAGTTAGAAAAAAATAAAATAACATAAATGAGAATATCTAAAGTGTTAGAGTTTATCATCCAGTATGAAAGGTATAGAACAATGCGAGTTGGCCGCATGATCTCTCTCTCCTTGAGAGCTGGCCACTATAGCCATAACAGACTATAGGGGTTGCTATAGTTATAGCCTTATTTATCCTCTAGGAGATAGTAACCCTATAGAGGGTAAGTATGGCTATAACCATAGCAATCTTATAGTCCATCATGGCTATAACGGTTGCTACTTAAAAGATTATTATATGGACTTCCACCAATAACTAGATAAAACATACTAAATGTGTTAATCATTTGCTCAAGTTTGTCACCATTAAGCTCTTGCATATCAACAAGATCTTGAACAAGTAGAGCCTCCAAAGCCCTTTCATTTGTCTCCCATGTCTCCCCATGTAAGTACCAATGCTTGTAGTTTGGCATAAATCTACTCCTATATAAATGGATAACTATTGCATCTTTATTAAATATTTTTCTATTAACACATCTCGTATAAGGATAATGATTCTGTCCTTGAACTAAGAGTGCAGCATTCTTAAAAGCATAATCACAGAAGTAAGAAACATCATTGTAAATGGGGACGATCAGAACGCACATCCCATGCATGCAGACTTGGAGCATGCCAGAAGACTAGGCCATACGAGCACACCAGAATGGCATCTAGATAAATCCAATCCTAGAGGTTCCAAATTAAGTACCGAGCGAGATTGCAAATAGGATTGGAAATGGGTCGGACAGATCCAGGCCACAACCCTTTTTGAGTCTGGTCTAAAAATTTAAAACTAATTATATTAAATATTATTAATTTAAATTAGTTAAATATTTTTAATTTAAAACTAATTTAACTAAATTAGAATATATACATTAATCAAAAGATGGGTCTATGGCTCCATGAAATGCAATTTTTTTAAAAAATCAACACCATTGACCTAAGCACGCAAGGGGTGCGAGGGCTGGATACCTTAGATGCTAGCTAGAATCCGAGGCTCGAGTGCATAGGATATGCCCTGGCTCCATATTCATAATGCTGACTAGCACGTTCCCTTAGTCTGAGCGCGCAGGGCATGCAGGGGCTGGATGTCTTGGATGTTAATTGGGACTTAAGGCCCGAGCACATAGGGCACACCTCAGTTCCATGTTTGCAATGCTATCTAGACCTTTTCTTGGTCTGAGCACTTTGTATGTCGAGACCCAAGTCATGTACTTCTATCTAATTAATTAATTAATTAATTATCTAAGTAATTAATTAAATTAATATTTAATTAATTAGTTTTAATATATAATTATATTTAACTAATATAATTTAAATAAAAATTAACTTTTAATATTAGTCATTGCTATTGCTATCATTAATACTCACAATAGAAGGTAGGCGGCCATGTAGGATTGAGGTGCAGGCTGGCATACAGGGACTGAGGAGTGAGAAGGCACGGGCTCGTGAGTAGGAACAAGGCTTGGGGACATGGCCATGGAGATGAGGGCCCATGGATGGGGCCGCAAGGTCGGGCCGATGGGGCAGGGGCCGCAGGGTCAGGCCAGTGGGGCCTGGGTGGCGGCTTGGGGATCCGACCATGGATACGAGGGCGCAGGGATAGGGCTGCAAGAAGGCGATGCAAGTTGGGGCTGCAGAGTTGGGCTAGGGGGAGGTGGGAGGCAGTCGGAGAGGTGGGAGGCAGTTGGGGGCTTAGGAAGGTAAGGTAGCTTGGGGGAGGTTGGATGGAGGGAGGTGGGTGGGAGGTAGCTGGAGGGAGGCAGGATGGGGGGAGGCAGGTGGGAGGCAGCTGGGGGAGGTGGTCAAGGGGTTAGGGAGGCAGTCGGGGGGAGGCGGGCTAGGGTAGCCGAGGGGAGGCATTCGAGGCTTGGGGAGGTGGGCTGGGGGGAGCTAGGGAGAGGTGGCTAGGGGCTCAGAGAGGTGGGAGGTGTCGAGTGCTTGCGATCGAAGACTTGGGGAGTGGGAGGTGATTGAATGCAACTGAGGGGAGGCAGTCCAGGGGAGGTGGCCTAGGGCTCGAGAAGGGGGTGACGGGGGTATCAGAGGGTAGGGAAGAGAGGGGGGTGGCTGGGGACCGAATGGTGTCTGGTGGGGGGTAAAAACATGGGGGAGGGGCATGGGGTGGGAAAATGAGGGCATGGTGGGTTGGGAAAAAATGAGGGCATGCGGTGGAAGAAAATGAGAATGAAAAGATTATTAGTAATGATAAATTCCATCACTAATAATTTTTTTCTATCATTAATAATTATATTTTAAAATAAATTTATTAGCAATACCATATTACAGTTGCTAATAATTATCCCCTAACACTAATAATTATATTTTAATAAAAACTTATTAGTGATGGAAATAAACTATCGCTAATAATTTTCTTTCATTGCTAATAATTATAAAAATATATTAAAAAATAAAATTATTTTTTAGTAATAAAAAATACTATCGCTAATAATTTTCTTCTATCAATAATAATTATATTTTAAAATAAATTTATTAGCAATGATAAGATACCATCGTTAATAATTTTCTTTCATCACTAATAATTATAAAAATATATTAAAAATAAAATTACTTATTAGCAATAGAAAAATACCATTGCCAATAATTTTCTTCCATTGCTAATAATTATAAAAATATATCAAAAAATAAAATTACTTTTTATTATAGATGGTAATTTGCCATTCCTAATAAATTTTTTCATCATTAATAATGATAAAAAATGTTTAAAAAATATTTTTTTTTTAGTGATGGTATTTTATTGTCTTCAATAAGTATCTTGCCATTGCTAATAATAATAAAACCAAATTATAAAGAATAAAATTATTTTTTATTAGCAATGCGATTGCTGTCACTAAAATCCCAAAATTCCATTGCTAATAATTTTTTTTATGATGAAATAATTATTAATTAATAAAAAAAGATTTAAAAAATATAATATCTATTTTAATAAGAATCATTAATTAAAAATCAATCATCCAAAATATTCATCATAGTTAGGACTAGAACTAGGCTAGATTGGGCTAAGCCCTACTAATAATTATCATGAATTCACTAATAAAAATATTAATTTATAAATTAATTTATATTTATTTTTAAAAATTAATATCTTTATTTATTTTTATAGAAAAATATTCACCAATAAAAAGAGCTCATTTTTCTAGTTAAAATAATGCAAATTTGGAATGAATCTGATATAAATTGACTACGATATGATGACTCAAAGAAAAAAGAAAAAAATAAAATTTTAAAAAAAAATCGGCTCAGCTGGTTCACCTAAAAACTAGCCCAGCACCTTCAATAGCCCGACCCACTTGCAGGCTACCCTTGGCCTAGATGATGTTAGGCTGACATCAAAATACACATGGCTCACCATGGACCAGAGTACAGGGGCAAAAATATCATTTCAAAGGCTAAATGTGTGCTGAGTTAGCATTGGAGTCTTCACAAAGCTCAGTCCAAGCGGTCCATAGACACCATAAATGCACCATCAAGTGGCTATGTTTGCTGCCAGTCAAGATCCAATGGCTATGGATGGCTTCCAATATGTTATAAAATTCTAGGCTTCTTCTGATGCACCATCCAATGGCTTAGAGATCTCTTGATCAAGATCCAATGGCGATAGAGCCTCCCATCAATGCAATCAAATGGCTAGAATAGTTTTCGACTGAAAGGAGTCTAGGCTTCCTATTTGTGCGATCTAAAGGCCAAGATCTTCCAGATGATGCGATCGGATGGCCATAAGCCAATCTGATTTGATCTGGGTTGTTAATAGTAGATTTTAGGTGATTTTTGGAGCATTGGATCTAGATTTGATAGCCAGAAGACCTAGGGTTTGCAGATGACTCTATTTGACTCGATCCAAGAGTTCTGAATATGATTTTTATTTAAATTCTTCATGCCAGCTCCCTCTCCACTCTTGTTGCCCAGAAGAACAACTCAAGAGGGGGGGTGAATTGGATTTTTCAAAAATTTTTAGATTACTAAGTATATGTGCAAAATTAGAATACTACTATGTTGAAAAATATAGTGATTAAATGAGCAAAAAATAATAATAGCTAATGAAGAAAATCATACACACAAAGCTATAAGATTTTTATAGTGGTTCGATGTCAAATCCAACACCTACGTCCACTCTTCAAGCATTCCACTTGAGAATTTCACAATAATCTCTAAGATTACAGCAAGATTATTTTTCTTTCAGGTTCACAATCTAAATTCAATTAGTTTTGCGGGCTAATCAATCAAAACCTAATCCCAAGTTACTTCTAGGCTTGTACAAATTTAATTCAAGGCTTGGATAAGCCTATCCCCCAAGTTTCAGCCCTTTGAAACTTAAAATATAAAGATTTCAGAATACAGAAATTTAAAATAATAGTAAACTCCTTTTGAAGAGCAGATTTGAGGCTTTGATGCATAAGCTGAGTAGTTCGAGGGCTTTTGCAATGAATACTCCCTTCCTTCACTTGAGAATGCCTTGATTGTACAGTTGGTTAAGTGGTTGAAAAGCAGTGAAGGCTCTTTAAAGCTCACTATTTAGATAGCACATAGTTTTTGAAACCTTGCTAATGTTTTTCACTTTCTTGTCTTTATATCTTGAGTTCTCAAGCCTTAACCTAATCTTAGAAGCTTTCTAATCCAAGTTAAAAAGTCCAAAAATAGGTTTGTAGCCGTTAGAATGCTAGAAAAAACATTTAGAGCATCCAAAATAAAATCTGGTCAGTTCTGAAAACTAGTCGTTGGGACTGTCAAAAGCTCAAGAGTCAACTCCCTAAAGCCTTGAGTCGACTCCAGTCATAGGATGAAAAATCTGATTCTCTGTATTTTCTGTCCCATGCCAATTTTGCATGCTAGAGTTGACTCCTGGATTTCGTGAGTCGACTCCAGTCGCAGGGTGAAAAATTTAATGTTCTATTCTTGGATTGTACATTTTCTGGGATGGGAGTTGACTCCTATTTTTCATGAGTCGACTCCTTCATGAGTCGACTCCTGGTCGACTCTTGCGACAGGATTCATACTAAAGTCTTCTATTTTGAGTCTGATGCCTGTCTGAGCCCGTGAGTCGGCTCCTACCAATCTAGAGTCGACTCCTTATCTATGCTAAATGCTGAAACTGTGCCTAATTTATCTTTAAACTTTCTTTGAGTTGGTTCATGGCTCAATACTCTTTGAAAATATTTGGCTTGATCTATTTTTGCTCCTCTTTTTTGGTTCTTTCAATCAAACATGAAGCATCATTAAAATGGATTCCTATCTTCTTGAACTTTATCTTAAACATTCCAACCAAGCTGTTAGTACTAAAAATCAACTCAAATATTTTATTATTCATCAAAATCATACTTAGGGTCAACATTCTCCTCCTTTTTGATGATGACAAAACCTTTGAGTTCATGTATAACATTTGCAAATTCAAAAAGCATTTAGAGTGAAGAAAGTAGCATTCCATATCTATAACCAATGCAAATTTAGATTATATAGAAGTTCATCCATTTTATAGTAGTTTATTATTTTGATTTCAAGGATCCTTCCCGGCCCTTTCTATTCGTTGAAAGTAAAATGTGCCACCAAATTAGAAGTTTTGAAATTTTATGTTATGTACCATTGATGTGCCATTTTGTGCCATATTTTTAGAATATTAATATATATGTGTCACATTTTTGAAATTTTAAAATATGTATCATTTGTTACATTTATATCATTATATTTGTGTTCCTTCCCTTTTCTTTATGCTTTATCTCGTTCTCCTTCATTTTTGTGTGAGTGCTCTCCCTTTCTTTATGCTTGTCTTTTTCTACTTCATTTTTGTGTGCTCCCCCTTACTTTATGCTTATCTTGTTATTCTCCTTTTTCTCATCATCAAAGAATGAATAGCAAGAAAAGAAAACATCCATACATATATAAAAAAAATACATAGTTCATAAGGATATGTACTGCATACAAAAAGATACCCAAGCAGTAGAAGTGCATTCATACAACACAAATAAGATCCTAAGAAAAAGTATCATCAACAACAAGATGATAAGGACAACATATCATGTTTAAGTCTTAATACCATGACTAAATCCTAATACACTTTATAGATATAGACTATGACCTATATAAGATAATCTAGATCCTAGTAGATCAGTCAAATGGGATATCTAGTGTGGTGGAGCTAGCTCTAGTCACTCTCCTACTTCTGGTACGAGTGGATGGACCTCCAGCTTGGAAATATGTCCTAAGGAGTCTAGGAGGAGGCTGTGTGGTAGGTAGCTAATCGGGTGCACTGAGAAAAGGCTCAGAAACTAAAGGTAGAATAAAGAAAATGTCTAACTCTGCTTCAATTGTCTCAGCGGCTGCTGCTAATACTGCTGCCTCTATCTCTGCTGCTACTGATGCTGTTGCTATCGATCCTGGTGGAGCATGGGTCATCAGAATATCCATTAGCTATCCTATAGAAGCTAAGAATGATGTGATCATATTTGGGGATATACTAGACCTCTCTCTCTCTGCTCCATAAGTTGAGTCAAATGCCCAACCTTAGATGCTAGCCTTGCGATCTCAGTTTGGATCCCCTCCATCTATGATCTCAGTCCATCTAAAATAGAGTGGATGATCTGGGCCGCTTGATCATCATCAGTCTGAGCTGGTGGGGGATGAATTCTAGCTGATTGATCTAGGAGAGTGGTGAATGGGTCCGCTACTACCTTAGTCAGAGGCTGTGCCGGAGGAATATCTGCAGGCTGACTTGGTCTGACTTCATCTCGAGTCTGTGGTAGCTCCTATCCAGAAGCTCTCTTGACTTATCTGTCATTTAGCTTTCGATAGCCCATTCTAGTGAGTATTTTCTTTCCATATGTGTCTATATGTCTCAAATATAAAGAAAGCTCTCCCTCAAAATCAATCCTAACCTCTCTAAAGACCGAGGTCAGGGCCATACCATAAGGAAGACATGCTTTGGCCCTACCTACTCCATCCCTCATTTATCTAAAAATCAATAGTGGGAGGTTAAGCTGTATACCTTGAACAATATAGTCTATAATGCCAATAACTCTATCTAAAACTAGATCGAATCAGCCAGTCTTATGGAATATAATTCGTGCAACTATGTGGCTCAGAACTCTCATTTCAATGGACAAACTATTTGCTTCTAATTTTGTGATTCCTTCTACGTTGCTCAGCCCGATAATCAACCTAAGAGCAAAATCCCTATCAAATGGGTGCTACGGTGCTAATCCTTCGATGGACAGACCCCAAATTTGTCTAAGTCTTTCAAATGTGAAGTGAAAGGTGACTCCCTTTACCATATTCTTCAAATCATCCTCTTTCCTAATCATGCATCTAGAGAACTCTCTAACTAAATGAGGATAGGTGGGTTGGTTGATGGAGAAGAAACGCTCCCACTACTGGTTTCGAATCCATCCGCTAATTTTCCATTCCTCCCGATCAAAGAAATGGAAATCCACATTCCTTCTGGTTGTCACTTGTCGATCTAGTAGAGAGGGAGAGGGAGGAGCAGGTGACTAAGGGATGGGGTTACCTTTGTTATAGTCGGAATCACCGTCGCTTAGAGATTCACACTGCTCAATTGGCTATAGTTTTCCTCGGACAACATGGATTTTTCTCCCAGGCCCCATTCCACATGGGTGAAGGTTGAATCCAAGAGAAATTAGGAAGGGGACTAGTGGAGGTATCAGTGGAGGGTCCCTCATGGCTTTTGAAGGAGTCTAGAGTTCAACAGTGAGAGGGTGAAGTGAGACGAGGAGAAGAGAACTCGAATTTAAAAACTAGATTTCTGACCATAAGTTGACTCTAGGTTTCTATGAGTTGACTCCAGTGGGAGTCGACTATGAGTTGATCATGAGTAGATTCCAGGTTAAGTAGTGCAAAATTTTGATTTTTCATAAAAGGAGAATAGATGCATCTGATTGAGAGATAGTTGAGAATTGGATCTGATAAATTAATAGACTTATAAAATATGAGATCTTTTTGAAAGTTTGGAGAGGGGGGATGATCTTAAATCAATGAGCAAATTCACTAGATAGGATCCTTAGAGAGCAGTAGAGAGACTTCTAATTTATATGAGAGCTATTGAATCAAGAGAATCTAATTTTGACCTTAATCTGAGTGATAGCACATTCTTAGTTCTCTCCTAATTATGCTAAATCTCTCTTCATTAAGGGGTTTAGTGAAGATGTCGGCTAATTATTTATCTATACTAATAAATTCAAGTATCACATCATTATTTTGCATATGATCTCTTATGAAATGGTGTCTTATTTCAATATGTTTGGATCTTGAATGTTGAATTAGATTTTTAGTTAGATTAATTGCACTAATGTTATCATATCTTATTAAAATTTTATTAAGTTTTATAATAAAATTTTTAAGTTATTATTTAATTCATAAGATTTAAGTACAATAACTCCCAGCAGCAATATATTCAGCTTCAGTTGTAGATAATGCTACTGAGTATTGTTTCTTGCTAAATCATAAAATTAGATTAACTCTAAGAAATTGACAAGTGCCACTAGTGCTTTTCCTATCTAACTTACATCCAGCAAAATTAGAATTAGTATATTCAATTAATTCTAAAAATGATAATTTATCATATACCAAAGTTCGGCATTAAGTATTCCACATACATATTTAAATATTCTTTTAACAACTAAAGCATGAGATTTTCTAGGATCAGATTGATATCTAGCACACATACAAATACTAAACATAATATCAAGTCTACTTGCAGTAAGATAGAGCAATGATCCTATCATACCTCTGTATAATTTAGTATCAACTTTCTTACCATTTTCATCCTTATCAAGCTTGCAAGAGGGGCTCATAGGTGTGCCAATTCGTTTTGAGTTCTCTATTCCAAACTTTTTCAAGATTTTTCTTGTATACTTTATTTGGTTGATGAAGATTTTTTCTTCACTTTGCTTGATCTAGAGTCCAAAAAAAAAGTTCAGTTCATCCATCATGCTCATCTCGAACTCTTCCTAGATAAGCTTGGCAAATTCTTAGTAAAGATTCTCATTAATAGCATCAAAAATAATATCATCTACATAAATTTATACTACCAATAAGTTTTTATTTTTTTCTTTAAAAATAGAGTTTTACCAATATTTTCTCTAGCAAATTCATTATGAATTAAAAAATTGTTTAGTCTTTCATACCATACTCTAGGGGCTTGTTTTAAATCATAAAGTGCCTTATGTAATTTATAAACATGATTAGGATATGTATGACTTTCAAATTTAGGTGATTGTTCAATATATACTTCCTCAGCTATGTATCTATTTAAAAATGCACTCTTGACATCCATTTGGTATAATTTAAAATTCATAAAGCATGTAAATGCAAGTAGTAACCTAATTACTTCTAATCTAGCTACTTGAGCAAAAATTTCATCAAAATCAATACCTTCTTCTTGATTATACCCTTTAATCACTAATCTAGCTTTATTTCTAGTAATTGTTTCATTTTCATCTAGCTTATTTCTAAATACCCATTTGGTTCTAATTACTGGATGGTCACTTGGTTTATCAACTAGCCTCCAAACTCTATTTCTTTCAAATTGATTTAATTTTTCATGCATTGTATTTATCCAGTTTGGATCATTTTCAACTTCTTCTATAGCTTTTGGTTTAATTTGAGATACAAAGACTAAATAATTATTGATATTTCTTAAGAATGTATGAGTTCTTAATCCTTATGATGGATCATCAATAATTTGATCTTTGGGGTGGCCAAGTGCATACCTCCATTTCTTTGGTAGGCTTTGAATTTGAGTATCATCAGAATTTTCATCTTTAGGTTCAACTTCCTTCTCTTCTTCATTATCTTGAGTTGTTGATTTCTTGAGTGTAATTTTCTTTACTCCTTTCTTAATGATTTCTACATCATCATCAGTTATATCCTCTTTTCTAGAAGGTAAGTTATTAGTTTCATCAAATGCCACATGTATAAACTTTTCAACGACTAATGTACGTTTGTTAAAAATCCTATATGCTTTATTAGAGGTAGAATATCATAAGAAAATGCCTTCATTAGATTTTGCATTGAATTTGCCTAAGTTATCTTTGTCATTATTTAGAGCAAAGCATTTGCAATCAAAAAGATGAAAATAGCTAATGTTTGGTTTTCTGTTTTTCTAAAGTTCATAAAGAGTTTTTTTTAATATCGGTCTTATTAATGCTCTACTTAGAACATAACATGCTGTATCGATTGATTTAGCCCAAAAATATCTTGGGAGATGGCTTTCACACAACATGGTTTGGGCCATTTTCTCTAGGTTCTATTTTTTTCTTTTAACAACCCCATTTTGTTGAGGTATTCTAGGAGCAAAAAAATTATGTTCAATCCCTATTTCATTACAAAAAATTTCAAAATATTGATTTTCCAACTCCATTCCATGATCACTTCTAATACAAATAATAGAGAGATTCTTATCTTTTGAGACTTTCTTGAAAAACTTAGTAAATGCAGAAAATGCTTCATCCTTTTGTACTAAGAATAAGACCCAAGTAAATCTCGAAAAATCATCTATAATTATAAGTCTATATTTCTTACCACCTAGGCTTGTGGTTCTAGTTGGTCCAAATAAATTAATGTAAAGTAGTCCAAGAGGTCTAGAAGTTGAAGCAATATTTTTTTATTTGAAATATCTTCTAGTTTATTTTTCTAATGACATACATCACATATTTTATTTTTCTCAAAATTAAGTTTTGACAAACCTTTTACAAGATCCCTTTTGATTAGTTTAGAAATCAAATTCATGCTAGCATATCCTAGTCTACGATATCATAGCCAACTATTTTAATTGGTCTCAGCATTCATTGCAATTAAACATTGACTTCTTTGGGTAGAAGAGTCATTTCAATCTACTAAGTTTACATTTTCATGTCTATGTCTAATAAGAGCTATGCTATTATCACTAGGACTAGTGACAATGCACATGAGTGATTCAAAAATAACTTTAAATTCTTTATCACAAAGTTGACTAATACTCAATAAATTATAGTTTAATCCATCTACTAATAGTATATTATCTATAAATATAGGAGTGAAACATATTTTACCACTTTCGATGATTTGTCCTTTGCCATTATCACCAAAGGTCACTATTCCTCCTTCTTTAACTTCTAGGGTGATGAAATGTTTCTTTTCACCCATCATGTGCCTTGAGTGGCCACTATCTAGATACTATTTGTTTCTTTCTATCAGCTGCAAGACACATCTACAAACAAAAATCAAGTGGGGGTTTTAGGTATCCAAGTCATCTTGGATCCTTTAGGGTTAGTAACCATGGTTCCTTTGGGAATTCATACCTTCTTAATATTTAGACTATTTTTTATTTTTTTAAAATTACAAATATAAGATTTGTGTCCAGATTTTTCATAGCAAAAATAGATTGATTTTTGTGGAGTTAAAGATGGATCATTTACAAAGAAATTCTTTAAAAAATTTTGTTTCTTTTGAGTTCTAAAATCAATTCTAATTTTGTTAAAATGAGCTTTTTGATTATTGAGTAATAATTATAGTTTTTTAGAACTTAATGTAAACTTATCAACTATAGATTTATATTTTTCAAGTTCTTTCTTTAGGTTCTCGTTTTCTATAGAAATAAGCTCTTTTTCTCTCAATATTTCTTTCTTTTCTTAATTAGATTTTGATTAATTGATTTTAGATTTTTATTTTTTAAGATTAACTTTTTAAGATTATCATATAATTTATAAAATGCTTCTTACAGTTCATCAAATAAAAATTCAGATTGAGTGTCAAGTGTCACCTCATCCTCTTGAGTCATGAGATACAAATTGACTATTTCTTATCTCTCTTCACCTGAACTTGAATTTTTACTATCTCTCTATGTTGCCATCATTGCTTTCTTCTTTACTTTCTTGTAGGATTTCTTCAATAGAAGGTAGTCTACCTTGAAATGATCTAATTTCTTACATTTAAAACATGTAGGCTGCTCCTTATCTTTGTCTTTCTCTCGATCTTTACTAGCTTCATCTTTGGAGAAGGATCTTGCCTTAAAGTTTGGTCTTTTCTTCTTTATGAATCTTCTAAATTTTCTGGTTAGGAGAGTCATTTTTTTATCATCATCTCTTTTCTTAAAATTTTTCTTTTCTTCATCTTCTTCCTTTGCTACGGACTTGAAGGCCATGATCTTCTTTTTCTTAACTTCATCTTCCAAGTTTTGTTTCATGGTTAACTCATGTGTCATGAGAGAACCAAGAAGCTCTTCAAGGGGCAAGATGTTGAGATCCTTAGTTTCCTATATGGCCATCCCCTTCGCCTACCAAGTTTGAGGAAGAGATCTAAGAATTTTTCTCATAAGTTTACTATTAGTGTATGATTTTTCTAAGCTTTTGAGTTCATTTATAATATCAGTAAATCATGTAAACATTTCAATAACGCTTTCAGTTGATTTTATTTTAAAAAGTTCATATTAATTATGTAATAGCATATTTATTTTAGATTTTTTTACTTGATTGGTACCCTCATGAATAACTTCAAGTCTATCTCATATTTTTTTGGCTGAAATATAAGTAGAAATTTGATTAAATTCATTGGCATCAAGTGAGCAATAAAGCATATTCATTGCTTTAGCGTTCAATTAGGCTAACTTCTTATCATTTTCATCACAATCTCTTTCGGATTTAGGAATTACATTATCTTCAATGCTAATTATAGGCATGTGTGGTCCATTGATTATGATACTCCATAGGTCATAATCAAGTGCTTGAATGAATATGCGCATGCGTGCCTTTCAATATGTGTACTTAGAACCATCAAACAAAGATGGCCTATTTGTGGACTACCCTTCCATTAGAAAGATATTTAATGGGGTAGCTATCTTGATTGATTACTCTAAAATAATAAATAATATCAGAGCACCTACTTTGATACCACTTGTTGCTCAAAAGAATAATCCAAGAGGGGGGATGAATTGGATTTTTCAAAAATTTTTAGATTACTAAGTATATGTGCATAATTAGAATACTACTATGTTAAAAAATGCAGTGATTAAATGAGTAAAAAATAATAATAGCTAATAAAAAAAGTCATACATATAAAGCCACAAAATTTTTATAGTGGTTCGGTGTCAAACCGAACATCTACATCCACTCCTCAAGCACTCCACTTGAGAATTCCACTATATCTCCAAGATTACATCAAGATTATTTTTCTTCAAGATTTACAATCTAAATCTAATTAATTTTGTGGGCTAACCAATCAAAACATAATTTCAAACTGCTCCTAGGCTTGTACAAATCTAATTCAAGGCTTAGATGAGCCTATCCCCCAAGTTTCAGCCCTTTAAAATTTGAAATACAAAGATTTCAAAATATAGAAATTTAAAACAACAACAAACTCCTTTTGAAAAGCAGATTTGAGGCTTTGATACACAAGCTGAGTAGTTGAGGGCTTTTGCAATGAATGCTTCCTTCTTTCACTTGAGAATGCCTTGATTGCATAGTTGGTTGAGTGGTTGAACATCAATAAAGGCTCTTTAAGGCTTACTGTTTAAACAGCACATAGTTTTTGAAATATTACTAATGTTTTCTACTTCCTTGCCTTTATATCTTGAGTTTCTAAGCCTTAATCTGATCTTAGAAGCCTTCTAATCCAAGTTAAAAAGTCCAAAAATGGGTTTATAGCTGTTGGAATGCTACAAAAAGCCATTTAGAGTGTCCAAAATGAAATATGGGCAGTTCTGCAAACTAGTCATTGGGACTGTCAGAAGCTCGAGAGTCGGCTCCCTAAAGCCTTGAGTCAACTCCAGTCATAGGATGAAAAATCTGACTCTCTATATTTTCTATCCCATGCTAGTTCTACGTGCTGGAGTCGACTTCTGGACTTCGTGAGTCGACTCCAATCATAGGATGAAAAATTAAACATTCTATTCTTAAACTGGTGCCTTTTCTGGGATAGAAATTGGCTCCTACTTTTCGTGAGTCAACTCCTAGTCAACTCCTATGATAAGGATCATATTAAAATCTTCTATTTTGAGCCCGGTGCCCATCTGAGCCAGTGAGTCAGCTCCAACCAATCTAGAGTTGACTCCTGATCTATGCCAAATGCTGAAATCATGCCAAATTTATCTTTAAACTTTCTTTGAGTTGGTTCATGACTCAATACTCTTTAAAAATATTTGGCTTGATCTTTTTTTGCTCCTCTTTCTTAGTTCTTTCAATCAAACATGGAGCATCATTGAAATGGGTTCCTGTCTTCTTGAACTTTATCTTAAACATTCCAACTAAGTTGTTAGTACAAAAAATCAACTCAAATATTTTATTATTCATCAAAATCATACCTAGAGTCAACAACTCTATTTAAAGGGCCTAGGTCGATGGTTTTAATTTGTCTTCTATCCAGAAAAAACTATAGTACAGGGTAGGAGCTATGCTTAGGTTGATGGTTGCTTTAAGGCAAACGGTGCTGAGAGAAAGAGCTTATTTTCTACACCATCTTCACACCAACATCGATCCGAGATCAAGATCACCTATTCTAAATTTTATTTATTTATTTATTCTTTTAATTTTATATATTTAATTTTTAAACTTTTAAATTAATGCAAAATTTATTTTTTTGCTCTTTAAATTTCAACTCTTTACTTTTAATTGCTTTTTATTTTCATTGCAAGTGGATGATAAGATCTAAATAGTAGATCTTAGTACCAAATTTATTTTTTTGCAATATTTAATTCCTACTTTTTATTTATAATTTTATTTTTTAACTTTAATTTTATTTTTAAAATCCTTTTTTTTATAAAAATCAAAGATTTTAAATTAAAATATTGCCTTCTCTATGGATTTGACCTAACTCGCTATTTTTTACATATTTTTAATTATTTAAAGAAGTCAAAATTAAACTAATAAATATGATGTTTTAACAATAACATCGCGATCTTTTAAGTTTTCTACCTTCTCTGTGAATTTGACCTGACTCACTACTTTCTATGTATTTTTAATCATTTTAAGAAATCAAAATTAAAGTGATAAATATAGTGTCTTAATGACAACACTACGATCTATCACTTACCCATACTCGAGCTCGGCCCAAAAATACTGTCACTTGTTGCCCAGAGGTAGCAACCTAAGAGGTGGCGGGTTGAATTAGGTTGTTATAAAATTTTATTTAAATTTACTTTCTAAATAGGTATATGCTTTGATTTTAACCTAAGTATCACCCAGATATGCAACCCAAGATGGGGGGGGGGGGGGGGCGTGTGAATTGAATTTTTAAAATTTTAAAGTTAATTTAGAACCATAAAGATTATATAATGTTATGCAAGTTGTATGTGGTGGATGATTTAAGTAAGATAAAAAGATAAATAGTAAAAGAGCAAGTATTTAAAAAAATAAAGATGGAAAAAGAGTAAGCGCACTACAAACAAGCAAGATTTATAGTGGTTCGGTGTCAATCTTGCACCTATATTCACTCTCCAAGCTCCTACTCAAAAATTTAAATCTACTAACCGTATTCAAACTGAATACACCATTAAAAACCTCCAACCCTAGCTATCCCAAGCTAGCATACTTATTTTTCATGTACAAGCTAACCCTACTCACTCTGATTCAAGATTCGGAGAGATCTTCCCAAGTTTTGGAACCCCCAAAACTTAAAACAATATGAAAATAGAGTATAAGAGTTAATGATAATGAAATACAAAGTTAGCCTCTTTAATGAGCAAATAAAATATTAAAAACTCTTTACACAATTAAGAAAGAAGCTTTTCTGGTTTTTCTCAAAGTTGTTGAAGACTTGAATGAGCTTTTAAGGGGTTGGTGAACTTAAAACGAAAGCTTCTTTGCTTGAAGAGGATTTTTTCCTTAGAGCTAAAATGAATGCTTAAATCTCTTGATTTCTTTCCTCTTTTTTGAGCCTTTATATCTTCAATAAGTATTAAAGAGAAATCTGGACAAGATTAAAGCCATTGAAGGGCTTTAAATACATATTAAATATGACCAAAATGGATCAAAAAATAGCCATTGTGGAATTTTTTCGTCGCAGGAGTCGACCCCTAGGTCATCCCCTACACGGGGGTCGACCTCTATGATAAAAAGCCAAAAAATCCTATGTTTTGTAAAATTAGCCTTTGGAATAGTAGAGGTCAACCCCGGACATAGGGGACGACCTAGGGGTCGACTCCTTTGGTGTGCCAGTCAAAGAAACTCATGCCATTCAGCCCCTTTTGACCTAGGGGTCGATCCTTTTCTTAAAAATTATTTTTTTCTCAAAATATACATTCAAAAAATATGAAATTACCTCCAATAGATCACAAATCTTCTATTTTTTCTTTTAAAGCTTTCAAAATAGATTTTTTCTAACTTTATAAAATTTATTATTTTGCCCCTCGTCATCTTTCTTCCTAATTTTCTTCTAAATTATGCATCCAAAATTTATAAAACTACCTCCAATTGATTAAAAATTTTTTAGGCTTGTTATTGAGGCTTCCAAAATATATTTTCTTCAATTTTATTAAAATTTATGATCTTGTCCTAGAAATATAATAAATTTTTTGCAAGCCACAATCATTAGTATCTCGCTTAAATATTTTATAATCATCAAAATCTATTCTTGGAGCAATAATCTTCTTTTTGATGATGACAAAATATTTATGTATAAGCAAAATAAGACATGCATAGATATTAAAAAAATAGTGCCATTAAGAATTTTGAGTTTAAAATTAAGGCAATATATAGATATATTCAATTGATATAAATTTTTAAGGCATGAGCTTTATAATATCAAGACATAATGTCAATGCCTACAAGTAGATGATCATAGTGCCTCATTACCACAAAGGATAGAGAAATCATAGTATAAACCTTAGTTTCTATAAAATAACTTAATTCTTTTAGGAGAGAGGTTAGGGCTATATAAAAAAAATTGCCAATCATCAAGCATGTAATTTTAACATCATCAATCATCAAGCATGTAATTTTAACATCATCTATAATTTTAACATCATCAATCATCAAGCATGTAATTTTAATATTATCAATTAACAATTATTGCTTATACCGAACAATATATTTACTCTCCCTTTTTGACATCATCAATTAAAAACTACACTTTTTTTGTTTGAAATAAAAATTTGCTCTCCCTTTTATGACAAAATAAGATGCCAATATTCAAAATATATAAAAATTATAGAAGTCATGCATTAAGTAAATAGTTCTAGTCAGAATACAAAAAGATGTAACATAAAGTTTACATAAAGATTTTAGAAGTAGAAATAGTTAGCCATACAAAATAAGTATTACATACAATCAAAATTAGCCAACATATGTCATGAAGTAATTGACTAAACATATGAATGCATACTTCATGAATATTCTCAATTTATCTTTAGTTCATTACATATTTTTCATATCCTCATAATTCTATAATATCTTAATTTAAATAAATGAGTATTAAGATTTCAAGCATCAAATTATTGAGTATTTTAAGTATCAATTCATCAAGCATATACTCAATATTCTTCTTTTTATTTTTGATAATTATTAAAAAGCTTATGAAAAGAATAAAGAAAACCATCAAAATCAATAAGATATAAGAGTGTATCAAATGAGAGATGTATCAAATTCAAAAAATAAAATCAAATAAATCATCTTCCTTTTTAAAACTTATCTTTGAATTTAAAACATGCTTAAAATATTACTTTTCTTTGCTTGAATTCAAATATCATAGGCTCTCCTCCTTATTAAATGATTATAACTTTTATAATCAGATTTTAAAATATATATTTTTAAGCTTTAAGAGGAATAGAGCTTTTCAAAGTTTTGAACAAAGAAATCAAGCATAACATTTTTTTTTAATGCATCAAATAAATCATTAAAATATATCATCAAAATTAATTAAAATTTAAAATATATATCAAATTCAAAAAATTTTGATTTAATTTTAAGAGGGTATTAAATTTAAACTTTATGCAATATTTAATATGAAAATAAGCATGTTTGATATCAAATTTATATTGATATCACTCTCTCCCTTCCTAAAAGGTTTAAATTTAGATTTTTTTAAAAATCAATATTGAGGGATAGAGCTTTTCAAGATTTTTTAGCATATTTTATACCAAGAAAAGTAGATCTGATATCAAATTTTTATTTGATACCATCAATTTAGATTTTTAATTTAATTTTAAAAAATAGAGATTTTCAAATAAAATAAGTATAATAGAAAAAAATTAACACCAATTTTAATATTTATTCTTTACTTTTCTCAAGAAGTTTTAGTGAATTAAATTTTGAAAATGTATGTATCAAAAGAGTATGAAAGATAGTATCAAAGTTGAAAATAATTTTATAAGGATCTTACATTGTACATTAAAAATTTTATAAATTTATTTCTAGGAGTAAGAAGAGTTTTCAATTCAATTCAACTCCAAAAATATCAAAAATATTTAGGTAAATTAAATTATGAAATCAGCATATGAATGATACCATTTTAAGCAAATTTTAATATTTGAGAATAATTTATTTATTTGATACTACTTTAAATTAGTAGTACTTTAAATCAAGTAAATCAAATTGAATAAACATATGAAAGCACGAATTAAAAAGACTATAAGGCATTTGATTGAGAGTTTAAAATCAATTAAAATAAAGTACAAATTTAAGAAAATTATAAGATAAATGATTAAAAATTTGAGATTAATATCAATATTTTTAATTCTAATTTATAGTAAATGTCTCTCCTATTTTCAAAAGTGAATACCATAAAGTTCATCATATGATATTTTTAAATTTATTCTCCCTCTTTTTTTTTAAGTGAAGCACCGTTAATTGATACCACTTTAATCTTTAACTAATATTAATTTAACTTTTAAATACAAATTTTAAAATTTGATTGATACCAATTTTGTAACTAATTCATCTTAAATGAATTCTTTTCCTTACTTTTGTAAATAAAGGCATTTTCAATTAAATAGTCTTTTAAAATTAAATTATTTTCTTTAGTATTTTTTTTTCTATTTTACTTATCTTAAAGTAAGCAAATTGAGTTTCAAATAATCAACCATCAATCATAATCATCATATAGTAAATTTTTTTTATGAAAATTTTACTTTCATTGATTTTAAAATCGAATGTTTATAACAGGATGTCTTCAATCATGACAACATCAAAATGATCAATTGATATAAAGTATTTTTGAAATATTCATTGATCATTAAAATATAATGACATAATTAAATCAATCAAAGTATGAATTAATAAGTCAAAAAATATATAAATGCTTAAATCAAAGATGAACAAATTAAGTAATATAAGTAATTTCTTTTCAAGTTACAAAAAAATTATTTCTTTCGGCACAACTCAACCAAAAATAGAATAAAATTTAGTTAAAGAAATATTTTTTTCTCATTTAGAAAGTATAATTTCAATACTATATATTTTTTTCAAAACTGTAGATTCAAAAAGAAATGCTTTTCAAATTTAGCTAAGGAATAGCTTTAAGCTTTAAAAATCCATGATAAATAGATTCTTTCAAAATTAGAAATTTGGATATCTTACCACAAAGAAATTTATTTAATTTAATTTTTTTATTAATTACTTTTTTAAGAAAATATTTTTTTTAAGAAATATTATACATTAAATTTAGAAAAGGTATCAAATATTTATAATTTATCTCAAACATTATCATATTAAAATATAGCTGTGCAAACTTAGATTTGAGACAGCATTCTTTTCTTCTTTCACTTTTTTTTTATCAAAAGGTGGAGTACGAGATGATAAAATTTGATACTAATTATTTTAGTTTTTTTATCAAAAAAGATGAATCCATTAAGTTCAGATCAAATTATTTTGATAAGTCATTTTGAATTGATACTAATAGACTATGCAAATAAATCATAGAGAGATTTACTATTTAAATTTAGATCTTTTTTTTCTTAAGAAATATCACTCAATTTAGTATAGAAAATGTATAAAATTTTCTAAATTTATCTCAAAAGATATCATATAAGTTATGCAAAACTAGATTCGAGATAAAATATTTTTTTCTTTTTATCGAAAGAAGATAATGGAGTATAAGGTAGAAAAAACTCTGTTTGATATCAATTATGAAACTTTACTTAAAGATGAATTTTTTGATACCAATGTAAAACATGAATAAATAATATCACATGAAAGTATAAGTATAAGTGAACCAACAAGTCAAGCAATAAATAAATGCCTATTAATAATTTTTTATGAGATTCAAAAATTATTTATCTAGAATTTTTATTTGGAGTAAAATATTTTTCAAGATTAAGCTTGATACCAATTAATTATTAAAAATCATAATAGGATCAAACCTTGCAAAGTATGATTGAATAAAAAGTAAAATAGAAATAATTTTCTAAAGCAAATCAAATAACTAGAATAACATGAGTGCATAAATAGATCAAAATAATTTTACTTTTAATATTTTAATAATATTTTTTCTTATTCAGTTTAAAATTAATTTTTTATAATAAATGCTAAAAAACTTAACTTTTTTAACTCTTTTTCTATGTTGAAAAATTAACTTTTCTTAATTCTTTTTCTATTTCTTTTAAATTAGGTATATTTAATTAATTTAAATAAGCGATCATTTCTCTCCCTTTATTTTGTAAGTAAAGCACATATTGAGTCAAAAAAATAATATCAAACACATTGAATTTCTACAAAAGATGAAATTTTTAGCCAATAATGATTACAAAGATAAAATCATGAAAGCATGCAAAATATATGAGAGCTATATCCTATATAGATGCCAAAAATAGATTGAAAGGGTCACTAAAGCTATGAAAAAAATCCTAGCATCTTAAGTAAGTGTATGTCAGGATAATCCTAAGATGTAGGTCTAGACTAGATAGAAGGAGAGTGTAGTCTAATATCTCTAAATGACTGGATCCGATAGTGAACATGCTTCCTCACTGTAATGAGTGCCTGAAATAATCTTTCTAGCTCATCTTTGACCAATGATAATGCCTCCATTTGATCTCATCTCGTCTGGTGTGCCTCTGATATGTACCTCTAAAGCTTTACACAGACTGATGCTATGATCTTGATGGAGAGTCTCTCAACAAATGCATTCTCATCCAGTCTATCAGATAATCATGAGCTAGTATTCGGATGGTTGGTCTATGAAAGTGAAGCTATCTCTGTTTGTTCATGCTGCTCTGCTGGCTTCTTGTCTTGATATTTACTGCAGTAGACTCTACTGTGGGAGTCTCATCATCATCATCATCTACTATAGTATGAGAGCTGATATCCTCAATACCCTCAATCATCATCTTGATCAAATATAAATCTTAAATATGCAGTTGCTTGAGATAATCCAAGATACTTCTACTAGTCTGTATATGTGTATCGTATGTCCAATGCTATCAATATTTATCTCAGTCTGTATATCTTTCACTTTGAAAACTAGACTTTCTCTTCCTTTGGGCAAAATACTTCTAAGGTGCCATTGGAGAACAAGAACTACAAGATTAGAATAGAAATGGAGAGAAAAGGTCTGATTTTAGTAGGAGAGGGATTTGAAAGAAATTATGGCTTGAGAAAATTGATAATAGAATGATAGAGCCTTGGATATTTTTAAATAGGAGAACTAATCCCAAAAAAAGGATCGACTCCTGCTAAATCAAGAGTCGGCTCTTGAAGAGAGGTCGATTCCAATGAAATTGGGAGTCGGCTCCTCAAAGTAGAAAATAGTTCAAGTAGTTTTTGATTCAAGAAAATTTAATCAAATTGAATAAGAATCAATAGACAATCAAATCGATGATCAAGAAGGATATTCCAGTCAAATTTGGGGATGAAGAATTAATCAATCATGGGGGTAAGATTATCAAGTCAAGAGACTCATGTAAAAGAAAATCTAGATATAGGCTCTATGAGTTTTGGTTGAATTATGAAATTTCAAATTCTTAGGGATAAGCTAGTATGCAATGTAATTCAACATATCAAGTACTTAAGTTTTATGAATAGATATTTTATCTTCAAGTACTTAGATCATGCAAAGTTTTAAAAAATTTTAATATTTAAGTATTTTATGGGGGATGCCAAAAATTAGTTTTACATGTATGTTCAATAATTCAAAAACATTCATATCTAATTAAGCATCTTTTAATTTAAGTTTATTAATTACAAAATTGATATGAAAAAGTTATTATATCATATTGAATTTTAAGATAATTTTAATTCATATCATAATATGATATATAGAAGAGAGCATATTGATTTTTTAAAATCAAAGTATTCAAATCATCAAAATCAATCAATCATACTAATCTTACTAATATATGAAAATAATTTTAAACAAGTAATCATAATATAAAATCATAATGATAAATCATTAAAATTAATAGAATTAATCAAATAAATATTGATGGTATGATGTGAGAAAAGTTTAGATTTTACTAATATCATCATCCATCCAAGTCCATTCCTAAGGCATCCAACTACAAGTATTTTATCATTTTATTTTATTGGATTCTTGGTGTACCTGCATAATCATTTACTAGTTTTTAGTACCTAAGTCATCTTGGGTCCTTGAAGGTTAGAGCTCATGGTTTCTTTTGGAACCCAAATCTTCTTCACATTTGAATTTTTAGATTTACTAGAAAAACATGTATAGGATTTATGTCCTACTTTTCCATATTTAAAGCAAGTAATATTTGAAAATTTGTTGCTTGATGAGTTCACAAAGATGTTTTTCAAAAATTTTTATTTTTTAAGAGGATTATAGCCTAGGCCAATTTTATCATAAATGGTATTTTGATTTTCAAGTATCATTTGATATTTATTTGAGCTAAGAGTGAACTTTTCTACCATAAGTTTTAACTTAGTAATTTCAAATCTTAGGTTCAGATTTTTTTGAGTTAAAATCAATTTCTCATTTGAAATTATCTCATTTTCTTTTAGGAAGAATTTTAAAATATCATTTTTCTTCTTAAGCTCAGCATTTTCTTCAACTAACAAATTTTCAGATTTAATCAATTCTTCCTTTTTTTTAGTTGAAGAATTAATTTATTTCAAGAAATCTTTCTTTTCTTTGGTCATGTTTTTTATATTTTTTAATAGATCTTCTTTTTCACTCAAAATTTTATTTTTCTCTTCAACCAAAGATATATTAGATTTTTTAAGTTTTTTATTCTATAGCCTTATCTTTTTGTGTTCATTCATTAACATATTAAAGGCTTCATATAATTCATTAAAAATAAATTTAGATGAGTGTTCATGATATATCTTATCATTTTGAGTCATGAGGCAATAACTTTCTATACATTCCTCCTCTTTCTCATTCTTCTCTTCTTTGCTTTGCTCCCATTTAATCAATGCTTTCTTTTTCTTTTGTTTCTTTCTTTTCTTCTTCTTATCATCCTCATGCACCATGAGGCATGAGTTGAGGTGAGTTTTCATTTTTCTTGGGAGCTTGATATTTCTCTTTGATTTGCTCTATCAAAAGTAGTGTTTAATTTCTTCCACATTTGATTTGCTGAATTATATAAAAAAATTATATTAAAAATATTTATGTCTAATAAATAATAAATTAAATTTATTACTTTAGCATTCATTTGAATCATTTTTTATCATGAATTGATACATTGGATGTGTGTAGGCCATTGATTATAATTTTTCACAAATTATACTCATGTGCTTGAATGAATATTTTTATTATAGATTTTCAATAAGTATAATTTGAGCCATCAAACAATGGGGGTCTATCTATAAAACATCCATCATTAAAAAAAGATTTCATTATAGATTGCTAAGATCTTTGGTCCTTGATGGTTAAATCAATAACTAATAACAGAACATCTGCACTGATACCACTTGTTGCCCAGATATGCAATCCAAGGGGGGGTGAATTGGATTTTTAAAATTTTAAAGCTAATTTAGAACCACAAAAATTATGTAATGTTATGCAAGTTGTATGTGGTAGATGATTTAAGTGAGATAAAAAGATAAATAGTAAGAGAGCAAGTATTTAAGAAAATAAAGATGAAGAGAGAAAGCAAGCATAATACAAACAAGCAAGATTTATAGTAGTTCGGTGCCAATCTTGCACCTATATCCACTCTCCAAGCTTCTACTTAGAAAGTTAAATCCACTAACCATATTCAAATTGAATACATCATTGAAAAACTCCAACTCTAGCTATCCCAAGCTAGCACGCTTATTTTTTTGGGTACAAGCCAACCCTACATACTCCGATTTAAGGTTCGGAGAGACCTTTCCAAGTTTTGGAATCTCCAAAACTTAAAACAATATGAAAATAGAGTATAAGAGTTAATGAAAATGAAATATAAAGTTAGCCCCTTTAATAAGCAAATAAAATGTTAAAATCTCTTTACACAATTAAGAAAGAAGCTTTTGTGATTTTTCTCAAAGTTGTTGAAGACTTGAATGAGCTTTTGAGAGGTTGGTGAATTTGAAACAAAAGCTTCTTTGCTTGAAGAGGGCTTTTTGCTTAGGGATAAAATGAATGCTTGAATCTTTTGATTTCTTTCCTCCATTTTGAGCCTTTATATCTTCAATAAGTATTAGAAAAAAATCTGGATAAGATTAGAGCCATTGAAGGGCTTTAAATGCACATTAAATATGACCAAAATGGATCAAAAAATAATCATTGCAGAGTTTTTCCATCGCAGGGATCGACCTCTATGATAGAAAGTCAAAAAACTCCGTGTTCTGTAAAATTAGCCTTTGGAACAGCAAAGGTCGACTCCTAGGTCAACCCCTGGCACAAAGGACGACCTAGGGGTCGACCCTTTTAGTGTGTCAGCCAAAGAAATCCATGCCATTCAGCCCCTTTTGATAGAGGTCGATCCTTTTCTTAAAAATTAATTTTCTCTCAAAATATACATCCAAAAAATATGAAATTACCTTCAATAGATCACCAATCTTCTGTTCTTACTCTTGAAGCTTTCGAAATAGATTTTCTCCAACTTTAAAAAATTTACAATTTTGCTCCTCGTCATCTTTCTTCTTGATTTTTTTTTTAAATTATGCATCCAAAATTTATAAAACTATCTCCAATAGATCAAAAATCTTCTAGGCTTATTGTTGAGGCTTCTAAAATATATTTTCTCCAACTTTATAAAATTTATGATTTTATCTCTAAAATATAATAAATCTTTTTTCAAGTCAAAATCATTAGTATCTCACTCAAATATTTTGTAATCATCAAAATCAATTCTTGGAGCAATACTAAGTGATGTAGTTGAGATGTGTACAATATAAGTAGCAACAAATTTAAGATATACAAATGTTATGAATAAATTTAAAGACTAATTTAAGTAAATAATAAAGCAAGTAAAATAAGAATTAAAAGCATAATATAAATACATAAAATTTTATAGTGGTTCGGTATAACTCGCACCTACATCCACTCCCCAAGCTTCATTTAGGATTTCTACTATAATCCTTTCTTGATTACAGTATGTTTATTTTTTTAAGCTCATAAATAAATCTAATTGATTTTTTTAGGAGCACCAATCAAAATCTTATATCATTAGTTTTTCGAGTTCATTAACAACCCAATTAATTTTTTGGGCCAATCAACCAAAACCTAACAAGTCCAATTTCGAACTTAGATGGGTCTAATCCCCAAGTTTTTTTCCTCCAAAGAAATATGTAAAGAAATAAAATTATAAATAAAAATTTTAGTATAAGATAAAAAATAGAATTTAAGCTCTTTAAAGCCCGAAGAAGATGCTAATGATTTGCTCGATTGAAGCTTGACTTTTCTTCAATTTGTACTTAAGAGGATATGGAAGATGTTGAAGAAAATTACATTCAAAGACTTGTTGAAATCTATGCATTTTTTTTTTCTTTTTGGATATTCAATGTTCTTCACAGAAAATAAAAGATTCTCTCTTTAAATTTCTTAAATTTGCTTTCAAATTGATTCTCTATCTTTAAATACTCTTGAAGATGGTTGGAGAGTGAGTTCTAGCAGTTGGAAGCTCTAAAATGACCATTGGAGGTGAAAACTAGCCATTGGATGGAAGAAAAATCTATTGCAGAACTATCTGTTGAAGGCTGTCAGCACGTTTCGAATCCTCTTTGTTTGGATGAAGACATCTCGCTGCAATTTTAAGAGCTATCAAAAATACTTGGAGACATCTATATCTTAATGCATAGAAATAAGATTTCTATCTTTTAAGATGGAAATGACTTGAGTTGATTTCGAGTCCTCTTTATCTTGTGCTAAGACATTGTACTAGCATGTCAAATAGCTTGGAGATGACTATAAATATTTTGAAGATGGCTCCTTTTGCTCTGAGGTCAACTCCATTAAGTCTTGAACTCAAAAATTTCTTCTTTAAAGATCTTGACTTAGCAAATTTATGAAAATCTTTTTCAATAAATATTTTTTTAATTTTAACATCTAGAAAGATCTACATATATTCTTGAAATACATGATTAGATACATAATATACTCAAAATTTGATAATCATCAAAATCAATCATGGAGTCAAAATAATCTTTTCCTTTTTTATGATGGCAAAGCTTTAAGTATATGCTAAAGAAACTAATATGAATTAAGACAAGAATAATAAATTATACTTTATAAAAATTTTTAATGACCCTTTAATTTATAGCACATCATTAGTACATATATATTTCATATACTCATATCAAAATAATATTTTAATTCAAATCAATGAGTATCAAGATTTTAAGCATCAAAAATTTAAGTTTCTTAAGCATCAATCCTTCAAGCAAGTACTCAACATACTTCTTCTCCTTTTTGACAACATCAAAAAGCTCATAGAAAGGATAAAAAAATCATCAAAATTAATATCATAGTATTAAATTAAGAAATATATCAAATTCAAAAAATTAAATCAAATCAAATGAATTATCTTTTTTTTGAAAATATATCTTCAAATTATATTTACAATATTTTTTTTCTTTTCAAAAATTGACTTGAATTCAAATATCAAAGACTCTCCTCCTTTTGAATGAATATAATTTTTTAAATTAAATTTTTAAATATACACTTTTAAGCTTTAAAAGAAATAAAGCTTTTCAAAAGATTTGAACATAAAATCAAGCATAATATGTACTTCAATTTTTGATATTTTTTTAAAGAAATTTCAGTCATTTAAGTTTAGAAAAGATAGGTATCGAGTATGTATCGAGCAAGATAAAATGAATAATATCAAAGTAAATAATTGTCACATTTTTAAATTTATTGCTTTGAGTAAATAATTGCTTTAAAATAAATAATTTATAAGAATTTTGCGATGCACCACAGAAATTTAGCATCAAATTTGAATTTTTAAATAAGTTTCAAATTTGAGTTTAGAAATTCATTTCTTAGAGTAAGAATATATTTTCAAATTTAATTTAACTCCAACTAATTATCCAAAAAAAGATAGAGCAATCAAATCATGTAAATCAAATTAGATAATTACGTGTAATCTCAATTTAAGAAAATCATATAGTAATTGATTAAGAATTTAAGATCAAAATTTTTTTTATCTTAATACAAATTAATCAAAATTTTCAATCAAATCAAGTTAAAAAAATATTTCTCCTCTTATTTTGGATATACCAAGAATTTATTTTTCTTTTAATATTTCAATAACATTATCTTTCCATATTTTTTATAATTTTAGCTCGATTATTTTATCTTTCAACCTTTCTTCCTTTTTTTCTTTCAAATCAAGCATATTTAACATGAATTTAACCACTAAATTTAGATTTCCTAAATTTAAAAGATATTTTTAATTTTAAAAGTTTTTTTAATTAAATGATCATTTTTTAATATTTTCTTCTCCTTACTTTAGCAAATAAAGCTATTTTTTTAAAAAAAAAATTCTTGATATCAATTGAACTAAAATTTAAATCAAATCAATTTTCTTGACAGTTCAATACTACTTAAAGATTAATTTGCAAATTCAGCTTAATACCAATTATTTTAGTTTTGAATTGATAAAGATGAAATAATTCAAATCAAATAATTTTGAGAATTTGAAATGATAAATCAATTTGAATTGATATCAATAAATCAGTCAAGACAAATCATAAAAAAAAATTTAGTTATTCTTCAAAAAGATCATCTCTTCCTTTTCTTAAAAAATATTAAGCAACTAGATTCAAAAAAGATATATATTTTTGAATTTATCTCAAACGATATCATATAAAAAATATAGCTATGTAAAACTAGATTTATAACAAAGATATTTTTTTTCTTTTTACCAATAGATAAATCAATCAAATATATGATAAATAGTAAGTTGTTTAATGCTAATTGATTAAAACTGAAGTCCTCTTTAAATATTTAGCTTTAAAGATAAATGATAGCTTTCTTGAAATATTTTGCTTGATATCAACTTCATAAGATTTAAGAAGAACATTTTTCAAATTAAATTTTCAAAATTAGACAATCAAAACAAAGTATGAATGTTCATTAATAAATTCTCTTTTTTAAAAAAAATAATCAATTAAGAAAGATATTCAACTCAATTTAGAGGATCAAAAAATTAATTAATTGAAAAGTTCTAATAATCAAATAAAATAAGATTAAATCAAGAAAAAACTAGATGAAGGCCCTATGAGTTTAGCTCAACTAGGAAGTTTTGAAATTCTTAGGGGTTAACCTAAGATGCAATGTAATTCAGCAAATCAAGCATTGATTTTAATGATTGAATGTCTTATCTTCAAATACTTATTTCATACAACATTTTTAAAAAAATTTGATAATTTAGCATTTTATAGAAATACTAAAAATTAGTTTTTCCTGTAGGTTTAGCAATTAAAACATTCAAACCCAATTAAGTATCTTTTAATTTAAATTCATCAATTATAAAATTGATATGAAAATGCTTAAAATATCATGCTAAATTTTAGGATGATTTCATATTAATTTAAGACATGATACCCAGAGAAGAGCACATTGGTCTTTAAAATCAAAATATTCAAATCATGGTATAAATTTATTACAAGCATCAAAATCAATTAATTATACATAAAAAGATATTTCAAGTAGGAAAATATAAAATAAAACCATGTAGATGATCATTAAAATTAATAGAATCAATCAAATAAGTATTAATAGTATGATATGAGAAAAGTTTAGATTTTACCAAACATCATCATCCATCCAATTTTATTTTCAAGACATCCATCAAAAATAATTTTCTCCTTTAGTTTTATTGGATCCTTAGTATATCTACAAAATTACTTCATAATTTTTGGTACCCAAGCTATCTTAGGTCTATATAAGTTAGTGTTCAAGATTTTTTTTGAAATCCAAATTTATTTAATCAAAGTTTAGCCAATTTTTTTAATATTACATTCTATAATTTTATGGCCTATTTTGTTACATTTAAAAGACACTATTGAATCATTTTTAAGTGAGGCTCTAGTAATCAAATTTTTAGTATGTTGCTATTTTCTTAAAGAATTAAAACTATTTTTTATTTTATTAAAAATAATCTTATTATTATTATTTATCATAGATTAAAGATTTTGAAAGCTAAGGATAAATTTTTTAGCTATGAATTTTGTTGGGAATAAACCCACTTTTGTCGAAGTTCTACCAGATGTCTGATCTCTGGGTAATCCCGCCCAGTGGTGATGGCTACGGCCAGGCTTCGATCGGCAAAGATCTTCAGGTTCCAGCTCACTTTGAAGCAGCCAACCTTCAACTCGTGATCGTCAGGTGATTTTCTCAGCTATGCTAACTAACTCTAGAATCCATAAGATGTTATGAGTCCCACTTGGATGGGCTTGAATAATAAAAAGGTAATCAAATTCCTCCACCATAAGTAGGTGACCCTCTCCAGTCAAGCAAAACCCCAGATGAACTTGAACAGTAAGAGCACTCACTTGAGCAGTTGAAGCACTGAGGTTCCACCCCCCAGATAGTCTCGCTTGGTCAGCTTGAAAGCTAGCCGAACTTCTTTCCTATCGGATCTCTTTCAAATCAAGTATCGCTATCACCATCGAATCTCATCTCAAGAGCCTCCGACTGATAGAACCTCCTCCGAACAAACTTCTATACCTTATCTCGAACACCTTCAGGACTTCTCCAGCAGACGAACTCCTATCGGACTTCTTCTTCTGTCAAACTTCTCCATCAGCTGAATTTCTTTCAGACTTCCCCCCAGTTGTTTAAGGGGCTCCACCCGGGTGAGCTTCCTCTAGACTCTCTCAACAGGCACCCTTTCGTACCCCTCCCAACTATCCGAAAGAACCTCGACACTTGCTATTGATATAGAAAATAACAGTTAAAGCATGGTTGATCTTGAGAACCCACAGAACTCCTCCGGAACAATGATAACTATGAGCTCTTCACTGCCTACAGCTACCCCATCCGAACCTTGGCTGCTAAGTCCCAACAGACTGGCATGTCACGATAATGGACATCATCCTCCAAAACAAACCCCGCGTGACCCTGAATGGCCCACTATTAGGTGGTTATGGTTACCACCATCAATTTGTTACGGGCTCCACCTATATAAGAGATCCTTCAGATATGCTTTCTTTTATAAACTCTTATTCTTCTTCTAAAAACTCTACTAAAATTTTTTTGAGTAGTCCATTTCTATTAACCGAAAGAGCTGACTTGATCATCAGAGGGTCTTGTCGGAGCCACCACCCCCAACTCTAAGTGAGACTTGTTTTGCAGATCATCAGCGATGATCTCATCCTTTTCGACTCCAACATTGATTCTGACGTCAACTATATTTCACACCAATAGAATTAGCGCTAGAGAAAGGGTCGCTCTGAGTCCTTATTCTAAAAGGAGTGCTCAGTCGATCCTATGAGTTTTCTCCTTCAAGGGTCATCTTCATTCTCTCCCTCATCTCAAAATGCCTCCAAAGAAGATGACCACTCGAAGATCCACTATCTTTGCTGCCAGATCTGAGCCAAATCCACCTACTTCACCGACATCACAATCTCCTCCATCGATAATAGTGGTAGATCTATAGCAGTTTAACCTATTGATGCAACAAGTCTGAAGCCTTACTTAGATGGTGCAAGCCATGCAATAGCCTTCAATGGTAGTCCGACTGGAGGACCCCCTGTCAGGATGTCAAGAATCGATCCCAAGGAGGCATACCTGGATCAACAGACCCATCATCTCCAAAAAAAAGATAGAGAGCGGAGAGCTCCTGTTCCAATCATGACTCTTCTCCAGAAGAGACCTTCTCCATCTATAGTCGGAAACCCTCTGAAACCTATGATTGAGATCAGGCCCTCAATCAAAAACTCTAAAAAATGGATCGATGGATTGAGAAGCTTCGTCATGCTGCCCCAGGTAACCACGATAACATCTGTACTGACCCTCCTTTCTTCTAAAGAATCATGCAGGAATTGATCCCACCAAACTTTAAGCTCCCCCAGTTCAAGAGCTATGATGGTACCACTAATCTGGTTGACCATCTGGAGGCCTTCTAGACTATGATGCTACTCCATGGCACATCGGATGCCATTTTGTGCCAAGCTTTTTTTTTACTTTGAAGGAAGTAGCGAGAAACTGGTACTCGATGCTGAAGTCAGGTATGATCTTCTTCTTTGATCAAATGAGCCACCAGTTTGTGGCTCATTTCGTCAGTAGTCGACGTCCAAAGTGAGGCTTAGACTTCCTCATCAATATCAAGCAGTAGGAAGGAGAGACCATCCAAGCTTATGTCAACCGCTTCAATGCCACTGCACTAGAGGTCCAAAATTTGGACCAGTCGATTGTCATGACCACACTTAAAGACGGCCTTCAGAAGAATGATCTGCTGTTCTTCTTGGAGAAGAAGTACCCTCGAGATTTTACTAATTTGTTATCTCGGACTGAAGGTTATGCCCAAGTTGAGGAGGCCTTCAAGTTGAAGGATGAGAAAGCCACGAGAGAGTGGTAGATGGGCGAATCTAGCAGGTCCACAGTTGAAGAGAAGCCGAATGAAGTTTGACCGCGCTCGCAGACTCCTCCAGAGTGCAAGCGAGCTCGAACTCTCCCTTGAGCTTGTTGTCAAAGAAGCCCTAACAGAAGGGCACGATAAGGCTCCCCCCTTAGAAGGTTTCACAACTACACCCCCCTCAATGCTTCAAAAACTCAGGTTCTGATGGAGATCAAGAAGCAGCTACCAAGATCGGAGAGGATGCGCACTCATCCCGATAAGTGCCATCCCAATAAGTACTATCTCTACCATCATGACCATGATCATGATACTGAAAAATGCATTCAGCTCCGAGACGAGATTAAGAAACTCATCAGGTGGGGTAGGCTCGATCGATTTCTATGACGTCGGCCTAAGGGATGGAAGGATTGGCCGAGGGACCCCCCACCTTTAGAACCACCAAAAAGAAAGGAGCAGCAAGGAGATCGACCCCTGCTTGGCATCATCAACACCATCTTTGGGGGATGTCGGCGAGGGGAGGCCAGTGGATCAATGGAGCTTATGAAGAGGTAGAGAACTTAGGAACTCATAGCTTTCACTGATGAAGATGCGCAAGGAGTTTAATTTCTGCACAATGATGCGGTTGTAATCTCTTTAAATATTGCTAATTATGATGTATGTCGTGTTTTAGTAGATAATGTAAGCTCTATCGATATCTTATTTTATGATACTTTTACGAAAATGTATGTACCCAATAACCACTTGGAACTTATGAACTCCACGTTGGTGGACTTCACTAGCGATGCTGTGTCAGTTGAAGGAATAATAATACTGATTGTGGCTGTAGGGCAATACCCAAAGCAAGCCAAAGCATCGATTGACTTTTTAGTAGTTAAGGCCCCATCAGCCTATAATGCAATTTTCGATCGATCAGGTCTAAACGCACTCCGAGCAATGGTATCGACCTACTACTTGAAAGTGAAGTTTCTGACAAGCTATGAAATCAGAGAGATCAGGAAAGATCAGGCCTTGGCAAGGCACTGTTACTCCATCGCCTTACAAAAGGAAAGCCATCCTGATCCTCGCCCAGTTGATGGGCTGGATGTCTGCGATGACCTTATTGAGGAGCGGGGTGAGTCCATCGAAGATCTTGTAACCATCCCTCTGAAAAAGAAAAGTGTGGAGCATGCAATGTAGATCAGCTCCAACTTGGGAGATGAAGTCTGAGAGCAGCTCATTGCCTTCTTATGGAGGAATGCTGACGTCTTCGTCTGGGTCCTAAAAGACATGCTAGAAATTGATGCCGAGGTCATAGAACATCGGTTGGCCATCAATCCTAAGTACAGGCCAATGAAAGAGAAAATTTAGGGCCATGCACCAGAAAGGTAGAAGATAATAGCGGAGGAAGTGGATAAGCTCCTCAAAGTTAGATTAATCCAAGACGTTCACTACCCAAGTTGGGTCTCCAATGTGGTCCTAGTCAGGAAGGCCAACAGCAAGTGGAGAATATGTATCAACTTCAAGAAGCTAAATAAGACTTGCCCAAAGGACAGCTACCTCCTATCTAGAATTGATCAGTTGGTGGACGCAACCTCGAGCCATAAGCTCCTCACCTTCATGGATACCTTCTCCGACTATAATCAAATTTGGATGGCACTAGAGGATGAGGAGAAAAGTAATTTTATTACTGAGCGTGGTCTTTATTGTTACAGGGTTATGCCCTTTGGACTTAAAAATGCAGGCGCAATATATCAATGCCTGATCAATAAGATCTTTAAGGAATAGATCGATCGCAATATGAAAGTCTATATGAATGATATGCTTGTCAGAGCCAAACCTCATCCAATCACATTGCTGACCTTGAAGAAACCTTCAACGCCCTTCGAAGATATAAGATAACGCTAAACCCGACTAAATGCACCTTCGAAGTGACCTCAGAAAAATTCTTAGGATTCATGGTCTCGAGGTTGGGGATCGAAGCTAATCCAGAGAAGATCCAGGCCATCCAGGAGATGACCGCCACAAAATTGATAAAGAAAGTCCAACACCTGATCGGGATGGTGGCATCCTTAAACCGCTTTGTCTTAAAGTCAGCCGAGCGATGTATGTCCTTCTTCCAGCTCCTCAAGCAATCAAAGAATTTCTGCTGGATGATAAATTACCAACAAGCATTCGAAGAACTCAAGAGCTACCTCAGTTCGCCTCCACTGTTGGCAAAGCCCAAGTCTGGAGAAGAATTATTCATACACCTAATGGTCTCTCTTATAGCCCTAGCAGCGATCCTGATCAAGGAAGAGGCAAAAGTGCAATGGTCGATCTACTACATGAGCCGAGTCTTAAGGATGCAGAGATCAGGTATACTAAATTAAAAAAATTAACTTATGCACTTATGATTGCAGTTAGAAGACTTTGGCCCTACTTTCAAGGGCATACCATAATGCTCCTTACTGATCAATCAATCAAGGTAGTTCTTCATCGAGCAGATGCTTTTAGAAGAATAGCGAAGTGGACTATTGAGCTAACAGAGTTCAACCTCAACTACCAACCTTGGTCGTCAATCAAAACTCAGATATTGATCGATTTTATAATCGAATGCACGATCCTGGATGATATCGAACCTGAGCAGAATGAGACCAGCATTCCATGGTTGCAGTCAAGCTCCTCCAAAGAAAGAACGGACCTTTCCAAAGGTTTCTAGGCCTTGTATGTAGATGGATCTTTCAATGCTTTTGGTACAGGTGCTGGACTGATACTGATCAATCTCGAAGGGGTCATCGTCGAGTATGCTCTATGCTTTGAGTTTTCTGCAATAAACAATGCGGTAGAATATGAAGCTCTGATAGCAAGACTGAAGATAGCAAAAGAATTAGAGGCAGACCGACTTCAGGCTTATAGTGACTTACAGTTGGTAGTGGGATAAGTCAATGACAGTTATGAAGCTTAGGAGAAAAGTATGATAAAGTATCTTAAGAAAGTGAAGATCTTGACCTCATCCTTCAATGGCTTCGGTATTCAGCAAATTTCAAAGGTAGAGAATATCAGAGCCAACCTCCTATCCAAGCTGGCCACACTTGCTCCCAACGAACTTTCCAAAGAAGTATACTTTGAAGTGTTGAAATGCTCGAGTATGAAAGAGCCATAGTTTATAATGCAGATCGACCATGAGCCCTACTGGATCGACTTGTTGATCGCTTATCTCAAAGATGGGATAGTCTTCTATGATCTGAAAGAAACTCGAAAGCTGAGAAACCAAGCCTTCCGATATGTTCTGTATGAGGATAAGCTGTATAAGATATCATACTTCTTGCCACTTTTAAAATGACTCTGACCTTCTGAAGCCAACTTTGTACTATGAAAAGTGTATGAAGGAATCTATGGGAGCTATCTGGATGCCAGATCCCTATCTCACAAGCTAATTTGATAAGGATATTATTGACCAACTATGCATCATGATTGTGTCGAATATGTTAAAAGATATGATCGCTACCAGAGGAATGCAAATATACAAAGGCAATCAGCCTCCAAGCTTACATCCTTGAGTGCCTCCTAGCCATTTATGCAATGGAGGATGGGTATACTTGGCCCCTTTCCGATGGCATCCAAGCAACGAAAGTTTCTCTTAGTTGCGATCGACTACTTCACCAAATAGGTTAAGGCCGAATTTCTAGCAAAAATTACTAAAGCTAAAGTACAAGACTTTATCTGAAAGTTGATTGTTTATAGGTTTGGCCTATCCCAAACTCTTATGATAGATAATGGGCAACAGTTTGCTAGAATAAAATTTGCCGAGTTCTATGAGAACCTAAATATCTTCGATAATTTCATATTAGTGGCCCATCCGCAAGCAAATGGCGAAGCAGAGTTGACCAACAGGACCTTATTGCAAGGTATTAAGGCAAGGCTTGAAAGAGCAAGGATGACTTAGGTGGACAAACTCTACCATATACTCTGGAAGTACCAAACTACTTAAAGACTGTCAACTGAAGAAACACCATTCATCTTGGCTTTCAGAATAGAGATGGTTATCCCAATCAAGCTCAAACTCCCATCGGCATGAGTCGTGGCCTTCAATGAGCAATGCAATTCATAAGGCCTCAAGGCTAACCTTGACTTATTGGAGGAAAAATGAGAGGAGGCTCAAGTTCGGATGGCTGCTTATAGGTAAAGGATGGCTCGATACTATAACTCCAGAGTCAAAGATAAAGTATTCAGAGTAGGAGACTTAGTGCTTCAGCGAGCAGCCATTTCTTAGCCTCAAAATTAGGAAAAGCTCATCCCAAATTGGGAAGAACTCTATGAGGTCAAGAAAGTTGTCCAGCCTAGAACATATTACCTGAAGGAGCTCGGAGTAGCCGATCTACCCTGACAGTGGAACTTGAAAAACCTATGGATGTATTATCGATGACTTGGTCGTAATAAAATTCTCCTACTTTAACACCCCGATCCTTATTATAAATCTATAATGATAGAAAATGACTTTCCGAACTTAATCATGCAATGAAGACAGCCACGTTAGGAACAGAAGGAGAACCTCATTTTAACATGAGCAAAGTCGAAGGCCTCGTTAATCTAAAAGATGAGATGAGGGGAGAGACCCTTCCAGCGATCCTGATGTGCCCCTACAGCCACGTTCGGAATAGGAGGAGAACCTCATCCTAACTGAGCAAAGTCGAAGGCCTCATTAATCTAAGACAAGATGAGGAGAGAGATCCTTCAATGGTCCTAATGTGCCCCTATAGCCACGTTAGGAATAGGAGGAGAACCTCATCCTAATGTGAGCAAAGTCGAAGGCCTCATTAATCTAAGATAAAATGAGGGGAGGGGCCTTCCAGCAGTCCTAATGTGCCCTATAGCCATGTTAGAAATAGGAGGAGAACCTCATCCTAATGTGAGCAAAGTCGAAGGCCTCATTAATTTAAGATGAGATGAAGGAAGAGGTCCTTCCAGCGGCTCTAATATGTCCCTACAGCCACGTTAGAAATAGGAGGAGAACCTCCTCCTAACATGAGCAAAATCGAAGGCCTCGTTAATCTAAGATGAGATGAGAGAAGAGGCCCTTCCGATGGTCCTAATGTATCCCTATGGTCAAGTTAGGAACAGAAAAAGAACCTCATCCTAACGTGAATGAAGTCGAAAGCCTCGTTAATCTAAGATGGAATGAGAGGAGAGGCCATTCCAGCGGTCCTAATGCACCTCTACGACCACGTTAGAAATAGAAGGAGAACCTCATCCTAACGTGAATGAAGTCAAAAGCCTCATTAAACCAAGACAAGATGAGAAAAGAGACCCTGTCAATAGCTCTAACGTATCCCTATGATCACGTAAGGAATAGAAGAGAACCTCATCCTAACACAAGAAAGACCAAGGCCTCATTAATCTAAAAATAAAGAAAAGAAAAAAATCATACCAACGACCCTTATACATATCCTCCCTGTTGTTATGTCAAATATAAATGGAGGAGCCCTACCCAAGTTTGCAAAAGGGACCCCAGCTTAGCATCCACAACAAGCATCGCATTAGAAGATAAAGCAAAGAAAAACGAAATGAAGAAAGTGGAGCCATTAACCAGCGTCAAACCTATATAAGATAATAACAAAAAAGATACCATTTTATTGTAAATACAAGTTTATTACAAGCAAAATAAAGATCAGCAAGATTGATTACATAGAAAGAAAGAAGAAAGAAAAAAGGTCGAAGTCCAAAGATGGACCGAACTCCTCAGATTTTAGACTGTCGGCCCCAGCCATTACAAGGGCTTGCTTTAATCTAAGGATCTCCCCCTCAAGCTCTCTCTTTTTGTATAAGCCATCAATATACATTCTGTTGATGTGTCTAAATTTGCCTTCAAGCTCCCATCGCTGCTTTCTTAGGACTTCAGATTCGGCCTTCGCATCTTTAACAGCTTGGTGCTCATGAGTTAGCTCGAATTTCAGCTGTTGAACCTCGACCTTCTCCATCCCGATCGCTTTAGAGAGCTTGCCAATGGTCCTCTTCAAAAAGGCAATCTTCTCTAACTCACCACTCGATTTGGCCTGCTGACTACTTTATAACCACCTTTGAAAGTATGATGCTTCATCTCTGGCGGTCTGAAGCTCACATTCAAGCCTGAACATCTTTTCTACTCAGATTATTCTGTAACTATTATGCTAACTCTTGGTGTCTTGTAACTACCTCTGAAGCTCAGAGAACTTCTTGGACCAATCCCAGTCGTACCGGGCCTTGTCGGTAGACCATGGCGAGTTTTCTTCCAGCAATTGAATTTTCTCTTTTGCCATCTTAAGGTCGACTTCGAGAGAGCTGATCTTCATCATTAGTGCCCAAGATTTGTCACTGACATTTTTTCTAAGCTCGGCCAGCTCCTCCTCAAAATTATATTTTCTAATATTGAAGCTCACGGAATCCTTCATGTATAGCTTACGGAGGCGAGTGACCTCGATCGTCATCTCCGAAGCATTTTTCCTGGACCTTTGAAGTTCGTCTTTCATCTTCTTCAATTTTTTCTTTAGGTGATGAACCTCCCTCTTTAAACTTTTGAGTATGGGTTTCAGAGGGATGGATTGAGGAAGTGGCTCGATATCATCTGGCGATGACTGGCCTTGATTGCGATCGCTAGAAGGGTCCTGAATAACATTCACCATAACATAGGTGTAAAGGAAAGAAAGTTCATTTTTATTTCTTAAAATGATTGAGTACACAAAAAAGAAAAAGAAAGAAAAGTACAAGTAATCAGAGATTTTCGACCTCGATCGGTTCAGCAGTAGGTGAGGTCAATGCGTTCCTTGCGACCTTGGGCTTGACTACAGGTCCTGGGGCTTCAGGGATGGGTTCAACAATAGGAGAGGTTGCCTTGGTGTTAGAAGGACTGGCTTCTTCGCTGGGCTCGTCTATCAGAAGGTCAAGATCTACCTCTAAAAAGTTCTTCACAATCCTTCCCATGTAGATCTTGAATCCCTCCAGAAAAGCCTCCTAGGTGAAGGCGACCTTGATGTCCTCCATAGCTTTAGAGGACTTGAAGGCCTCGATAGCCCACTCCTTCTCGACATCGATCTTCTCTTCAGCCTTCTTTCTTTTATCCTCTGAGAGAGTTAAGGCCACCCTCATCTCCGTGGAAACCTCCTCTTCTCTCCTCAATGCCTCTCGAAGGCGATCGACTTCCATAGTTTATTCCTCCCAAGCCATCTTCAAATGTTCGACCTTGGCTTGAACTCTCTGTCTCCACCTGAGCCTCATGAAGGGCCTTGGAGAACTCAACTTGGTGGAGATCGGCCATCTTCAAATGGATAACCAAGTAATGCCCCAACTGTAGGATAAAAAGAAATTAAGTCAGAGTTCTGGGAGTACATCCCACATTTGATTAAGTTCAAAGATATTAATTACCTTGAGGAAGGCAGCGAAGGACTCATCAAATCTTTTAGTATCCTTCTTTCTAATCATCTTATCAATAATGTACAGGAGGATGCTGCCCTTCATCAAGGATTGGACGACCTTCCGATCATCCAAGGAAGCTCGCTTCTGATCGGAGCCTTCGCCACTCGAGTTCTCGACCATCCTTCTTACTCTTTTCTTAATGGAATCATTTTTCTTCTTCCCCTTCTCGACGACCTCACACTACTCGAGAGGTGCAGGGGCCGCATCTGTTGGGGGCATGGTCGGAATTCATGCTGCCACATCGACCTTCGGGACAAGCATTGCTTGCACCAGCATGGCCTAGATCGGCTCATCAGTGCGAGCCTTTTTCGACATCTTTTCGGTAGAGCTGTCCTTCCTCTTGATGGACTTAATCTCTATGGTCAGGCGATTCTGCTCCTCAGGAGTTATTTCTACAGAAGAAAAAAATCAAAGTCAGAAAAAGAAAGAAGACCATATACAATTGGCAGGCCATAAAGAACTACCTGCCGGATTGAGAGGCCCAAGACCAAAGTTGAATAAGGTCTGGTCATCTAGTTGTCTAGAGATTGGAAGAGCTCGATAGTTCTTTAGCTTATCGGTCGAATCCCAATCCTCCTTCTCAAGTCTGGGAGCTCGATAGATGGAATCCCTAATATTGCTCTAGGAAGGAAGTCCCAACTCTAAAGAAGGACACGAGATGAAGAAGAATTTTTTCTTTCAATTATGAATGAAAGAAGGAGCACGCTTAAGCAACCCATTCTTGCCAAATTGGGGGAACACGTACCACCAATCTTTGGCGATCGGATAGTATTTGAAAGTGAAGAAGTTGTGGAATAAAGAGATGGAAGGTTGGACGTCAGCCATGGCACATAAAGAGAGAAACTCTATGATGAACCTAAATTAATTCGGTGCCATAGCAGTGAAGAAAATATTCAAGAACTTAAATAGGTTGATCACAAAAGAAGGTACCGATAGCCGAAGCCCTGTCTGGAGGGTTTCAACATACAGGCAGGTTCGATCCGAAGGAGGGGTACAAATTTGATCACTAGGATCGAGAAGTTTAAGCTCGAATTTGGGAGAAATTCTTATTTGGATCCTAATCAGTGAAAGATCTTTAGGCCGAAGTTTGCATTGGATGGTATCAGAGATGAAGGATGGCCGCAGTACTTCTACAGATTCGAGATCCTTATGGAGAGGATCCATTAAAGCTAAATAGGCCAAACTCCCAGAATAGGTTAACTAGGATTCTTTGATGGAATTCGGATCAAAATAAACTTAGAAAAACCTCCCAAAAAATCAGGAAATATGAGATGTTAGATTTCTCTGAAGAAATCAAAAGGATGAGATGCAGAGGACATAGGAATAATCCAAAATGAGATTTCGAGGCTAACCTAGTGCGGTTGAGAAGGGTGAAGAGATGATTGACACCATGTAAATCAAACGGGAAGGCACCTAAAATTGGGAAGGACGATAGGAGGAACCAAACCTCTCGAGCAGGAAGAAAGCTTGAGCTTGAGGAAGGAGGAGGAAATTCAAGCGAGATGAAAAATAAAGAAGAGTAGAAGTGCTTAAATAGCCCGAGGAACTCTGAGGTGGTTATGATTGCAGATTCCTCCTGGCCGACCTTCGTGCGATGCGTGTCCCATTCATCATGGCAGGAGTTTGGCAACGGGCAGATCCTTAATGATGTCATACCTTAGGCAGACTTTTGATGGGAGTTTTAAAAAACGTCCTCTTGGGTCGCCATGCATTTATAAAGTTTCAGCACTGGCATGATAAATGCCAAAATTTCTCATCCGACAAACATGGGAAGCTAAAAAAAAAGGGGGAGGAAAAGGAACTTCGACAGTCATGATTTTACTCCCTTTCTTTAAACTTCAAACTCGAGAATAGGAGAACATATGTTGGGGATAAACCCGCTTTTGCCGAAGTTCTGCTGGGTGTCTGATCTTTAGGTAATCCTGCCTAGTAGCGACGGCGATGGCTACGGCCAGGCTTCAATCAGTAAAGATCTTTGGGTTCCAACTCACTCTGAAGTGGCCAACCTTTAACTCATGACAGCTAGGTGATATTCTCAATTACGCTGACCAACTTCAGAATCCATAAAATATTATGAGTCCCACTTGGACGGGCTTGAATGGTAAAAAGGTAATCGGATTCCTCCGTTATAAGTAGGTGACCCTCTCCAGTTGAGCAACATCCTAGACGAACTTGAACAATAAGAGTAGTCACTTGAGTAGTTGAAGTGCAGAGGTTTAGCCCCCCAAGTAGTCTCACCTGGTCAGCTTGAAAGTTGGCCAAAGTTCTTTCCAAACTTCTTTCCTACCAGATCTCCTTCAAATTGAGTATTGCTATCACCATCGAATCTCATCTCGAGAGCCTCCGACTAATAGAACCTCCTCCGGCCAAACTTCTATACCTTATCTCAAACTCCTCCAAGACTTCTCCAGCAGACGAACTCCTACCAGACTTCTCCTTCCATCAAATTTCTCCATCAGCCGAATTCCTTCCGAACTCCCCCCTAGTTGTTTAAGAGACTCCACCTGGGTGAGCTTCCTCTAGACTCTCTCAACAGGCTTCCTTTCTTACCCCTCCCAGCTATCCGAAAGAACCTCGGCACTTGCTCTTGATATAGCAAATAATAATCAAGGCATGGTCGATCTTGAAAATATCCAAAACTCCTCTGGAACAATGATAACTATGAGCTCTTCACCGTCTGTAGCTATCCCATCCGAACCTTGGCTGCTAAGTTTCAATAGACTGGCACATCACGATAATAGATACCATCTACCATAATAAATTTCATGTGGCCTAGAATGGCTCACTACTAGGTGGTTATGGCTGTCGCTATCAGTTTGTTATGGGCTCCATCTATATAAGAGATCCTTCATATATGCTTTCTTTTCTAAGCTTTCATTCTTCTTTTAAAAATTCTGCTAAAATTTCTCTGAGTACTTCATTTTTGTTGGTCGAAAGAGCTGACTTGATCGTTGAAGGATCTTGCTAGAGCCACCACCCTCAAGTCTGGATGAGACATGTTTTGTAGGTCATCAGCGACCACCACCCTCAAGTCTGGATGAGACATGTTTTGTAGGTCATCAGCGACAACCTTATCCTCTTCGACTCCAGCATCGATTCCAGCGTCAACCAAATTTTACACCAATAGGTTTCAAAATCTCATTCTTTTTTCTTAATTTTTTATTTTTCTTCCAAAAGTTTTTTCTTTTCTTTTAGAAGATTTTCATTTTTTTAGGAAGAATTTTAAATTTTTATATTTCTTTTTTAGTTTAATACTTTTTTAACTAAGAATTTTTTAGATTTAAAAAGTATATCTTTTTCTGTAGTCAAAAAATTTATTTTTTTTCAAAAGTTCTTTTTCACTCAAAAGATTATTCTTTTCATTAGCTAATAAAAGATTTGATCTTTTAAGCACTTTATATTTCAGCCTTAAATTTTTGAATTCATCTATTAATTCATGAAAGGCTTCTTAAAGCTTATCAAATATAAATTCAGAAGAATTATCAATGTTTACCTCATCATTTTGAGCCATCAAGCAAGGATTTGCAAAGCTTTCTCTCTTTTTCTCATTCTTTTCTTTACCTTGCTTCCCCTTTATCAATGCCTTCTTTTTCTTTTGTTTCTTCTTTTTTATTTTCTTTTCATCCATATGAGCCATCAGGCATAAGTTAGGATGAGCTTCCTTGTCTTCTTGGGAGCTTTATTCTTTTTTCAATTTGCTCTCTCATAAGTTCTTTTCAATTTCCTCCATACATATTTTGCTGAAATATATAAAAAAATTATATTAAATACATTTATGTCCAAGAGCAATAAAGCATGTTCATGGCCTTAGCATTTAAGTGCATTGATTCTTTATCAACAAATGATGCATTTTATGTGTGAGGATCATTGACAATAATCTTCCATAGATTATAGTCATGTGCTTGAATGAAGAATTTTATCCTAGCTTTCCAATAAGAATAATTTGAGCCATCAAATAGTATGGGTCTATCTATAGAATGTCCATCATAAAAAAAAAAATTCATTTGGATTGCCATGATCTTTTATTTTTAAATTATTAGGTTAACAATCAAATATTAGAGCACCCACTTTGATACCAATTATTGTCCAGAGATAGCAACCCAAGAGTGGGGAGGGGGTGAATTAATTTTTTATAAAATTTTATCCAAATTTACTTTCTAAATAGGTATGTGCTTTGATTTTAACCTAAGTGGTATAGTTGAGATGTATACAATATAAGCAGCAATGGATTTAAGATATACAAATGTTATGAAGGAATTAAAGGCTATTTAAGTAAATAATACAATAAGTAAAATAAGAATTAAAAGCATAATACAAACATATAAAGTTTTATAGTGGTTTGGAATAACTCACACTTACGTCCACTCCGCATGCTTTTTTTGAGATTTTTACTATAATTCTTCCTTGATTACTGTGTATTTATTTTTTGGGCTCATAAATAAATCTAGTTAATTTTTTCAAGAGCACCAATCAAAATCTTACACCGTTAGTTTTTCAGGTTCACTAACAATGTAGTTGGTTTTCTAGGCCAACCAATCAAAATCTAATAAGTCCAATTGCAGACTTGGATGGGCTTAATCCTCAAGTTTCTCTCCTTCAAAAAAATTTATAAAGAAATAAAATTATAAATAAAAATTTTAGCATAATTTTAAAAACTAAAATTTAATCTCTTTAAAGCTCGAAGAAGATGTTCATGATTTGCTCAATTAAAGCTTGGCTTTTTTTTAATTTGTACTTGAGAGGATGTGAAAGATGTTGAAAAAAAATTGCTTTTAAAGGCATGCTGAAATCTAAATAAGATTCTCTCTTTAAATTTTTTAATCTTATTTTTAAATTGATTCTCCATCTTTAAATATCTTTCAAGATGGTTGGAGAGTGAGTTCTAGCTGTTGGAAGCCCTAAAATGATCATTGGAGGTGAGAACTAGCCATTAGGAGGAAGAAAAATCCATTGCAGAATTATCCATTGAAGGCTATCAATGCATTTTGGGTCCTCTCTATTTTGATAGAGACGTCTTGCTATAATTTTGAGAGCTCTCAAAAATACTTGGAGTCATCTTTGTCTCAGTGTACAGAAATAAGATTTTTATCTCCTTAGATGGAAATGACTTGAGCTGATTTTGAGTCATCTCTACCTCATGCCAAGATATTATGCCAGCATGCCAAACAACTTGAAGATAACTCTAAATTTTTTGGAGATGGCTTCTTTTGCTTCGGGGTCAACTCAACTAAGTCTTGAACTCAAAAATTTCTTCTTTAAAGATCTTTACTTAGTGAATTTATGAAATTCTTTTTTAATAAATATTTTTTTTAATTTTAACATCTGAAAAGATCTACATACATTTTTGAAATACATGATTAGATTCATAAGATACTCAAAGTTTGACAATCATCAAAATCAATCAGGGAGTCAACACCACTGGTTAAAAATAGTATTTAAATCAAAGATCAACAAAGTAAACAAGGGAAAGAGGAAAAGAAGAAGGCTCAGATCTATCATTGAAAAATAAGGTATTGCAAGTTCATCTACATCTTTAATCATAGGTGGCTGCAAGCGGTTACTTGTAATGTAACAGACTATTTAAGCTTGCCCTACAACTATAAGAACAGAAATGCATCACCTCCATCTTTCTCTAGACTCTTTAGACACATCAGGCAATCATCATAGCATCTTTATGAATAGATCACTGCTGGTTTTGGATTGGATGCGGGCTGATAGTATCGAGCCCACTCACAAGCCGGGCCTAGGTTGGGCCAAAGATATTTAGGTGGGAGGCAGTCGAGGGCTCGAAAAGTGAAATCCGACGATCGGGGCCATACACGGAGAGGTAGCCCAAGGCTTAAGGAAGTGAAATCTGACGGTCAGGGGCTTGGACAAGAAATAGAAATAAGTATTAGCGATGATATAACTACTGTCACTATAGCCATCGATAATGATATTGCCATCGCTAATAATATTTTTTGTTGCTAATAAAGTCACCGTCAAATTAAAAAAATTTATTAGTTATTAGCATCGACTAAACCTCCATCACTAATGCTGTCACTAATATTATTAGTGATGGCAAAGCCATCTCTAATAATCAAATTAGTCATCACTAATAATTAATAATTTTTAGTGATAGGATAAATATCATAATTAGCTATCGGTAAATATAGCTATTAGAGATAGCTTATCTACCATCGCTAATAACCATCAACGCTAATACCTCATGTATTAGCAACATCGATTTTATCATCTCTAATATCGTCGCTAATAATGCTATTAGCAACGACTATGCTCTATCGCCAAAGCTGTCAGTAAAAACTATTATTATAGACAATAATTTTGCTATCTCTAATTTCATCACTAATAGTCGTTATTAGTGAGGGTGAAAAAACTATCGCTAATATTTTATTTTCTTGTAGTGGACCTAGCTTGGAAAAATGGCAACTAAGGACTTTGACTACCATGGGGGTTTTCACCTTGAACCTTACTGTCAAAAGACATTGAAAGAAAGAAAAGGAGGATGTGAATAAAAAATGCAAAGAAAGGAAGAATCAAGCTAGAAAAAGGATGGAAAATAAGGGAAACAAGATGAGAGTGGAGGACCAACTAGAAAGTAAAGTTTTGAAGATTTGGAGGTCACCGGTGGCAAACAAGACAATGGTGATCAGAGAGATTCCCTTCGGTGGCCGCAGTGGCAAGAGAGTGAGTTGAAAATTGATAGTGCAAATAGGGCAAAATAGACACAAGAAGAGCCTATTTATACTACAAACAAATGGTCTAGATTAAATCCCCATGTCATCGGATTTCACCATATGGCATGCATCAAGAGCATTAGATCCTGTGACTCTTCATCGCCCTTCCTTTAGATTGAGCCACATAGGTCAATCCACATAGCACAGCATAGGGCCTACCGACATTTGACATGCGACAAATCTTGTCAGGCCCAAAAATAATCCCCAGATCTCCTTTTTTAAATCATTATTTCGCAACACCTTGAACTGCCCATTCCTTATAAATGTGGTGGAACTTGTGGAAGCAGCGCATTAATGAAGTCCTGAGATTTTTTCCATCGAATGCTACCAATTAAATGCTCCAAAGAGAAGGTCATTCAACAACTGAAGACAAGCTTTGAAATCAATTACTTCATCCAAAGCAGTAAAACAATTTTGGACTTAAAGTGGAGGGCAAGTGTTATGGGTATTATCCACCATCCAACCAAACCTTTCTCTACTCAAATTATGGCTTCCCACTCATCGATAACTCAACAGAACTTCCTTAGATGTTAAGAAGAGAGATTTAGGATACTAAGGTGAAGCGACTTTATGGCGTCGGCTTTTTTCGGACCCCTAGCTTAGATGCTCGCCGACCCTGAGGTTAGGCTTAATTTTATTGATGATAAAGAATGAGGTTTGATGACTAATAGACCATTACAGAAGGAAAGATAACCCCTTAAAGTCTCGGATGATTTTCTTAAAACATGGGTACATGAATTAATGTCATACAATTAATGTCCATAACCCACCACCCACATTCCTAATGAACATGGGCATTGATTCCATACTGCCATTATCGAATTTGGGTGGTTAACGTATGACTACTCCCCCTATATAAAGAGGGGCATAGGGATCATCAGGTAAGTTCTACTTCAGAGAAAAAATAGCCTACACTCTTACTTTCTTGTTTCTCTACTATTCTCAAGCTCCGACTGATTTAAGCATCCAAAAGTCCTACATTGAAGAATCTCTGATAAAAATGGACTTGCTTTGTAGGTTTTTCAAGGAGTCAGATTAAGAATAATCTCCTAGGTCAGAAGGAGTCTGACCACCAACTTCACACTTTGGATCGGAGCTTTGCCACAACAATGACCATGTGGTGGAGTTTAGCAAGGTGGAGATCAAGAATACAAGGATATGATGGACTATGAGGATTCAAAATCAAAAGAATAAAAATTAGGACTTATGCTATATTTGAATTTTAGAGGATGGATAAGATGGAAGAGGAAGTGAAGTTTCAGTGCTACCACGTCTCCTAAATTATTTATCAAAGTGGTTCCAGCAGTAGCAGTAGTGCCCATAGTGTTGATTTTAGGTTATTAACAAAATAGATTTTTCAAAATCCGACATACGAATATTTGAAGACCATGTATTAGAGAGTAATATATGCACGAGAGGTGCCATGATTGTAAAAGATTATTTCCATCGAAGGGAATGTTATAAAGAAATTTGTTGATAATTTTTACGTAGCTTGGTAACACAATATATTATGATAAATTGGTAGTACGACCCTCTTAGACAAGAATATAATGTTCAGGTTTCAATGTTTCTCTAATTGCCGATCTTGCTTCAATGTTTCTCAATGTCGTTTGTCAATAGCACAGCACACCTTGGATTCTAATGGGAGATTTTAATGTGACTCACTTTTCCAAAGACCATCTTAGAGTGACAAATTATGGGAAATCATCTAATCTTTTCAATAACTTCATTAACTTCCACTCGCTGATGGCGATCACTCTCTCAAATAGACACTATACCTGGACTAACTTCCGAGAACATGCCTCCATGACCAAGCTAGATTGCTACCTCACTTCAATCTAAAGAGATAATTTTTTTTATTGAGGATTATTTTTGATTCTTGCATTTTATTAACCTTCAATAGGAGTATATGTAGATTAAAAGGCCAACTATTACAGTAATTATAAAAAGAAGAAATATCTCGATTACATACCAAGTAAAGAAAAACTAAATATAGAATTGCTAAACAAGAAGAAAGACTAAATAGGAGTGCCGGCCAAATATGAATATGTGTTGACTTGCTAAACATAGAAAAGAACCAAATAAGAGTGTAAGCCAAAATAGAATGTTGGGTTGGAATGAACATGATCTGATACACCCCCTCAAGATGAAGAATTAGGAGCATAAATCTTCAGCTTGTCCCTTAGGAATTTAAAACATGACGTACCCAAGGGCTTAGTGAGAATATCGGCAAGCTGATCTTAGGTGGAGATGAACTGAACAGATAATTAATGTTGTGCAACACGTTCATAAATGAAATGAAAATCAATTTTGACATGCTTCGTGCGAGCACGGAAAATAGGATTGGCCAAGAGATAAATGACCCTAATATTATCACACCATAGAATTGAAGGGCCATATAAGGGATGGCCAAGTTTCTGAAATAATAACTCAAGCCAAATTAGTTCAGCTAATGCATCTGCTAAGGCCTTATATTTAGACTCTATGGACGAGCGGACAACTATCTTCTATTTATGAGATGCCCAAGAAATGAGGTTGGGACTGAGAAAAATTTTATAGCCTCCAGTGGAATGCATATCAGTCCCACTACCCGCCCAATCTGCATTCGAGAAGGCTTGGAGAGAGCGAGACATAGATCGACGAATGTGTAACTCATGATTAGCTATAGCTTGAAGATAACTTAAGATGTGTTTGACTATAATCCAGTGATCAATATTAGAAGACTGCATAAACTGACATACTTTATTCACTACAAAGAAAATATCCGTTTCGAACATATTCAATTCCTAAGAAAAAATGGAGATCACCAAGATCTTTAATAGAAAATTCTTTAACAAGCTGATGAAGGAGAAAAGAGACCTGACTAGAGTCATTACTAGTTACCAAAATATCATCAACATAGATGAGCATATAGAGGACATGAGACATCATCCTTAAAATAAATAATGAAGGATCGATTTTGTTGGCAACAAACCCTAATGGGAGAAGAAACTGGGAGAGACGGTGAAACTAGGCATGGGGTGCTTGTTTTAATCCATATAGAGATTTATGAAGATGACAGACATAATCTGAATCATCACAGTCCTCAAACCCTGGTGGTTGGGACATGTATACTTCCTCTGTTAGGTTGCCATGCAAAAAAGTATTATGAACATCTAATTGCCGGAAGGACCAATCTTAAGAGATTGCAATACTTAGAATAGATCGAATGGTGGTAGGTTTGATAACCGGGCTAAATGTCTCATTATAGTCGAGGTCGAGTTGTTGATGGAACCCTTTAGTAACTAGGTGCACCTTGTAGCACTCGAGAGATCCATCAGTTTTTTTCTTGATCCTGCACACCCATTTACACCCAACCAAATTCTTTTGATGAGATGAACGTGGAATAAGAAATCACGTCCCATTGCAAATTAAAGCATTAAATTCTCTAGTCATTGCAGCATGCCACTCAGAGTGTTTAGATGTCTGAGTAAAGCAAATAGGTTCTATGGGGAGGATAGTGATGGTGAGGATGGACGACTGGTTGAAACGGGGTCGAAGCACCATGGAATATGTATGGGTGGGTTGGGTAGGAGGATCAGGAGAGGTTTTATCTTGCTGAGAGCTAGTTGTAGGAGAAGGCATGAGAAGGAAAGGTTTTACTAATGAGAAATTACAAAAGAGGTCAGTAAGTAATCTAATCTGAACAAGTGCAGAGTCGGTAATGCTAGAAGGGCTTGGAGTGGGATCGATCACAGGAGAAGGTGTTAAGATAGATCGAGAAATGGGGGATGCAATCGATAATGAGGTAGACAGACGATGCAAAGGGGAATGTGGAATCGATGGAGGAATGGATGGTATTGGGGTGGCCTCTTGTAGAGATTGAAGTGATGTAATGCCCCAAGATGGAAAAGAGGAAGATGATAGTGGTGGATAAGTTAATGAAGACTGAGATTAAAAAGAAAAGATAGATTCATCAAAATGAACGTGCCTAGCAATATATGTACGATTTATTTTTAGATCGAAATATTGATAGACACTATGAGAGGGATTGTAGCCGAGAAACACACACGATTGAGATCGATACTCCATTTTTTGCCAATTGTAAGGACAAAAATGGGATAGAAAAGACATCCAAAAATTCATAGGAAGATGTAGGATGGTGGTTTGTTGTGAATGAGTTTGAAGGGGGACACACCACTAGAGACTTTAGATAGCATCCTATTAATGAGAAAAATAGTCATTTCAAAATCATAGTGCCAGTATGATATGGGTACGGACCCATGAGCAAGAAGAGATAGACTGGTTTTTATAATATGATGGTGATAATGTTCGACAGCCCCTTGCCGCTCATGGGTGTGAGGAGCAGCAACACGATGGGTAATGCCAATTTTACAAAAAAATTGAGGAAGAGAGCAAAATTCTCCTCCCCATTCAGTTTGGATTGATTTAATAGTACGAGAGAAATGCCGTTCAACCAAAGCTTGAAATTATAAGAAAGTAGAGAACACATCAGATTTACACTTTGATGGATAAAACCAAATATATTTACTTTGATCATTAACAAAAATTATGTAGTAGTGGTGTCCTAACGAAGATAGAATAGGGGAAGGACTCCAAACATTACTATAAATAAGGTCTAATAGAAACTGACTACAATGATGGGATGGAGATAAATGTAACTTACTAGACTTGCCTAATTAACATGAGGGACGAAGGGGACGAAGATGTGCAAACTTGCAGAATAGGTTATTGGTCTTCATCATTGAGCGAAATAAGTGATAATGGGGATGGCCCAAATAGTTGTGCCATCCATCAAGAGTGGTGCTCTCGGCTGCATGAACAAATGCAAACAAAGAAGAAGGGCTGGAATAGAGAGTGTATAATCCTTCTTTACTTAGATCGAATAACACTGTGGTCTTGGTAGTTCGATCCTTCACAAGAAAATGAGAGGATGAAATTCAAAAAAGATATTATTGTCTTTTGCAAACTGTTATACGAAAAGTAAATTTTTAGAAATAGAAGGGACGTGTAAGATGTTAGATAACTGAAAAGAAAGAAAAGAGTAAGGAGAGGAAAAAGAACTGTGACCAATATGTGATATATGTAATCCCTTATCATTGCCTACATGCACCTGATCAGGACCAATGCACTCATCATAGGAGGACATAGAATGAATGTCAGGAGTGACATGGTGAGATGCTCTTGTATCTGGGTACCAGGTGAGGGTGGTGGAGGGGTGAGGGGTAGGGAGAAGTGGCTGATTAGAATGACATTGAGATAGATTTGGATATGGATATGGTGAATATGAGAAATTGACATTGGATTATGGAGAGGAAAAGGATGGATATGGCTGCTGAGGGCGATAAAAAGAGGTGGTATTGGAGTAGTTGTTACAATTGCAAAAAGAACATTGAGAACCACGGCCACCAGGTGGACCAAAATGACTACGACCTCGACCAAATCTGCCACATCCTCCACAACCTTGAGTAAAGCCACGACCAATAGAGGGCCTAGGGTCACTAGAAGAACGGGCAAACCATTGAGCAGTATTGGTGGTACGATTGGTAGGAGTGGCATTATCAACGGTTGATTTTCTGAATGTCCGCATGCTTTCATGCCTAAGTAACAGCCCATGAAGTTTAGTATATGTCGGTGGGGTGTGTCGGTTAAGAATGCCAAGGACCGCTTCTTGTAGATCATCACATAAAGCACGCAGTATATGAAGATTAAATTCGGTTGGCTTGAGGATATTACTAGAGGCAGCAAATTCATTAGCCACAGCTTTGACATGTCGAAGCAGAGAGGTGATGGTCTTATCTGAATTTTTATGAAGATTCTGCAACTCTAGATGCAGAGGTATGAGTTGGGTAGGAGATACTAAACCAAAGGCTTCACGAAAAGTGCTCCAGCACTTAAAACTGGTCTCAAGAAGAAAAGGAACCAAATCTTCAGATAATGAAGCAATAAGAAGGCTTAAGAGTTGGGCATCTTGTTGTTGCCAAGCAGCAGTAGCAATTGGATCGATGGATTGTGGGTGAGAGCCATCAAGGAACCCAAACAGTCCTTGATCCTTTAAGAAGAGAGTAATTTGCTTTCTCCAGATCAAAAAATTGGATGCATTCAATTTAATAGATAAAAAATACTGTGCCAATGAAAAGGTGAGAGGGATTATTGTGTTGGGTGGAGGAGGTGAAGAGGGATTGGAGGAGGTGGAGATAGATGAACCGGTGGCCATGAGAGAGCACTGAAGGAGAAAGAAGAAGAGATGCTCGTTAGAGCTTTAAGGCTCTGATACCATGAAAAGATAATTTCTTTATTGAGGATTATTTTTGATTCTTGCATTTTATTAACCTCCAATAGGAATATATGTAGATAATAACATCAGCTATTATAGTAATTATAAAAAGAAAAAATATCTTGATTACATACCAAGTAAAGAGAAATTAAATATAGAATTGTTAAATAAGGAGAAAGACTTAAATAGAAATGCCGGTCGAATATGAATATGTGTTGACTTGCTAAACATAGAAAAGAATCAAATAAAAGTGTAAGCTAAAATAGAATATTGGGTTGGATACAGTCGACTGGTGTAGCAAAATTTTCGCTTGCCACGCTCACGACGTCGGTTCGACCCACTTCATACGAGCTTCCCATCCTTCTTAGACCGGTCTACCAACCACAGGGTAAGTCCCTTCTGAAGAAACCTTTTTGCTTCGAAAGCGTTTGGTTCTCCCATCCAGGGTTTGAGGACATGATTCAAGCTTGGTGGTCACGAAGTCCTAGCTCTACAGATGCTGCAGCAAATCTTGTCTTGAAACTCAGATTTCTTAGAGCGAAGTCAAGAGAAGGGAATTGTCTATTGGTGGGCAATGTCACTCAGAAGAAAAATGATATACTCGCGTATGCATCTTGATAACGAAGAGAACAAGAGAAATCTTGTAGCATCCGAACAAGAAGAACGAAGCCATCCAAAAGGAAAATTCAATTAATTGTTGTCCCTAGAAGAAACGATGTGACGGCAGCGATCGCAACACCAGGTTTTTCCACCTTTGTGCCAGCAAAAGACGTCGAAAGAATACTGTTACCGAACTCATCAGCAGGGCGAGGTCATTACGGACCAACAGGTCATGCATGATGCATTCTACAGCTATTTTAGAAATCTACTTGAAACATCGAAAAAACCATGCGTGGAAGCAAACTGGAAAGCTCTTTACGCTGAAGGTCCGCTCCAACTACCTGACCTCGATGCTCCATTCTCAGATGAAGAGATTCATAATGCTGTCTTCCAACTAGCCTTTGAGAAATCACCAAGCCCTGAAGGTTTTCATAGCTAAGACTCTATCCATCAGAATGGCCAAGCAAATCCATTCCCTAATCCGTTACTCCCAAACTGCATTCATCAAGAAGAGAGGTATTGCAGTGGCGAATGAGCTTATAAATTATTGTAAACGACGCAAACACAAAAGAATTGTTTTCAAAGTTGATTTTGAGAAGGTGTTTGATAACATTGCACGCACGTTCTCCTCAGGGTGTTATCAACTAGGGGGTTTAGTGGAAAATGGCGTAGATGGATCTTTGATAATCCTCTCAACTTCAAAATCATCTGTTCTTCTTAATGGGTCGCCTGGTAGACCTTTTCTGCATAAAAAGGGGCTGAGACAAGGGGACCCTCCATCCCCTCAGCTATTTCTGCTAGTTGTTGACACCCTCGACCGGATTCGAACGGCAGCAGCACAGCAGCTCATCGACGGTCTCGGCTTGCGACCAATTACTGGACTCCTTCTGACCCTGCAGTTCGCAGATGACATGTTAATTTTCTATGGTGCCAATCGAAGATCCATTACCTCCCTCAAATTCATCTTATATTCCTTCAAACTACTTTCAGGTATGAAGATTAACTTTGAAAAATCTACGGTGTTGGGTTTGGGTATACGAGACTCTATTCAGGATCATTTTGCAATCATGTTGGGAAGTAGAACAGCTATTTTTCCCATCGCTTATTTGGGCATGCCGCTGCACCACATTAAACTAACTCAGAAGATCGGATTGAATCAGACTTTGAGAAAATATATCCAGAAAGCTAGCTGGATGGAAGGAAAAATTGCTGTCGATCGCTGGGAGAACAACCCTTGTTAATGCAATTATCACCTCGACTCCATTATTCTGGCTGTCAAACTTTGCTCTTCTATCTTGGGTTCTCCAAAAAATCGATAAAATGTGACACTTTTTTCTAATGGCGTGGAGAAGATGCGTGTGTTGCTAGCCACCGTTCGCTAAACTATAGTCTTCTGTTTGTCGCCCCAAAAGATTTGGTGGTCGGGGAGTTGACAATTTAAAAACACTTAATCAGGTTCTTCTCTGCAAATGGTGGAGGAGGCTACATTCCGAACCATTGAAACCATGGAGCATGGTGGTAAGAGCTGCATACTACCAAGATCAACCCTTAATCCATCTGAAACAACCTTGAAGAAATATATCTGAATTCTGGAGAACCGTCCTCCGAGTTCAAAAGCTATTCAGCGCTCTAACAAAATCTATTATTGGGAACGGGCAGAATACTTCTTTTTGGCACGACAGTTGGCTATTTGACAGGCCAATTAGTGATCTCTACCCAAGACTATTCATCTTCGCCTCCCGCCAAGAAGCAAATGTAGCAGATATATATAATTTAATCACATCATGACGTACCACCATGCCGTTTAATGCCTTTCACGGAAGAAGACTACCAGGCAATTCAGTTGAAGCTGTCCGACATGCAGCAAACTGATCAACCAGACAAGATTAGATGGAAATGGTTCCCAAATGAGCACTTTTCTAGTAGAACCTGTTACCGCTTCCTCCTAGATGGGGGCGTCAGGCCGAGTTTTAGTCTTATGGTTTGGAAAATTCGGGTTCTAGAGAAAGTTGAAATCTTCCTTTGGTTGAGCCGATTGGACAAGATCCCAATGAAAACTATTCCGACAAAGCAAGGATGGAAAGGCAAGATCAACTGCTATCTGTGTGACGAAGAAGCTGCGACATCGTATCATCTGTTCCTTTTTCCATTCTCCAGAGCAGTTTGGCAACCGCTTTTGCAAGATCTGCATCTCTCCGGATTGCCCGCCTCTCAAATCACTCTTTGGACAACCTGGAGGTCTGCCAGCATATCTCCATGGGTTAGTCGACCGCATATCTCCGGATTGCCCGCCTCTCAACAGCGTACACACCCCAGCCCCCTGTTTGCAACCTGTGAGTCATTCATGCATACATTAGACTACATATCTGTCCGACTTTGTCGACCACTCCTTGTTATTTGTGCGCTTGGCCTGGAAACCTGAATTCCATCAAAGTATGGAATCTAATGTCCTCTCTATGTCTCCCTGTTCGGTAATAATCATTTTACTATAATATATCATGAGTTAGACCTTTCCTAACTCATTTTCATCAAAAAAAAAAAAAAGAAATACAAATTTCTGCAACACTGAACTAATCCGTCTCTCACAATACCATGCACCGATATTGTGATCGACCTCTCATTATCCTGCACCGCTTGAAAATTCTGAGAAACAACGCCACCTGGTCTACTTCCCATCCAGACCCCACAACCACATGATTCCTATGTTGGAGACTGTTGCTCCTACCTGAGGTCGGTTATCGAGATAGATGTGGTCGAGATGAAACCATTGCTAGAGCTTCTCCGAACACCTACAAGAAAGTCCTCACTAGAGATATTCTCCACTGAAGACCCTCCAATGCTCAATTTAGGAGATGAAAAACAATGAGAAGAGAGAGCGAGGCAATGGGTGCATACCTTGAGAATCCCGAAGCCTCTTTATTTATAGAAAAAGAATTAAAGTCGTATCCATCTCGAAGTCCTGATAATCTTTCAGATTTGTCATACAGTTGATTCGGATAAAATATGTTTCTTTTATGGGAGACTCAATCGTGGAGAAATTCCACTCTATTCGGACTTTCCCGATTAGAGAGAGAGAAACGATCTGATGGGAAGGAATATAGCTCGACAATAGACAATCTATAATAAATCATCCAGGGTTGAAGGTTTTCGCATAGCAGCAATGGATAATCTATGATAGATCGTTCGGAGCCGAGGATCTGGAGTCCGCATAGCACGAACGAACAATATATAATAGATCGTTCAAGACTGAGGGTCTAGAGTATGCAGAGTAAGAATGGACAATCTATGATAGATCGTTCAGGGCTGAGGGTCTGGATTCCGCAGAGTAGGTGTTTGACCTCAAGTCGTCTAAGATTGATCGGCTATGTACAAGCTATGATAGGTCATCTAAGGACGAGGTGAACTAGGATTGTGCTGAAAAGTAGGAACTACTGCTAAATTAGTAGGTTGTGCCTAACGATCTTCATATCTACTGTACACTCATAATCTAGTAAATATCAATCTCCCATAGCTCAGTTGGAGATGATGATGTGGCAGCCGAAGATGAGGTACAGATCCATAATAGATGGTCCCCATTCTCGAGGTCGTGCTTTTGATAGGTCGGCCGAAGAGAGTACCAATGTGAGGTATAGGCTGATTTCATCAAGCTATTTTTTGCTAACACATATCAAAGATTAGCGTCCTAATGTGAACCATCCTTAAATCTAGACTATCGATTCATCCACTGCAAGAAAAAGGCTTATTAGCAATGGCAATTTTCGTTTTTAGCAACGACAAGTTGGGTGGCTAATAAAAAATAATTTTATTTTTTTAATTTACTTTTATTATTATTAGCAACAGTAGAATACTTATTAGTGACGATGTTTGGCCGTCGATAATAAAAAAATAATTTTATTTTATAAATTAAATTTTACTATTATTAGTGATGGAAATACTTATTAGCAATGATGTTTTGCCATTGCTAAAAAGTTTTTCCATCTATTTTTGCTTCCCCATGCACCCTTGTTTTCGCCCATCTCCCTGCGTGCGCTCATTTTGCCCGATCCCTCTCTCGATTTTTGGGTTGGCTCCCCCATCAGCGATAGACCCCCTCTTTCCCCCACCTCTCGTCCCCCTCTTTCCCCCACGATCGAATCCGGCTGCCCTGAGCCACTAGTCGCCTCGTCGATCTCTCGGCCGCTAGATCCCTTTTCCCCAATCTCCCGTCTACCAGATCCTGCTTCTTCGAGCCCCTTAGCCACCTCCCGCATCCCCGAGCCCCGATCGCCTCCCCCCAGCCCTATTATTAACCAACGTAAAGGGTATATATATATTACATCTATATGGGGCTGCTTTTATAAATTCAAATATGGTTGTTAGAAATTTTATTTCTATAAGAGCCAAAATAATTGCTAAAATGATCCACTATAATATGCTTATATTCTTTTCAATCTATCATCATAGTCATCTTATAGGATTTTTCCCCACCAATTAGAAGTAAGCTCACAAGTGTGAAAGGTCGAGTGATTATAAGTCCAACTTAAATTGGGTTCATATATACCAAAGCAGCTTTAGAAATAAGGTTTTAGCATATTCCTAATCTAATCAATCATTTGGTTTTTCATATCTCCCTGCATGTTAGGGTTAGATCATACTTAAGAATCTGAATTTTAAACTAATTTTGTTAAGCCTAATCAATTTTTTTGGTGCCCATAGAAATCAAGGCTGAATTGTAATTGATCCAAGAGGAGTTCAAGTTTAATTTGAAACTCCCATCGACGCAATCCATTTGCACCCATAATCAAGGGAATATAAATAAATTAGATTATATCATAAGAGATTCATGGGTTGAAGTCTACATTCGAAGCCCACACCTTATCATGGGTTTCAATTCTAGTTTTTTCTTGGTGTATATAAAGAAAAATCCTATTTTTTCGACATAGGATCATTTAGATCTGATTGAATCTAAAGAAATATTTTAAACAACTTTTCTACGATCCTAATTAGATCTGAGACATCTCGGATCTGATCCTAAAGATCTGATATTAAGAATTAAAAATAAAATTAAATCTAATTTAATTTCATACCTTTATTTTGGATAATCAGATTATCCTATGATGATTCTGATTGATCCTGAGGTTCTGAAAGGAGTCAAGCATGTGCCTAGCCTCTACCAATGTCCACTCGGACAGAATCTAGAGATCTTCTCCTTCTGAATCATCTTTTCAAAAATTATATCTAAATCTAATCTTGAAGTTCTTCAAAACTACCTTGAAGAAGCAGCGATCGTCTCTTTCAGCAGTACTGCCTTCTTCCTGATCTGGGCATCTTTCTTCCTTGGATTGCACTTGAACCCATGCCCAACTCCTTTGGGCATGGAGAGGAGAGAGAGAGGATCAGAGAGAGGTATGGAATAGAGGAGGGCAGCCTTTCGATATGGTGAAAGAAAGAAGTTCTCTAACCCTAGGCACAAATAGGATTTAAATAGATCCTATTACGCCATGCAGTGCCACATCATCCCGATAAATCAGAGATCTTCATTCTATCAGATCTAAATCTAATTGGTGGGATGATGTTATATGATCTAATCAAATGAGATATCTTCAAAAATCTACATAGGTGGAGCCAACACTGGATAAACAAGATTCTTCGGTGCCTAGGTGCCCATCAAAATATCCTGGAGTCCCATCTGTATGGGACTCCATCCCTTATCCACATGGGGTGCACGACTAGGTTGGCATGTGCCCTCTCTCTTGCCTCTTTTAGTAGGGGGACAAGAGCTCCAGATGCTCTCCTATAGGCGCATGACATATGGCTCCATGTCCAGGTGTCCAGGATCAACTGTTGACCAATGTTCAAAATAGGAATTAGCAGGTGGCAGAAATTGACAGGTGTTGTCTTAAATCCATCAATGAATTAAGATAATCCTTTTTTGATCTAGACAAGCTTCAGTCAGATCAAGACAAGGTTCTTGAGTAAGTCCAAACAAATTTGGTCTAGTCGAGATGAACCAAAATGATTACAAAAGAAGAATGTTAGGCTCAATCATATGCTAGCATGATTTTTTTGAACCTAATTGGATCTAATCCAAATCAATTGAACAGGATTAGTCTAATTGATGACATCCAGATCCAAACTCTTATTTATGTGATCCAGTTAGGTTCAGTTTCATATGGTAATGAGATATATCGTAATCTCTATCATCGACATCATCAAAACATCTTTCGATGGATCAGAACTTTTTTTATTCATATAATTAGAATGATCAATCATCTAAATCATTCTATTTGCTCTCAAAATCCATCAGTGATACCTAGCAGTATATGGTGGCAATCTATTAGAATCGAAAGCAAACCTCTCGGTGCAGCTACCTATGCGATTGGATTCTTCTATCTTGAGCCCTGATTGGATTAGGGTTAAGGTAAACTCGTCAAACCCACATTATTATCATAGGTCTACTCCTCATCCACCGAGGTAGATAGATTTTCTATTGGTGCAATCCAATTTCTACAATGAACATGCTATAGCCAACATATACCTCAGGATTTCGAATGGCTAGAAGATCGAGTTATGAAGTAGTCAAACTATAATACCCTCAAGGTAAACTGTCGATGCACCTTAGGTCAAGAAACTAGACACACCACTGCAGCATCGAGTCAGTCATTAACGAGATGGTAGACTTTTTTATGACTGCTCGAGATGGTCATGCTTAATGCCCTTATTCTTTAACGAATATCTGTACTCTCGCTCCGATATCTTCACACTGTAGACTCAAGACATATCTATTCTAAGAAAGCGAACATACACCAACCTTCTAGATCGATCACCATCCTCATGATGATCCTACGATCGAAAGCAGTTTATGAGTTAATTATGAAAATTCATATCTTAAATTTTTAACTCTTGAAAATTTGAATTATCATTATAGTTAACTCAAAGGATGTATCATAGACTCTTTACTTATACACTATAATAAAAAATAATTTATTTATTAATTCATAGTTAAAATTATAAAATTATTCTTAGAAGTGTATTACAGGTGTCAGCCAATTTGGCTTCCAGAGCACACATCTAACAGTATATGCTCATAATCTATCCAACCTATTTTGCAACCCAAATCAAAAGAAGATATACAAAGTATCTTAAACTCGTAGGATAGAAGGTGCTTTTTCAAAAAGAAAGGACCATATCAAATGAGACCCGCAAAAGACATGCTAAACAATAAACATCAATCCTTATTGAAATAGTGGAACCATAATTGAATTTATATAGACCCATTGTACCAAAAAAAAATTTCCATCCCTGCGCCCTTATTTTTCACACCCCCCCCCCCCCGCCCGTGCACCCTCATTTTCCCCCACAACCCCTCTTCCCCCGCCTTAGTCCCCCCGCCGCCCCCCTCTTTCCCCTACCTCTAACTATCTCTCCTTCCCGAGTCACGGGCATGAGCCTCGACCGCCTCCCGCCTTCCAAGCCCCGATTGTCTCCCACCTTCCCAAGCCCCAGCCGCCTCCTTGAGCTCCTGTCCTTAATTGTCTTCTTCCTTTTAGCCTCTAGTAAGTCTTTATTTTCAACTTCTCATGTTTATTTCTTTTTATACCTTGAAGAAAGTGGGATTAGGACTTGGTTCCTTTATTTAGAAACCCATGTTGGGATCTTCTTCCTCTTTTTGGTGTTGGCCGACTGCTGCACCATGGGTGGTGGTTGTTGGTGGCTATTCTATCATTGGCGATGGCTTGAGGCCATGTCACCGGTGGTGGCCAAGTAAAGAGCCAACCCATTTTTTTTGTATGTTCAGATGGACAAGAAAGAAACAAAAAAAAGAAAAAAAAGGAAAGAAGAGAAAAAAGAAAAGAAAAGAAAAGAAAATGAGGATTATGATAATGATGCCATTAGTTGTGCCACTACAAGAAAATAGAGTATTAGCGATGGATATTAGCAACAGCCTTTTAGCCATCACAAATAACGAGTATTAGAGATGAAATTAGAGATGGTAAAATTATCATCTATAATAATAATTTTTACTAATAGTTTTGGCGATGGAAGCACTGCCGTCACTAATAGCATTATTAGCAATGGTATTAGAGATAGCAAAATCACCATCGATAATACATCAGGTATTAGCGATGGCAATTAGCAATGACAGATAAGCCATCTCTAATAGCTATATTTACTAATAATTAATTATGATCAAAATTTATCCCATTTTTAAAAAATCATTAATTATTAGCAACAGCTAAATTGGTATTGGCGATGGCTTTGCCATCACTAATAATATTAGCAACGACTTTAGTGACCGAGGTTTAGCCGTCACTAATAACTAGTATTTTTTTTAATTTGATGATGATTTTATTAGTGATGAAAAATATTATTAGCGACGGCTATAGCAATGATAATTATGTCATCACTAATACTTATTCCTATTTCTTTCTTAAGCCTCCGACCATTGAATCCCACTTTTTCGAGCCCCGAGTTGCCTCTCCATGGGAGGCCTCGACCATCTCCCACCTTCTTGAGCCTCCGACTATCTCCTGCCCAAATATCTTTGGCTCGACCTAGGCCCGGCACGAATGTGGGCCTGATACTATCGGCCCATATCTAATCCAAAACCAGCAGTGCTTTATTCATAAAGAGGCTATGATGACTACCTGATGCACCTAAAGAATCTAGACAGATGGAGGTGATATATTTCTATTCTTATAGTTGCAGGATAAGCTTAGATGGTTTGTTACATTGTAGGCAATCGTTTGCAGCCGCCTAATGGTTAAAGATATAGATGAACTTGCAATGCCTTACTTTCCAATTGCAAATCTGAGCCTTCTTCTTTTCCTCTTTCCAAAGTTTACTTTATTAGTCTTTAATTTAAGTACTATTTTTAATCAGTGATAGTATTTTTGGGTCAGGCTTTGGTATGGATTAGGCCTGATCCAACCCGACCTAGTTCCAACCCTAACCATGATGAAAATTTTGGATGGCTGATTTTTAATTAAGGATTCTTATTAGAATAGATATTGCATTTTTTAAGTCTTCTTTTATCAATCAATAATTATTTCATTACAAAAAAATATTAGTGATAGAATTTTAGGATTTTAGTAACAATAATTGCATCGCTAATAAAAAATAATTTTATTTTTTAATTTAGTTTTATTATTATTAGCGACTGTAGGATACTTATTAGAGATGGCAAAATGCCATCACTAATAAATAAAAAAATAATTTTATTATTTTTAATATATTTTTATTATTATTAGTGATGAAAAAATTTATTAGGAATGATAAATTATTATCTCTAATAAAAAATAATTTTATTTTTTGATATACTTTTATAATTATTAGCTATGGAAAAAAATTATTAGTGATGGTATTTTTCCATAACTAATAAGTAGTTTTATAAGTAATTTTATTTTTTTAATATATTTTTATAATTATTAGTGATGAAAAAATTTATTAGCAATGGTAACTTACCATTGCTAATAAATTTATTTTAAAATATAATTATTAATGATGGAAAAAAATTATTAGCAATGGTATTCTTTCATCACTAATAAATAATTTTATTTTTTTTAAAATATTTTTTATCATTATTAGCGATGAGAAAAAATATTAGCGATGGTTTCATATAGGCAATAAATTTATATTAAAATATAATTATTAATGATGAAAGATAATTATTAGCAATGATAGTTTGCTATCACTAATTTATTTATTTTAAAATATAATTATTAGTGAAAGAAAAAATTATTAGCAATGGTAATTTATCATTGCTAATAAATTTATTTTGAAATATAATTATTAGTGATAGAGCAAAATTATTAGCGATGATAGTTTGCCATTACTAATAACCTTTCTATCCTCATTTTCTCCCATCGTGCGCCCTCATTTTCTCCTTACCAATTGCACCCTCATTTTTCCACCCACCCCCCAACATGTTTATCCCCTATCACATGCCCTCCAGTCTCCCCACCATCCCCCTCTATCCCCTGCCTTCTGCCTCCACAAGCTCCCGATCGACCGCCTCCCTGAGCCCCCAGCGGCCTCCCCCTGGCTTCCACCAACTCGCCTCCCCCCAGCCACCTCCTCAAGCCCCTGGCCACCTCCCCCCGATTGCACCCAGCCTGCCTCCCCATGCATGGCTTGCCTCCCCCCAGCCTACGTCTCCTCGACTGCCTCCCACCTTCCCGACCATCTCCCACATCCCCTTGGCTTGACCCTGCAGCCCCAACCTATGCCGCCTTCCCATGGCCCCATCCCCACACCCTCATTTCCACGATCGCATCCTCGAGCTACCACCCGACCCACTAGCCCGACCCATGGCTCTAACCCTATAGCCCCTGCCTCGCCAGCCCAACCCCGCATCCCCATCCGCACGCCCTTGTCTCTGTGGTCGCATCCCCAAGCCTTAGTTTCTGCTTGCTAGCTCATGCATCCTCACACATCAGTCCCTATGTGCCAACCCATGCCTCAGTCCTTCATGGTAGTCCATCTTCTACTGGGAGTATTAGTAATGGCATTAGCGATGGCTAATATTAAAAATTATTTTTTTAATTTAAATTATATTAATTAGATATTAAAAATTAATTAATTAGTTAGATAATTAATTAATTAATTAAAAGTACAAGACTTGGGTCTCGACATGCAGAGCACTTGGACCAAGGAAAGATCCGGATCGCATTACAAACATGAGGTTGAGGTGTGTCTTGCGCGCTCGGGCCTCGGGTCCAACTGACATCCAAAACATCTAGCCCCCACATGTCCTGTGCACTCAAGCCGAGAGAATGTGCCAATCAATATTGTAAATATGGAGCCGGGCATGTCCTATGCACTCAAGCCTCGGGTCCCAGTTGGCATCCAAGGCATCCAGTCCTCGCACGTCCTGTGCGCTCAGACCAATGGTGTTAATTTTTTAAAAAAATTGCATTGCATGGAATCATAGATCCTTCTTTTGATTAATTATGTATTCTAATTTAGATAAAATAATTTTAAATTAATAATATTTAATTAATTTAAATTAATATTATTTTAATATAAATAGTTTTAAATTTTTGAATCGAACTCAAGGACGGGTGTGGCCTAGCCCAGTCCAACCTATTTTCAGTCCTATTTGCAATCCCCCTCGATACTTAATTTGGAACCTCCAGGATGGGATTTGCCTAGATACCATTTCGGTGTGCTCGTGCAGCCTAGTCATCTGGCACCCTCTAAGTCCGCATGCGCAGGATGCGCATCCTGACCGTTCCCGTTTGCAATAATATTTCTTACTTTTGTGATTATGCTTTTAAAAATGCTGCACTCTTAGTTCAAGGACGGGCTTATTATTCTTGAAAAAGATGTGTCAATAGAAAAATGCTTGACAGAGAAATAATAGTTGTCCATTTATATAGAAGTGAATTTATGCATGGAGAGACGTGGAAGACAAATGCAACGACTTTAGAGCCTCTACTTGTTCAAGACCTTGCTAATGTGCAAGAGCTTAATAGTGACAGACTTGAGCATATGATTAATATATTTGATGTGTTTAATCTAGTTATTGGTAGAAGTTCATGTAATAATTTTTTAGGTTGCAATCGTTATAGCCATGATGGACTATAGGATTGCTATGGTTATAACCATACTTACCCTCTATAGGACTGCTACCCCCTAAAGGGTAAGCAAGGCTATAACTATCACTACTATAGAATGGGGTTATGGCAATGCTTGCTATTACAGCGGTTCGAAAACTACTACTATAGGATCTACAGTAGTGGTTAGATAAAATCACTACCATAGGTCAGTTCGAAAATTGCTGCTATAGGATCTATAGCAGTGGTTAGACAAAACCACTGCCATAGGTCTGACCTATGGCAGCAGTTTTGTCTAACCACTGCCATAGATCATACCTATGATAGTGGTTTTGTCTAACTGCTGTCATAGGTTGCTATATATAGTAGCTGCTACATATAACCATTGTCATAGATCGAGACCTATAGCAGTGGTCTTGCTTAACCACTATCATAGTTCACATCTATGACCGCGATTAAGCTTGACCATTGCTATAGGTCGAATTTATGACAGTGGTTAGGTAAAATCGCTGCTATAGATCTCGATCAATGATAGCGATTAGGTAAAACTATTGCTATACATCTTAACCTACCGCGGCGATTATGTGTAACTGTTGTTATAGACAATCTATAGCAGTAGTTATATGTAACCATGGCTATATTTTTTTATTTTTTTTAAATATTATATAATTTTAAAATTTAATGCCTATCTTCATCATTTATTATCTAAATAATTATTATTATAGTATCATCATAAAAGACCGTCTCAATCCGATAGCCCTAGCTTCATCGATTCGTAAAACTTGATTTTGATGATCACGAATAATGGTACGATGATCTGATAAATGGAGACCATCAATGGATCTAAAAATCTGCAACGATGATCTCGATGATATTTGTAGCATACTATCAAAGTTTCACTTCAATCAAAATCATTATCATGGTCAATTTAATATAGGATAATTTCATTCATTAAATGAGAAATAAGTGATCAGAAGGCCAAATAGCATTCGATTACAAGATAATTTTTTAGTTAAATGATCTTTGCTATAATTTTAATCATTTTATATGGCAATGATCATAAAATCCAAATCATTTTTACAAAAACTATTCACATTAAGCAGATCTTGCAAAAGCACAAGCATAATTACTAAAAGAATTTAAGAACGGGTATCGAGCGACATATAGTTTTGGATAGTTCTTGGACCCATGGTTTGAATTTTATGATCCCCACCATAAAAATAATTAAAGTAGTAACCAAGATCATTTATCTAAAAAACTATCTCATAATCGGATGTCGTTTGATCCTTGGATCACTTATTTCTCATTAGCAGCCAAAATTATCTCATAATAAATTAACAATGATAACGATATTTGATTGAAGTAAAACTTTGATAGTGTGCTACAAATGGCACCAAGATCGTCATTGTAGATTTTTGAATCCATCGATGATATTCATCTATCAGATCATCGTACGGTCCTTCATGGTCGTCAAAATCAAATTTTACTGATCGATGAAGCTTGAGCTATCAGATCGAGGCGGTCTTTTGTGATGATACTCTAATGATAATTATTTAGATAATGAATAGTAAAAATAGATATTAAATTTTAAAATTATATAATATTAAAAAAAATAATTATTGAATTATGATAGTAGTTACTGAAAATCGCTGTCATAGACCTATGGCAGTGGTCCGAAAATCACTACCATAGGTTAGATTATTTTTCTCTGGCTGCATCCTCATTTTTACTTTTCCTCTCGCATGATCTGGTCCTCTCTCTCTCCCTCCTCTCTGTCGTCGGTAAGGTCTCTCCTTTTTTTCCTTCCCCGATCGGTGCCACTTCCTCCCTCGCATCCTTCTTCCTCAGTCAGCCTCGCCATCGGCCCCCTTCTCCCTCTTCCCCAACCGATCCTACCACCTCCCCCATCTCCTCCTTCATCCTCGATCGGCCTCGCCACCTCTTCTGCCTCCTCCTTATTCCCCGACCGAACCCGCCTCCTCCTTCCCTAGTTGGCCCAACTGCTGACCCCGCCTCCCCCTTCTTTTCCAGTTAGCCCGATCGTTGGCCACACCTTCTCTCTCTTTCTCTTCTCTCTTCCCTCAACCCGACCCACCCCCTCCCTACTCTCTCTTTCTCTTTCTCTATCTCTCTCTTCCCTCTTTCTCTCTATCTATCACTCTCTCTCTTCCCTCTTTCTCTCCCTCTCTTTTTCCTCTTTCTCTTTCTCTCTCTTCTCTTACTGTCTCTCTTTATATCTTAATATCTCTGTATCTCTCTCGTAGGCTACCTCTAGCATCGTCGTCTCTCTCTAGCACCGCCGTCAGTGACCTCGAAGCTCTGTAGGATCCTCTCTCCATAGTCGCAGGTATGATTTTTTTAAAAAATTTTATAGTAATATTTATTAATTATTATTTATAATATTTATAATAAATATTATAAATATTTATTATAAATATTATAATTACCTACCGATCGTGGGCTGTGCCAGCGGAAAAGAGAACTTCTGCTAGTTGGTTCTGAACCATGCCGATGGATTCTGAATAGAGCCGTACCGTGTCGGCGACCATGGACGTTCCTGGGCTGTGCTAGTCGATAAGCAAATCCCTGCTAGTGGGTTTTAGGCCATGCCAGCTATCATGGGCCATGCTGGCCACTAAGAGAACCCGCGCCTCTACCGGTAGGATCTGGATTATGCCGACAATCATGGGTCGTGCCAATAGCCGTGGGCCATCTCGTTCGCTAAAAGAACCCCCATCGATTGGTTTTGGGCCATGCAGGCGGCCTTGGACCGTGCCATGTCGATGGCCATGGATAGTCCTAGGTTGTCTCGATCGATAAAAAAACCTCCACCAGTAGGTTCTGGACCGTGCCGATGGTCGTGAGCCATGCCAACCACTAAGAGAACCCCCACCTCCATCGGTAGGTTCTGGGCTATGCCGACAGCCAATATCATATTTATATCTTATTACTTTTGTTTATTATATTACATAATGATAGATCCGTCAACTGATTAGTGTACATAATCTTCGACATCCATAAATTTATGAGTTTTGGTATGAATGGAAGAATTATATACGATGATCAATTGATTATCCAATTTGAATAGTTTAAAAATTATAAATAATTCTATAGATAATTATCGTAATCTAATGGTATGCTGAGGGTTTCGAATAAAATTTTGAATAGTATTTTTTTTTATTCTCTCTATACAGGAGAACTAAGAAAAAATATTATCAAAATTTTTTTCAACCCCTATTGCGTATTATTTGATTACTATAATAAACCTATAGAATTAATGCAATTCTTGAATAGAATAGAATCTATCTTTATCTATTAGTTAGTGATATGATGTATTTATTGCATATATAAAAATGATATTTAATGTAAGTTCCACACATGATATTTATTTCAATCCCTATTTATAATATATTTTTTGTTTATAATACATATTTGTTTATAATGTGTTGGTATATAATGTAAGCTCTACACATGATTTAATTATAATATCACCATTTTTATAATGGATAAGGGGTGGATGAAGTTTAGTAGGCTCTCGCTAGAATATGAGGCTGGACTTCAAAAATTTCTTAATTTTATTATAGAAAAAATTAGGAATCACGGACTTATCTAATGACCGTGGCTACCTCATCAAGATGTAAATGATCATCTCACTATTTATGACTTTAAACCCAGTTATGAAATTTATTGGGATCAACATGTTAAGGGTAGGCCACAAAGAGACGATCAACATGTTGGGGAGTAGAACAAATGGTTTGTGATATTTTTTTATTTATTGGCCATAATGATGGTGCATCTACGTCTATGCCTGATTCTATAGTTGGTGGAATGATAAATAGTAAGGATATGGAGAAGGTCCATAAGTTAATAGAGGATGCTAATATTCTGTTGTATCTTGAGTGTGAAAAATGGTGAAGCTTGAGTTCTTAATCTGATTGTACCATACAAAATATTCCAATGGATTCAGTAATAATGGAGTAAACTGCATACTAGAGCTTTTGGGGAACATTCTAGTAAACTGCATACTAGAGCTTTTGGGGAACATTCTTCTAGATAATGCATAAATTTTGAAGAATAATTATGAGACATCAAAAATTATTGAATAGCTGAGCTTTACTTATACCAAGATACATGCATGTCCCAATGATAGCTTGCTTTACTAAGAGAAAGTTGCCAACCGAAACAAGTGCATGAGGTGTAGTGTATCAAGATAAAAATAGAACAATGATGGCACATCAATCCGTGTATCTCAAAAGTTGATGTAGCACTTTTTTTTGATTCTGGGACAATAAAAGTTATTGATGTCGGTAAGGACATCGAAGGATAAGAGATGGTATCACTACTACAAAAATGGCCTATGGCAGTGCATACTATGGCAGCAATTTTCGAAATCACTGCCATAGCTCCTAAGGCAGTGATTTTCGTTAACTACTGCTATAGGTCGGACCTATGGCAGTAGTTTTAATAACCACTGCTATAGGTCCGACATATAGCAGCAGTTACAGAAAATCACTACCGTAGGTCAGACCTATAGCAGTGGTTATAAAAAATTACTGCTATAGGTCGATTGATAGCAGTAGTTTATTATAACCGCTGCCATAAGTCGGACCTATAGCAGCAGTTAATAGGAACCACTGCTGTAATCTGATTTATGGCAGTGATTAATTATAACCGCTGTCATATATTTTTTTTATTCTTTAAATATTATATAATTTTAAAATTTAATGTCCATCTTCATCATTCATTATCTAAATAATTATTATTAGAGTGTAGTCGCAAAAGATCGCCTCGATCCGATGGCCCTAACTTCATCGATCAAAAAAATTTGATTTTGATGACCACGAACGATGATGAGATGATCTAATAAATGGAGACCTTTGATGGATTTAAAATATGCAACAATGATCTTGGTAATGTTTGTAGCATACTACCAAAGTTTCACTTCAATCGAATATCGTTATCTTGATCAATTTAGTATAGGTTAGTTCCGACCGTTAAATAATATATGAGTGATCAAAGGATCAAATAGTATCTGATTATGAGATAATTTTTTTTATAAATAATCTTGGCTACTAATTTAATCATTTTTATAGGGGTGATTATAAAATTCAACTCATGAGATGAAGAACAATCTAAAACTATATATCTCCTGATAACCATTTTGAAACTTCACTAATTATTATGCTCATGCTTTTGCAATATCTACTTAACATGAATAATTTATACGAAAATAATTTAAATTTTACTATCATCACCATATAAAATATTTAAAATTATAATAAAGATCATTTAACTAAAAAATTATCTCATAATCAGATGTCTTTTAACCCTTTGATCGCTTGTTTCTAATTTAACGGCCAAAATAATTTCATACTAAATTGACCATGATAATGATATCCGATTGAAGTGAAACTTCGATAGTATGCTACAAACATCATCAAAATCATCGTTGTAGATTTTTGAATCCATCGGAGGTCTCCATCTATTAGATTATCGCATCATCGTTCGTGATCATCGAAATTAAATTTTTTGATCGATGAAGCTAGAGCCATCAGATCGAGGCAAACTTTTGCAACGATACTCTAATGATAATTATTTAGATAATGAATGATAAAGATGAATACTAAATTTTAAAATTATATAATATTTAGAAAAAAATAAGAAATTACTGCCATAGATCTACAGCAATGGTTATAGAACCACTGTCATAGATCTATGGCAACGGTTTTGGGTAACCGCTACCGTAGATCTATGGTAGTAGTTCGATAATCACTACCGTAGATCTATGGTAGCGGTTCGATAGCTGCTGCTGTAGGTTAGATTAAAAATTTTTAGATTTTTTCTTTCCTTTCGTGCGCGTTCGATCTCTCTCTCTCCCCCTCCTCTTCATCGTCAGTGAGGCTCCTTCCCCCCCGACCGGCATCACCCCACCTTCCCCCCGGCCGACGTCGCCCATCCTCCCCCCTCGGTCGGCACCGCTCCTCCTTCCCCCTCCCCCCCTCCAGCCCCCATCCTCGGCCACCCCTCCCCGCCACTCGTCACCCCCCACCCGACCCCCCACCCCTCCATCCGACCTTTCCTCAGCCTCTAAGGAAACCCCTCTGACGAACCCCCATCCGACCCTCCCTCGGCCCTCCACAAACTCTGCCTCCAACGAACCCTCCTCCACCCTAGCTCGTCCCCCCACAAACCCCACCCCACCCCCCTGCCCCCCCATTTGACCCTCCCTCGGTCCCAAGCGAACCCCCCTCGACAAACCCCCATCCAACCCTCCCTCGGTCCCCTGTGAAACCCCCTCTCCGACGAACCTCCATCCACTCTCGACCCTCCATCGACCCCCCATGAAACCCCTCCCCCACACTCTATCCACCTTCGATCTTGGTGCAAAACCAAATCCCCCTTCGACGAAACCCCCTCCACCCTCCTTCGGCCCCCGTGAAATCCCACCCCCCCCACCACCACCACCATTCTGACCCTCCCCCGATTGAGTACGAAGCCTCCTCATCACTATGCCCCCCTCCCCTAGCCCCCTATCCCCGGCTGCCCCTGCTCTCTCTCTTTCCTCTTTTTCTCTCTTCTCTATTGCACTATCTTGCTTTTATTTCATAGGTTACCTCTAGTACCATCGTCCTCCTCTAGCATCATCGTCGGCGATCCTTGGAGCTTTCGGTGCGACCCGCTCTCTATAGTCGTAGATATAATTTTTTTTAATTTTATAGTATTATTTATTAATCATATATATTTATAATAATTTATATAATATTTATAATAAATATTATAAATATTTATTATAAATATTATAATTATCTACATGCCATAGTTTTTGGGCCGTGTCATGTCAGCGGCTGTGGACTAGATCTATCAATGGATTGGGTTCGGATTGGATCTTGGATATTCAGATCTAGACCTAATTTTAATTTTTGATATCGGATCCGAACCCGAATATCTGATAGATCTGTACTTAAAAGAGGAAGGGACGGATCCGACCTCGCCGCTATCATTAGGAGGGAGGGGGTCCAACCTCGTCGGCGAGGGAGATCGAGAGAGGGAGAGTGGGAGATCGAGAGAGCGAGAGAGGGAGGGAGGGGGTCCAGCCTTGCTAGTGAGAAAGATCAAGAGAGTGAGAGAGGGAGGGATAGGGTCCGACCTTGTCGATGAGGGAGATCGAGAGAGGAAGAAAGAAAGATCAAAAGATGGAAAAGCTGGGAGGGAGGGGTTCGGCCTTGCCATCATCGTCGATGAGAGAGATCCAGAGAGGGAGAGAGGGAGTGATCGAGGGGATGGCATACAGTCGAGCCAACTCGAATACGCAGTCGAGCCAACTCGGGCCGTGATTGAGCCGACTAGGAGAGGACCCTAGCCGGATGTCTCAGGCATGGAGCTGACTGTTTCGACTTCTGAGCGAATAGAATTTGATATATCTCTCTAAGGTTCCAACTTTAAGTCCTAAGGTGCCTCTATCATCTACTTTATTCTTCTTTCAGGTTTCTAAATTAATACCAAGATTCGCACAAGAGATCAAATCTATGACTGTTGCTCATCCTTAATTATTTATGAATATAATTCATGTTGTAAAATTTATTGCATAATATTTTTTGGATGTTTATATCATGTTGCTTTTGTTTATTGCATTGCATAATGATAGACCCGTTAATTGATTAGTGTACATATTAGAGACTATTTATTGATGCTATACTAATATTATTGTTCAACATATTATATTGTTTAATGTTCATTAACGTTGCTGGTCACGATGGCATCAAAATGCCATCTAGCTTTCACCTCTACCCCTCAGCGGGTTACGCGTAGTTCAGCATCCGAGGAGTAGTCGAAGTATACTCCATCCACCTTGGCATCAACTGCTCAGGAACCTCTATCATAGGCATCTACTCCATCGATAGTTGAGCCTCTATCATCGTCCATATATGAGGTACATGTTACTATGCAGGCATCTAAGTGTACGTTTTTATTATATTAGCATAACTTTATTTTTTATATAGTATTTATATACTTATATATTTGTATAATGTATTTGCATTGTAGGTGTATCATCTAGCTGGACATTTCACGGTCCCACACATATGGCACACGTGTGGAACCACCAGCATCAGGTGATAGTCTATTATGATGTGGAGGGAAGATCGGTAGGAGAAACCACACGGAAGATGCATTCCTTTTCTGGAGTGCTTATGAGATGGTCGGACATCATTCCCATAGAGCCCAGAGATTAGCATTTGATGGATGCTGCTGTCAGAGACCAAGTATAGGAGGAGATATGGGTAAGTATGCATATTTTAGTTATATTTATGCATTTTATATGTTTACACTATATATGTTTGATTAGAATAATTTTGTAACTGATTTTTGATAAATTTGGACAAAGGAGGTACGACTTCCTCGATCATGAGAAGGCTCGAGATGTTTGACTAAAGAAGATCGAAAAGTTATACCAAGATTATAAGGTCAAACTCCATAAAGGATAGCTCGAGCACCGACGAGACACTCTAGAGGAGCTTGTTTCCTGGATACAGGACTGTCCTTCGAGTCAGTGGGAGAGGATGGTTAGACACTTGAGGAGCCAGGAGTTCGAGGTTAAATCCCTAAGTTTTGAATTTTTCAATATGCTTAAAATTTTATTTAAATATTTTTTAAATATTTATTATTTATTTGAATACTTGTTAGGCTATCTCTTGTCAGAATCGAAAGAATCATGCAACCCAGGAGTATACGCATACTCTAGGCCATGAGTCTATGGCCAATCGTGTGCATAAAGAGATAATTAATTCTAAATCTTACTAGATAAATTAAATTCATATTTTTATCATATTTCTAATAAATTTATTCTTTATTATAGTTGATAAAAGATGGAGTGATGTCCAGCCATAGCAAGATCTTTCGATCCTACCGTACGGATAAGACGGATAGGCCGATGAATGCCACGATCGGACATATTTTTGTAAGTATTAAATATATTAGTATATATGATTAGTATTATAGCATTTCTTATAAAATTTTATTTTAATTTATAATTATAGGATCAGTTAGATGTGCTTGCGAGTGAGGACATGGATACCTCTAGGCCCCATGACCATCTATCTCAGGTCTTGGGACCTGAGCACATTGGAAGGATCCGATGCAGGCCCGGATACATATCGATGAGCTACTGATCCGAGGTGAGAGTCTCCTCACAGACTTTTGGTGTCGTTAATCGAGAGGAGCTTGAGAAGGTGTTGGCATGGATAGATCATGCTGTGACACGGGCAGATCGGGCTGAGGAGTGCGCTTGTCATCTAGAGGGCATCGTAAGACACATGATGTCGACGCTCAGCATGCATTTTAGAGTCATGGGCTTCGAGGATATATTGGCCCGCATTCCAGCTCTAGCTTCGGCTTCGACTTCAACTCTCGGTGACGACGACGATGATGTAGATTTAAAAAACTTTTAATGTATTTTATTTTTTAAAAAAATATTATAATAAATTTTATTTGGTAATAAAATTTTAGCATTTTAGAATAATTTTTATGTTTATTATATTTTTTTATGTTATATATCTATATTTATCAGATAAAATATATATAAAAAATAAAAATTTTATTTTTTTAATTATTCAAAATCTACGGCAGTGATTTTATAACCGCTACCATATTCATGCCAACCACTGCCATAGGTCCCTAGTGCAAACGATGCCAACCGCTGCATTAGACTTATGACAGCAGTTAAGAAATCGCTGCTATAGATTACCTATGATAGCGGTTATGTAATCGCTGCTATAGTTATCTATAGCAGCGATTACATAACCGCTGCTATAGGTCGATCTATTGCAGCAGTTTATAAACTGCTGCAATAGACTATCTATGGCAGCAGTTGACTGCAATAACCGTTGCCATAGAGCTATGGTGATAGCTGCAGTAGCAATGGTTAGAAAATCATTGTCATAGCCTATGGCAGCAGTTTTTTAGGCTATGACAGTGGTTGACAGCAGTTTTTTAGGCTACGACAGCAGTTACGAACCACTGCCATAACCCTTTTTTGTAGTAGTGCATGAAGAGAAGAGAACAAAAGATGATGCATTAAGGCATTCATCCGATGGAGAGGCATGGCAAAAATTTAATGAAATACAATACAACTTTGCACAAAAGATACTCTATGTGAGGTTGGGCTTATCATGCGATGGTTTTAACCCGTTCAAGTATATGAATTGCACCTATAGTGTATGGCTAGTGTTTATTCATGTTTACAACCTCCCACCATTGATGTGTATGAAAAATTCTTTGCTTTCATGATAGTGCTCATCCCCAAATCGATGGAAGTAGGTAATGATATTAATATCTATTTATAGCCTCTTATTACTGAGTTGAAATAGTTGTAGAATATTCAAGGTGTTCTAATTTTTGATGCTTTGATGAATGAGTCACTCTCCATGCGTGCAATGCTTCTGTGGATAATAAATGACTTTCTAGCTTATGCCTTAATATCGCGTTGAAGCATGAAAGGTGAGCTAGCATGTCTGATTTATGAAAAAAAAATATCCAATCTAAAAGGTGGACATATTGAAGGAGCTTAGCTTTATGGGGTATCGACATTTTCTTTATTGAAATCATCTATACAAAAGGGATGCACGCTCCTTTAATGGCACTATTGAAGAAGGTGATGCACCTAACCGATTGTCTGGGAGTGAGGTGTTGAGAGAGTTGGATGGTCTCAATGTTGAATTTAGGAAAGATGATCTGATTGGTGGTAAAAAGAGAAAGCATCGATCAAAGATAGATGACATATATTTTAATTGAAGAAAAAAAAACATCTTCTTTGACTTGCCATATTGGGAGATAAACTTATTGCACCACTATTTAGATGTAATGCATATTGAAAAGAACGTGTGCAAGCTCCTATTAGCAACAATCTTAAACATCTAGGATAAAACCAAGGATGATTTGAATTTTTGATTTGACTTGAAAGAATGGGATATTAGGAGATCACTCCACTCGGAGCCGGTAGGAGAAGAACAGTGGAGGCTCCTTCATGCATGCTATATTATGAATATCTCCAAACGATCCATATTTTTTTGCATATTGGAGAACATAAAGATCCCAGATGGATACTCAAGCAATATATCAAAGCGTGTGAATAGTAAGAATGCCAAACTTGGAGGATTGAAGACTCATGATTATCATGTATCGATGCAGAAGTTGATCCCCATAGCTATTCACTGCGTGTTGTCAAAAAATATTAGAATGATTGTTATTTATTTTTATAATTTCTATAGAGATATTTGTGCGAAGAGGTTGCTTAAGAAAGATGTGAAGAAAATGAAAGCAATGGCAGTGACTATATTATATGATCTAGATAAGATATTTTAATCATCATTTTTCATAATTTTGATGCATCTCATCATGCACCTTATAGAAAAAGTTACACTTGGAGGCCTAATATTCTACCGATAGATGTATCCTACTGAGAAGAATATTCAAACACTAAAATCTTATATAAAAAATATGAGTCATCCAGAGAGATCCATAGCAAAAGATTATTTGGATCAAGAGTGTATAGATTTTTGTACTATGTACTTAAACAAGCTCGAGATATGTCCTAACTAGCCAATAAGAAATCAGGATGATTAATATAAGCCAATTAAGCCTGCATTTGAGTCCATTCCATAGCTAGATGGACTTTTCACTTCATACCACCTCACTGATTTGAACATTAAGGAACGGGATAAGTCGCACCGCTACGTGCTCTTCAATTGTGATGTCATAGAGCTATAGATAAGATAAGTCACTCAACCTTATTTATTTCATAATACTTAGAAGAAAATATTTAGTTATACTTAAATTTATTCTTTGTGCAGGTAGCAAATACAAGGAGGTCATAAGAGTAAAATATGGTGCTCTAAGTATGCGAAAAAAAGAAAAAATGCATAGCAAAGAATTTTCTGAGTGGTTCAAAGATCATGTAAGCAAGTACATATTCTTGTCTTGTGTACCTTATTTGAATATGTTTATTAATTAGATATCATCTCCTTAGGTGTAGAGATTACTGCTCAATGATGTGAGCCTTGAAGTGCATCCTCTTTCGATGGAACCTAATCATACCGTACATGAGTATTAATAGCTCAGCATTAATGACTATAGATTTAATATTCACAGTGGATCTATAAACATGGTAACATAAAATAGTAGCATGATGTTGAGCACCACCACTGGATGTTATGCTAGCTCAAGGGATTCACAGCCTCATATAGAGGATCTAAACTATTATGGGATAGTGGAGAAGATAGTCATCTTGGACTATTATTCTAAAGAAAGGATTGCATTGATGAAATGCGATTAGTTTGACACATTGTCTCAGTCAGGGATGAAGACTGATGAGTATAATTTTACTCTCATTAACATGCAATGCCATCTCTGCACTAAAGAACCATATATACTAGCCTTCCAAGCTAGTCAAGTCTTCTACTTTAGTGATCCCTTAGAGCCTCAATGGGATGTTGTTGTGAGGATGGTACCTAGGCATATCTTTGATGATACTAAGGTTGATAATGATGTTGGACCATGCATACAAAATGCATCTCTAGGATAAAACTTACTTGGTGCTGTTGAGATCCTAGATATATTTGTCAGGAGTGATGGTGATGTCCATATTGTAGATGCAACTAGATAATGAGTTCAACATTTTGGTATAAATATTAGACTTTATTTATTGATACTCTACTAATATAAATTATTAATCAAAATGTTATATTAGTTAATATTCATTAACATTGTAGGTCATGATGGCACCAAAATACCATCTAGCTTTCACCTCCGACCCTTGACCAGCTATGCGGAGCTCAGCATCTGAACTGCTACTGGCACATATTCCATCCACCTTCTCATCAGCTACTCAAGCACCACCGGCATCTACTCCTCTACCGTCATCTACTCTACCAGCATCTAAGCTTCCACCATCAGCCACATCTCCAGCACATACTCCACCTATCGATGAGTCTCTACTTGCATCCACATCGCACGATCCCATTGCCAGTGAGATTACATCTTTGTTATGTCAATTATTTATTTATCTATTTTTTTGTATAGTTGTTATACCCTCTTATATATGTATATAATATATTTTTATTATAGGTGCATCATCCAGTAGGATAAATTACAGTCCCACATGCATGGCGCATGTGTAGAACCACCAGCATCAGGTTATGATATAGTATGATCAGGAGAGAAGGCTAGTTGGGGAGGCCATATGGGAGATACAGTCTTTTTTTGGTGTGCTTGGGAGGTGGTCCAACATCATTCTAGTACTGCCCGTGATTGATGGATACTAGTGTCAAGGATAGGATGTGAGAGAAGATATGGGTAAGTGTATCTTAATTATATTTATGCATTTGATAAATTTACACTATATTTGATTAGAATAATTTCGTAACTGACTTCCAATAACTTTATGAAAAGAAGATATAACATCCCAGATCATGAGAGGGCTCGAGATACCCGACTAAAGAAGATTGAAAAGTTATATCAGAACTACAAGATCAAGCTCCACAAAGGGTGGCTCAAGCACCGACGGGACACTCTACAGGAGCTTGTTCCTTAGATTCAGGACTGTCCCCCAAGTCAGTGGAAGGAGATAGTTAGGTATTGGAGGAGCCAAGAGTTTTAGATTTAATTTCTAACTCTTAAATTTTTTCAAATACTAACAATTATACTTGAATGCTTTTTAAATACTTGTTATTTATTTAAATACTTTTTAGGCTACCTTCTATCAGAATCAGGAAAACTAGACAGCTCAGGAGTACACGCACACTCTCGATCGTGAGTCTATGGCCAGTCATGTGCATAGAGAGATAATGAATTTTGAATCTTAGTTTATAAATTTAATTAATATTTTTACATATTTTTAATAAACTGATCCATTATTATAGCTAATGAAAGAGTAGGTGATGCCCATCCATAGCACCATCTTTCGATCCAGCCATACAAATAAAAAGGGCAGACTAATGAACACCATGATCGAGAGAATTTTTAAAAATAATAAATAGACTAGAATGATTAGTATTATAGTATTTCTTATAATATTTTATTTGAATCTATAATTACAAAAGTAGTTAGACGCACTCGCAAGCAAGGGTCCAGACACCTCTAGCCCCTATGACCATCTATCTCAGGTATTGGAGCCTGAGCACTCTGGAAGGATCCGATGCAAGCCTGGACATATGCTGACAAGCTACTAGTCTGAGGTGAGCATCTCTTCACATGCTTCTAGTATCGTCTATCGGGAATAGCTTGAGAAAGCATTAGCATAGACAGCTCAAGCTAGAGAGTAGGCTGCCCAGGCTAGGGAGCAGGTTGCTCAGTTATAGGGCATCATGATCGCTATGGTGATGAGGCTCAGTGCATATTTTGGAGCTAACTTTATGATCCTTAAGGATATGTTGGTCGGCATTTTAGCTCTAGCCCCCCCAGCTCTAGCTCTTCCAGCTCGTGCTCCATCTCCTTCTGGTGACAATAACTTAAATATAGATTTAGTAGACTTTTGATATATGTTTTTTAAAAAAGTATTATAATAAATTTTATTTAGTAATAAAATTTGAGCATTTTAGAAAATTCTTGTGTTTATAATATTTTCTTATGTTATATATTAAACTACATTTATCAAAAAAATTATATTTTTTTATTATTCAAAATCTATGGCAGTGTTTGCAAAACTACTACCATAGGCGTGCTAATTTCTGTCGTAGATCGTGTGCCAATCATTGCCATAATTTATGACAGTAGTTGCAAAACTTCTGCATTAGATCTATGACAACGGTTCCATAACCCCTGCCATTGATAACCTATGGCAACAGTTCATGAACCGCTACCATAGATCATCAATGACAGTGGTTCATGAACAGCTGCCATAGATACTATAGTAGAGGTTGACGAACCACTATCATAGATTGGTTATAGCAAAAGTTGGATAACCGCTGCTATACATAACATATGACAGTGGTTATAATAACCACCACAAAAATTGCTTTTATAGATCTACAGTGATGACCACAGTGGCAACAGTTAACTAACTACTATCATAGGCTAAGACAGTAATTTTTTGGACCAAGACAATTGATAAGTATTATAAATATATTAATAATAATATTAAATTATTAAATAAATTAATTTATTTTTAAGAATTTAATATTTTTATTGATCTTATGTAGGAAAGAAGGCCACCAATGTGAAGAGTTTAATTTTTTGGTTCAAACAAAATAAATTTTAAGCAAAATGAAGTTCAATTGGCCCTAAAATCAATTTTCAAAGAAAAAATTAAAAAAATTAAATAAAAAAATTAATTAAAGCCAGTTGGTCTAGACCAAACTGGTTCAGAAAACCAGCTCAACTAGCCCGACGCGATCGCCTGTCTGAACCACCGACGTCAGAAATTTTCGCAAGCCACCATGAACCGGAATAGTGCGCTAAGCGGGCATTATAGGGATTTCATGCGGCAGTGCACGATAGGATTGGCGAACGATGGTGTGGTCTATGCAAGACCCAACTCGTGATTAGTCTACATAGGCCTCAGGCGCAATTCGACGATTGCTGGCTCTATGGTCTAGATCCAATAGTTGATAATTTGGCATTGACGGACGATGGATGCGGCTCCCGGTCAAGATCCAATGGCTGGCACACGATCTTGGTTTTAACTAAGCATCTTAGGCTTTCTTCTATGTGATTTGACGATCAAGAATCCATCATCAAGGAGATCCAACGACTGTGGTTTAATCCAACTGGAATTGGGTTTTAAAATGGGGTTTTCGGTGGTTTTTCATTCCTTTGATCATAATCCAATGGCTAGAATTATTCAGGGCTTCTCTTTGATCGATTTCAAGAGTTTTAAACCTAATTTCGATAGGATTTCAACCCAAGACCATCCTTTTGCTCTATTTAAAGCCTGTTGCCGATTAAAAAGAAAGTAGAACCTGGGAGAGAATAGTTAAAGAGATAGAGAACAGAGAGGGAGGAATAGGGAGAGGTTTAGAGAGAATTTTTTATTTTTCTTTCTTTCTTTCTTCTTTATTTTTCTTTTTTTTTTGTTTCTTCAAGATCAAGCAGCTCTCTTCTCCTTCATCAAATTCTCCACGCCAAGAGCAATAGATGGTAAAATTTAGCAACAAGCAATTATTTGTTTGGATTTTCTCATGCTTTTTATTTTATTTATCATTTTTATTTCTTTTATCATGAACTTTTTTTTACTAAGACTAAGGTGTAGCCACTCTTTTGATGTAATATTCAGTATGATTTACTTTTAATTTTATATTTTATTCATGATGAGTATATAAATCTATGCTTAATGCTTTTAGATTACTAGCTATCTTCTAATTGATTTGATGAACATGGATGATATGGATCAAGTACGTCTATTTATTACTTCTTAATTTATATATCTTATATTGTGAATCAATTTGAGATTCATATGCATGCAAAAATTTTAGTATGCTTTGGACGCAGCATATTTTAATTAGAGAATTTCATAGAGATTAATGCATTAGTATTTATTTAAATTACACCTAGATCAAAGGATAGTTAATAAATATTGATAGTTTTGCTATGCCTGATCCAAAGGATAGTGAATATCCTAGGAAACTCCACCATCATATGAAACAAAATTAACCTAATTATCTAAATATTGTATTGACTGAGTTGGTGAACCGATTGCCTTAGTAACCTATTGCTCTTGAATTCAACCCTAATAATTATACCTTCTCTATCTTCTTATAATTTATTAATTATTTTTTAATTTCTTCTTATTTTTTTTATTTTTTATAAATTGACTCTCTAAATAAAGTCTAGAAAAAAAAATTTTAGTACTTATTTTTCAATCCTCTAAGGACGATACTCTACTCACACACTTTATTACTTAATCGATTGGTGCACTTACCATAGTGATAGATTAGTATGCATTAAATTTTTGGCACCGTTGCTGGGGATTGTATCTAAAATAATATTAAAATTTTGATCCTTACTTTACTTTAGATTTTTATTTTTAATTTTTAATTTTAGATTTGTGTTCTGTGCATGACACGCACCACACATAGTGACCTACTATGTTTTAATCCAGAAATGGAGAGGACAATTAAAAGACTAAATCAAGAAAAAAATATGGCAGCCAAAGATCCTAATGACATCAATCTAGGATTAGATATAGTGGCAGTGGAATGACAAGAAGCTATTCGAGTGGCACATCATCCATTAAATGATTACATCACACCATCTATAGCCGATGCAACCTCGAGCATCAGGAGACCACCTATGCAAGCAAATAATTTTGAAATAAAATTGGTGATGTTCCAGATGATTCAATCAACTATTCAATTTAGTGGACATATGCAGGATGATCCGAATGTCCATATTTCTAATTTTTTTGAACTCTGTGATACCTTAAAAATTAATGGGGTGTCGGATGATGCTATTAGATTAAGGCTATTTTTTTTTTCTTTACAAGATAAAGCTAAAAGTTAGCTTCATTCTCTTTCTGTAGGTTCTATCACTACCTGGGATGCTCTAGCCCAAAAATTTTTAGCTAAATACTTTCGATCTTCCAAGACTGCAAAGATGCATAACGATATTACTTCTTTTGTACAGATAGAGATGGAGACATTATATGAGACTTGGAAGCATTTTAAGAAACTATTGAGGAGATGTCCACACCATCAATTACCCATATGGCTTCAAGTATAATTTTTTTATAATGGTTTATCTTCTACTAATCATTCTATGATTGATGCAGTAGCAGGAGGTACTATTAATTAAAAAATAAAGGAGAAAGCCTTTGATCTGATTGATGAGATGGCATCAAATAGCTATCAGTGGCAAACAGATCACAAGATGCCAAGAAGACCACCAACTGTGCAAGGAGTAGATTGTGTTCCAATCTTATTAGCTGAGATTGTAGCCCTTAGAGCCAAAGTCAATAATATGAAGGGATAAGCTATGTAAATACAAAGCATCACGTGTGAGCTGTGTGGAGGAGGACCTGATACAAGCAACTGCCAAATAGGTAATCCCTTTGCTAAAGCTCCTGATACAGCTAACTATCTTGGTAATTTTTTCAGGCCTCAACAAAATAATTCCTGCTCCAAAACATACAACCAAGGATGGAAGCAGCATCCAAATTTTTTATGGAGTAATCAAAATGCAGCACAGCAACCACTCCGAGATTCCAAGTACCTAAAAAGAAGTCCAACATGAAAGAGCTGATGATTAAATTTATGCGAAATCAAGAAAAAGCTATGAGGAACTGGGAGACCAAATTTATTTATTCAGAACCAAAAAGCAGCCATGCAAAATTTGGAAACCAAGCTTAGGCAGGACCAAGCAGCAGCAATTTGAAACTTGGAGATGCAAGTAGGATAGATGGCTAAAATAATCTCTAAGAGACCACAGGGATCCTTGCCTAGCAACACGGAGATCAATCTAAGGGAGCAAGTTAATGCCATCATCCTAAGAAGTAATAAAAAGCTAGAGGAGCCACATCAAGACAAAAAGACTGAAGAGGAAATTATAAAATAACCAACCAAAATTTGCCAGTCACCAAAACAACCAGTAGATGGATGGTCCCCTGGTATAAAATTTACTGATCCAAATGTGAAGCCCTATAAGCCACTACTACCATTCCTAGAGAGATAAATACGGCATCCAAATAAGAAATTTTCTAACTTTTTTAGTATTTTAAAGAATTTACATATTAATATTTCTTTTGTAGATGCTATCATTTAGATACCCAAGTATACTAAGTTTCTTAGAGAAATCCTAACCAATAAGAAGAAGCTGAAGGAACATGAGAGAATAAATTTGAATGAAGAGTGCTCAGCAATACTTCAAAATAAATTACTATAAAAGTTAAAAGATCTAAGAAGTTTTACTATCCCTTGCATTATTGGTGATTGTAGTTTTGATAAAGTTTTATGTGAGTTAGGAGCAAGTATTAATCTCATGCCTTTCTCTATTTTCAGAAAGCTGGATTTAGGAGAACCAAAGCCTATCACTATCACTCTTCAACTAGCTAACAGATCCATCAAATATCTAAGAGGTATAATGGAGGATGTCTTGATAAAGGTAAACAAATTTATTTTTCCTGTTGATTTTATTGTGTTTGATATAAAAGAAGATATTAATGTACCCCTTATCTTAGGAAGACCCTTTTTAGCTACAAGAGGAGCTTTAATAGATGTTCAATAAGAAAAATTGATTCTTAGAGTCTAAAATGAACATATTATCTTTAATGTTTTTAGAGATATTAAACATTCTAAAGATAATTAAAATTATTTTTGAATTGATATTATTGATAAATCAATGCATAAGTATTCTTTAGAAAGTAGGTTTGAGGATCCTGTTGAAATTTGCACTGTCCAATCACAAGAGGGTGCTGCTAAAAATATAAGTATACCTATTGAAGTAGCACCGGATTGATCCAGCTTAGAGCTTCAAGAATGTCAAGCTGAAGACTATAATTCAGAACTACTAGATAGGTTATTTCTTTTTCTTTTAGTTTTGATCATTTTCCTTTATTTTCCATAGTTTCTTGTTGCTCTTTTATTTGCTTTGACTTATTTTTAATTTTGCAGAGAAAGATGAATGAGAGCTCAATCCAAATTCTAAAGCTTCAAAGAACCAATCTGGACTAATAAATCAAGTGTATTCTCTCATGTCCCTTATTGCATCCTTTATTTTTTTTCTCCATTGAGAAAAGATCGAATAAGTTGGGGGGTAGAAAAAATTTTTGATTAAAAAATTTAAAAAAAAATAATTATCTTTTTAAACTATGTGTCAAGAAAGAAAAACTTAAGCAAGATAGACTAGGAGGAGTAAGAAAGTTAGAAATATTTGCTAATGAATGTAGCGAGTTAAAAAAGTAGATTGGTTGGTCAGACTTTTAGTGGCCTACTTAGGTCACCTAAAGACTATTAGCACTTCTAATTGCACATGCACACTAACAAGGCAAAGAAGGTGTTGATTATAAGGCCAATTGAAGATTCAATTATCATTAAAAATTGGTGATTAATATACATTCCAATCAAAGAAACTTGAATTTAAGAAAGAGCTACCTGCCAAAATAAAAGTACAAAAGATAGAGTATATGTGGATTGCCTGAAGCTTAATAATTAGGTCTCTGCACCTAAGTCAAGTGTGGAGGTTTACATCAAATAGTAGAGGAAAGGCTAGGATGCTCAGCATAAAAAAAATAGGAGCAGTGCAAAAGCTACCTTAATTCATGAGCTTAACTTGAAAGTATAAAAAAAATTAACCAAAATAGGTAATAAGAGAAGATATAATTGTCCTTTAAGTTAACACTGAAATGCTAAGTTAGTCTTCACAAACACAAGTGCTATAGATCTTTAGATGTACTCTAAAGAAGTTTTTGATTATACTGACTACGAAATTTGCTTCTAAAATTTAATACTTAATTAGTTATATTTTCTAAACTTTTTAATCTTTAATACTAGATCTATCTTTGTGAAGGAAGATCTTATTAAAATATGATAATAAATAAAGCATTGCTAAGGGACCAACAATGATTAAGTTGGAAGGTGTGATAAGTATTATAAAAATAATAATAAAATATTAAATTATAAAATAAATTAATTTATTTTAAAAAATTTGATATTTTTATTGATCTTATGCAGGAAAGAAGACCACCAATGTGAAGAGCTTAATTTTCTAGTTCAAACAAAATAAATTTCAAGCAAAACAGAGTTCAATTGGCCCCAAAATTAATTTTCAAAAAAAAAGAAAAAATTAAAAAAAAAATTAAAGCTAGCCAGTCCAGACCAAACTGGTTTGAAAAATTGGCTTAGCCGACTCGGCCCAATCACCTGCCTGAATCGCTGACGTCAGAAATTTTCGTGAGCCACCATGAATCAAAATAGTGAGCTGGACAAGGCATTATGGGGATTTCACGAGGCAGCATGCGATGGGATTGGCAGACGATGATGCAGTCTATGCAAGACCTAGCCTGTGATCAGTCTACATAGGCCTCAGGTGCGATCCAATGGTTGCTAGCTTTGCGATCTTGATCCAATGGTTGATAATTTGGTGCTGATAGATGGTGGATGCGGCTCTCGGTGAAGATCCAATGGCTAGCATGCAATCCCAATTTTAACTAAGCATCTGAGGCTTTCTTTTGTGTAATGTGATGGTCGAGAATCCATCATTAAGGTGATCCAATGGCTATGGTTTAATCTGACCGAAACTAGGTTTTAAAATAGGTTTTTCAGTGGTTTTTCATCCCTTTGATCATAATTCAATGGCCAGAATCATCCAGGGCTTCTCTTTGATTGGTTTCAGGAGTTTTAAACCTAATTTCAATAGGATTTCATTCCAAGACCACCCTTTTGCTCTATTTAAAGCCTACTGTCAATTTAAAGAAAAAGCAGAACTTGGGAGAGAATAGTTAAAGAGATAGAGAATAGAGAGGGAGGAATAGGGAGAGGTTTAGAGAGAGTTTTTTATTTTTCTTTCTTTCTTTCTTCTATATTTTTCTTTCTTTTGTTTCTTCAAGATCAAACAGTTCTCTTCTCCTTCATCAAATTCTCCACGCCAAGAGCAACGAACGACAAAATTCAGCAACAAGCAATTATTTGTTTGAATTTTCTTATGCTTTTTATTTTGTTTGTTGTTTTTGTTCCTTTTACCATAAACTAAATTTCTTTTTCTAAGACTAAGGTGTAGCCACTCTTTTGATGTAATATTCAGTATGATTAAATTTTAGTATTATTTTATTTATGAGGAGTATATAAATTTATTTTTAAAGCTTTTAGATTACTGACTATCTTCTAATTGATTTGATGAACATAGATGATATGGACCAAGTATGTTTATGTTATTGCTTCTTGATTTATATACCTTGTATTTTGAATCAATTTGAGATTCATATGCATGCAGAAATTTTAGTGCGCTTTGGACGTAGCGTATTTTAATTAGAGGGTCTCATAGAGATTAATGCATCAATATTTATTTAAATTACACCTGGACCAAAGGATAGTTAATAAATATTGATAGTTTTGTTATGTCTGGATCAAAGGATAGTGAATATCCTAGGAGACTCCACCATCATATAAAATAAAATTAACCTAATTACCTGAATATTATATTGACTGAGTTGGTGAACCGATTGCCTTAGAAACCTATTGCTCTTGAATTAAATCCTAACAATTATATCCTCTTTATCTTCTTGTAATTTATTAATTATTTTTTTATTTCTATTTTTTTATTTTTTTATAAATCGACTCTCTAAATAAAGTCTAGAAAGAGTTTTTTAGTACTTATTTTCTAATCCTCTAGGGATGATACTCTACTCACACACTTTATTACTTGATCTACTGGTGCACTTGCCATGGTGATAGATTAACACGCATCAGCAATGGTTGTAAACCACTACCGTAGTCCTTTATTGTAGTAGTGTATAGCAACATCTATAGTCCATCATGGCTAAGGCGGTTGCCACCTAAAAGATTATTATATAGACTTCCACCAATAACCAGATCAAACCCACCATATATGTTAATCATCTGTTTAAACCTATCACCATTAAGCTCTTGCACATCAGCAAATATGTTGGACAAGTAGAGCCTCTGAAGCTCATAGTTAAATTATCTTCCACTTTTTTTTTTGCAAGTACTAATGCTTATAGTTTGGCATAAATCCACTCCTATATAAATTGGCAACTATTATATCCCTATCAAATATTTCTCTATTGACACATCTCTTATAAGGACAATGAGCTCGTCGTTGAACTAATAGTGCAGCATTTCCAAAAGTATAGTGATAGAAGTAAAGGGCATCATTGCAAACAAAAATAGTCAGGATGCACATCTCACGCATACGGACTTGGAGCATGCTAGACGACTTGGCTGCACAAGCATATGAATTAAGTACTATTTTTAAATTATTTTTTATTTTTTAAAAAAAATCTCTACTCCTAGTTTGCAACTTGAGGAGGTGGCCGGGGGCTTGGAGAGGCTAAAATGATTGCCTATGCAAGATGCATCTAAATGGAGATGATGCATTTCTATTCTTGTTATTGTAGTTGCATAGCAAGCTTGGATGGTCTGTTACATCATAGACAATCACTTGTAGCCACCTCACGGTTAAAAGTATAGAAAAACTTGCAATGCCTTATTTTTCAATGGCTGATCTGAGCCTTCTTCACATTTTCATATAATGAAATTATCATGTACTATTGGATGAGAATCAGATAATGCCTAAATTAAGAGACCAGCAGGCCAATAAATCATCATATACTGCTCGATAAGAATCATTTTTCTATTGATACATTGCCGATGCTAACTAACAATCTTTGTTACATGTGAATTAAATTTTGGTTGTCTTATTATGTTTTGATAGATATTTTATTTGGATCAATTTTTAGGTTATCTTCTTGCTTTGGTTTTTATTTTTTATCGAGAACTTGTTTCACATAAGCTTTATTGGTTAACAAAATATGTCATTTTAAATCTTGCATTGCCATCCATAATTGTATAATTAATTTGATGAATCTATTTATTTTTATTTTTAGAGATTATATATCATGTCTGTCAGAGGCCAGAGCCATTCCAGCCAAGGATAAAGCTCTCGAGGAGAGAGCAATCATGCAGTCAGCTTACATGATTCTACACCTCTCACACTGGGCACTAAACTCTAACAATTTAGATATTCTTGTTTATGTTATTTTGTCCTTTGCTAACTAGTATAACATTCTTTATATTAGATAATTTGCACTCAAGTTCAGATGATAAGAGAGGTCACCAATGACCCCACAGTCACATGCAGTAGTGATCAGCTCCTAGACATAGAGTTGTGGTCGAGGATCCACCAGACTTGCAATTATTATTACACATGATTTTGTACAAAAATTTTTATTATTAAATTTAATAAAAAATTATAATTTAAGAATGATAGATTTGCAAGTTGTCAGCATTCCAAGTCTTGGCAATTAGAGTTCCATCTAGCTGATAAAGATGATAGACTCTTGGCTAAACTATTTCAGCAACATGGTATGGGCCTTCCCAGTTTGGTGCGAGCTTTGATCATTTGGTTTGGTAAGAAACTTTAGCTTGATGAAGAACTAGTTATCCAGTGAGAAATGATTTTTCTTTAACTTAAGAGTTGTATTATCGAGCTACTTTTTGTTGATAATTAGCCATCCAAATCTATGCTCACTCCTAGGCCTCTTCCAGTAAGTCCAAGTTCGCTCTCAATCCAAAGGAGATGCTATCTTTGTCGAACTCCTCCACTCACAGCATGGGCAAGTTGATTTTAGGAGGTATGATGGCCACAATCCCAAAGGCCAACTTGAAGGGGTTCTCCCTGATTGGAACTAGCTAAGTCATGCGATATGTCCAAAGCATATGGTATAGTTCTTCAACCTATAATCCTTCAGCCTGGCCCAAGTGAGCTTTCAACCCTTATAACAGGGTCCTGTTCATCACTTTGGCTTCGCAATTGCTCTGAGGATGGGCTATTGAAGTCAACTTGTGAGAGATGCCGAGCTCATTGCAAAACCCTATGAGCTTCAGATTATTGAACCATCGGCCATTATCAGTGATGATGGCTCATGGTAGATCAAACCAACAAATGATTGACTTTCACATGAAATCGTGGACCTTGGCTTTCATGATGGTCACTAGTGCTTCCACTTTTATCCACTTGGTAAAGTAATCAATCACAATGAGCAAGAATTTCTTCTATGCCACTACGATAGAGAAAGGTTCGAGGATGTCCATCCCCTATAGACTAAAATACCAAGGCATGATGATTGTAGCTAGAGGGGTTTAAGGTTGGCACTAGATGTTTGAAGTCCTTTGGCACTGGTCCCATTTTTTTACCAAATCAACAGCATCCTTTTGCATGGTCAGCCAAAAGTATCCCTATCATAGCTCCTTGTGAGCAAGGGCCTTGCCTCCTAATTGATTGCTATAGATCCCCTCATGAACTTTCCATAGGGCATAGTCAGCTTTTGAGGGGTGGAAACACCAGAGCAAGGGTAAAGTGAAAGACCTTTTGTATAGCCTCCTATGGTGGATGAGGTATTGGGATGTAAGATGTCTCAACTTCTTAGCTTCGTCTCAATCAGCAGGCAACACCCACTCTTGTAGGTAGCGCAATATTAGATCTATCCAGCTTAGCTCAAGATCTATTTGCATCACAAAGGGTTCTTCAATGCTTGGCTTCTCAAGAGTTTCAAGATATGAGCTTCTTTTCAAGTCAGCTACACTGAGTATTGCAAGCTTTGAGAGGAGATCAGCCACACATTATCTGCCCTCGGTATTTGCTGAATGTTTATGGTGGCAAAGTTGGAGGCTAGATCCTTGAACTTTTGTAGATATTTCATCATATCCAGCTTTCATGCTTCATACTCTCCCTGAACTTGGCCGATGATGAACTGAGTCACTATGAATCCTGAGGTGTCAGACTGTTAGTTCTTTCACAATTTTCAAACCCATCATGAGTGCCTCATACTCGACTTCATTATTGAAAGCAGGAAACTCGAAGTGCAAGGTGTATTCCATGACTACTCCATTCGGGCTAGTCAAAATCAACCTAGCTCCCGTGCCCATGGTGTTTGAAGAGTCATCTACATGAAGAACCCAACATTCATTGATCATTGCAACTGCCTCGACATTTGGTTCCTCATCTAGGATGGTGTAATCCAAGACAAAATTAGCCAATTCTTGAGCTTTGATAGATGGCCTTGGTAGATATTTGATGTCAAACTATCTTAGCTCAACAGCCCACTTAGCTAATCATCCTGAAGTGTCAAGCTGATAAAGTATCGATTCGATAGATTGGTTGGTGAGAACGGCGATGGTATCTACTTAGAAATATGGGCGTAGCTTCTTAGAAGATATCATAAGAGCATAGGCTACCTTCTCAAGCTTCGTATATCTAGATTCGACATCATGAAGTGCCTGACTGACATAGTAAATTGGCTTCTGCACCTTGCCCTCCTACCGGATGAGGACTGAATGGATCGTCAAGGGTGAAATAGCTAGGTACAAGTATAGCACTTCTCTAGGTTTTGGTTTGCTTAGGAGGGGAGGCAAATCTAGGTATCTTTTTAGATCATCAAAGGTGGCTTGACACTCATCCAACCACTAGAAGTTTTTCACCTATTTGAGAGCCTTGAAGAAGGAAAGGCTTCTTTCGACTGACCTTCAAAGAAATCAATTCAAAGTTGTGATTCTTTTAGTTAGGCACTATATTTCTTTGATCATCCTTAGAGGTTTCATCTCTTGGAGTGCTTGGATTTCTTTTGGATTTACTTCAATCCCTCATTGAGACACCATGAAACTAAGGAATTTGTCGTAGGTGACAACAAATGCGCACTTGCTAAGATTAAGCTTCATTTGAAAGCACCACAGCATGGCGAACGTCTTCTCGGGGTTGGCAATGTGATGCTCAAAAATTCTGCTCTTAACAAGCATATCATCTACATATATCTCTATGTTCCTACCGATTTGCTCCTTGAAGATCTTGTTGATGAGTTGTTGGTAGGTCGCACCCGCATTCTTTAGCTGAATAGCATGATCCTATAGAAAAAAAGATCCTAGTCAATAACAAAAGAGGTCTTCCCCTCATCCTCAAGGGCCATCCGAATCTAGTTGTATCTGGAGAACACATCCATGAAAGATAAGAGTTGATGCCCTAAGGTTGCATCATTAGCCCCTTGCAAAGCATTAAAGATCGAAAATTCTCCAAATGATCTTCTAGGCCAGTGGTTCCATTCTAGGGCTCCTCTTGAGGTATCTTGAACTAAGGTGGAAAGGGTTCCTTCATAATTCTCTGGGTGAATGGCGGGTTGACATTGAACCCTAGATCATCCTTTGGCTACCTAGGTGCCTAGAGTGCATTGATCCATTATTGCATCTCTTGGAGCCTCCTTTCCAAATTGTCCTCCTGGGTTGGACAATGCTGAGGAGAAATATGACCTCGAGTTGAATCCCTTCTCGAAATCAGTGTAGGTGATCGCCTATGTCTATAGTGGAATGGGATACCAGGTTGGCTATGACGACTGGCTCCTACCTTTAGACTATGGGGAGGTTGGTCCATTGAACTTTCTCTAGCTAGCTCTAGATTTTTAGGGGTAGGACGAGGTTCACAATTCTACTGCATCCTTCTCACCATACTTACACCTGTTGGACGAGGCTATTATATTGATGTTGAGAAATTGCTAGTGCCACTGGCGGGGGATTCTCCTGGATCGGTGGTGGTGGTGCATTAGTCAACTAGACATTACCGGCCTACCTTCCATTGGAGCATTGCAATGCATTCGATGCACCCCTTCACATCTTCATGGTGTCTCATGGTGAGCTCTATCCTCTCAAAACTAAACCTCAAAATTAGTCCAGAATCCTTTCTCCAGCACCAAGTGTTGCTCTTGGTCTCCCTGCCTAAGATCGATTGCCGAGGTAGATGTGGCCAAGGTAAAATCGCTGCTGGTGCTTTGCTGAACACCTATAAAAGAGTCCTCACCGAAGGATTCTTTGTTGAAGATCCTCCGACGCTCAAGTTAGGAGATGGAGAATAATGAGAGGAAAGAGCAAGGGGTCGGGTGCATACCTTGAGGATCCCAGAGCTTCTTTATTTATAAGTGAAGAATTGAGGTCGTATCCATCTCGGTGTCCTAATAATCTTCCAGATTTGTCGCATAGATTGATTCAAATAAGATTTTTCCTTTTATGGGAGACTCAATTATGGAAGAATTCCACTCTATCTGAACTTTTCCAATTAGAGAGAGAGAGAGACAGACATGATGGGAAGGAACATAGCTTAGCAATGGACGATCAATAATAGATTATCTAGGGCTGAGGGTTTGGAGTTTGCATAATAATAATAAACAATCTATAATAGATCGTTCAGGGTCGAGGGTCTAGTGTCTGCACAGCAAGAATGGACAATCTATAATAGATTGTCCGGGGTTGAGGGTCTGGTGTTTGCATAGCAGCAATGAACAATCTACGATAGATCGTTTGGGGTGGAGGGTCTAGAGTCTACACAGCAAGAATGGACAATCTATAATAGATTGTTCGGGGTCGAGGGTCTAGAGTTCATGGAGCAGGAATGGACGATCTATGATAGATTATTTGAGGTCGAGTAGAGTCCGCGAAATAGGTGTTTGACCTCAAGTCATCTAAGATTAGTTGGCTACGTACAAGTTATGGTAGGTCGTTAGGGGACGAGGTGAACCAGGATTGAACTGAAAAGTAGGAACTGCTACCAAATTAGTAGGTCATGCCTGATGATCTTCATATCTACCATAAACCCATAATCTAGTAAACATCAATCTTCCATAGCTTGGCTAGAGACGACAATGTGGTAACCGAAGATGAGGTACATATCCACAAAACCATTTATAGTATAAAAGTCACCCTCATCATAGCTCGGGGCAACACCCACCTCAACCCACCTGCCATCGATCGTGCAAACACAACCCCTGCAAATTCCCTTCTCGTCTGACATCAGTCACCCAAGGCCTTGAAGCACGTGCTCAATGTCACCACCTCACTCATCTCTAACTTCTTCAACATTATCTTTGCCTACTGAGTGTGGCATCAAAGTGGCAACACTCACCTTGTCTAACCCATAATTAACTGTGCAAACATAAGCCCCACCTCATTCCTTTCCATGCTACCGACTTCAGCCTCCCAAAGAAGTTTGTGATATGAGAGGCGGGAATGTTGGTCATGTGCTCCAAGCCTTCGGGGATGCCAAATTTGGATGGAAAGATAGAATAGCCGAAGGTAGGTTAGAGGTGGGCAAAAGAGTGCTGAAGTGGCAACCGTTGGTGAGAATCATCTCTTATCATTGCAGCCCAAGAATCAAGAAGTATCACATTGATTTAAAGATTTTTGTATATAGTGCAACAATTCAAAAACTTTCCCTATTGGTCAGAATTATGCAACTTAACAATTATGGAGAATCACATTAATCAAAAGAATCTAACATATTGTGCAACAATTTGAAAACTTTCTTCATTGGTGGGAATTATGTGGCTCAAGAATCATTATAATCAAGCTAACTAAAGGATTGTGGCATTTAATATAATAATTCAGAATCTTTTCTTTACATTATAAAGATATATCATTTTTGTAAATTATTTTTTTCAATAATATTGATCCTGTATATTACAAATTTATGGATGAATCATGTGTGGCCTTTTACCAAAAACATCTAGCTTTAATAATTCTTTCATAATATTAGAGCCCTTTGCTTAAATAAGCCAATGATTCAAATTCTCTTTTTCTCATGACTAAAGAAACCTTTACAAGTTCCACCAATCCTATGAGTGTGCCCAACCCTCCCTTTTCATACTTGAACAATATTTTTGTCTCCATAAATACTGCAGCCCAACTACCACTAAAACTCATTGCCATGAACTATCCATCATGACATGCTTAATTCAATGTGCTCTTTGTTGACTATAACTTGATGGGATTTATCAATGGAACCATATCCCCTCCACCCATGACTACTGTCAATGATAGGACAACAAGCCCAAATCCATCTTATTTCATTGGTTTCCCCATGAATCCAAACACCCATGTGGCATCTTGGTATGCCACACACCAAAGCTAGCCCTTATGAGTTCTTTCCTCAGACATACAATAAGCAAGCAGTAGTCCAGCCACATAGCTAAGCATGCACCTCTGTGCCCCGCATATCAACTCTGTTGCACTGAATATATGCAACATCCACAAGTGCCTACAAGCAACCCAACCCCTTGAGTCGACTACAATACTCATGTGCACCTCCATGCCATAACGTAGATTATTTCCAAGAGTTTTTCATAACTTGGGACCTTTGTGCCAACTTGAAGGCTCTGCCCCTTAAGCTAGGTACTGCTCATCCAAGATGTCTCGATCCATAATGTACTTTGTCCCATGGCATAACCACTATGCCACTGATTTGTAAGCCATAAAGCTACCTTTCAAGAATGTACAGACTAAATCTACATAGTACGACCATGCACCGCCACTACTATGCATGAGGCTCAAGCAAACCCAATTATTACTTTTGTTAGATATATGCCTAGAAGCCAATATGACTGACATATTTATTCTTTCTAGAATATAGTTTTGTGCTTGATCTTTTTTTTATTTATTAATGAAATTAGGTAGTTTACTTCTATTCATGATATGTGTGTATCTATGAATCATCCAATGAATAAGATGATGACATATATTCTCAAGAGTTGAGAATTTGAGGCATGTATTATTGGTGATTAATTCATAAATTACTTTCAATCGATGGATCATCATGAGAACAATATTTAATCCAGTGAGATTGGTGCATAGATTGCTTTTCTTTGGATAAACGAGTCATAAATTTACAGTATGGCGACACTAGAGCGAGAGTATAGGTGCTTATTAGAAAATAAGGGTATCAAGCATGATCAATATGAGAAGTCACTTGGATGTCTATCTACTCATCAATGGCTTACTCGATGCTATAGTGGTAGACTAGTTCTTTGACCTACAGTGCTTTGACTATTCACAATGAAGTTGTTGTAATTTGACTGTACATACACTTAGTCCCTTGCCATATGGATCCTTATGGTATATCTTGGCTGCAGTAGGTTCGTTGTAGGAGTAGCATGTATATCTAGATAAGATCTATCGATCTTGATAGATAAGGAGTAGTCTTATATATTTATAAGATCGAGTTCTGAAGACCATGGCTATGGCGATGTGAATAATGAAAAATAATTTTCATAAGATTTCACATATGGACTTGAGTTGAATAAATCTTACATATGACAGATGATAGGATTTGATGAATTTTTTATAACCTCCATCTTGTCAAAACTCAAGATAGAATAACTGAATCATACGATAACTACACCTAGAGATTCATCCATTTCGTTTTACTGGATTGCTACTACATGCTGCTAGGTATCACTAGTAGATTGTAAGACAAACAAAAATTATTTTAATTATCAATAATTCTCATTGGATGAATTCAAATTATTTCAATCCATTGAATTAAAGAAGTTTTAATGATATTATTGATGGAGATCATAATATATCTTACTATCCAATAGAATTGAACATATGCGATCACACACCAAAGAAAATTGGTCTAAGATTTGAGATTAGGCTTTGGAAGTCTTAATTAAGTTAGAATTTATGAGAAATCCTAAAGGGTTTTGAATTTTCATGCTAGCACATAGTTAAACCCTAAATCCCCATATGACATGGACTTCTTATGCGATGGAGAGTTGATTGGTCAAAGCACATAAGGATGGGTGCCTAAGTGTTGGATGCCCAACATGATTTCATCTCAAAAGAGAGGGGGTGGTGTCCAAGGTTATTGTACTCCCAAAGTAAGATCCCCTGGAGTCCTTCTTAAGTAAGGCTTTGACTAGTCAAAGCCTTATGCAATTAGGATTCTATTAGATCTATTTAAATCTCAAAGCCTAAGAGAGTTGAGAAGAGATAATCCATACCTATAGAAAATTCATCTATGAATCAAACTTTCCTTATGCCCCCTCTCTCTCTCTCATCCCAAGATCTCATGGAAGAAGAGAAGTGGACCATCCCCTTCTCATGCCAAAAGGAGAGAAATCTCTCTCCTCGCTAGCATCTGGTGGCCAAGGGTTAGTTTGCATCAAGGGCTGAATCAAGATTGTGTGTGCTACTTTTCTAAGAGAAGAAAGATCAAGAATTAAGAAAGAATCTTAGACCATTCCTGTTAGGTACATCTAGAAGCCAAACACATGTGCGGCTTTAAAGAAGCCTTTGAAGACATCCACGATAATCGAATCACGATGAAGATCTACCCATGCAAGGTGAAAATCAGATCTTCTCTATTTTAATTTTAATCTTGATCTTAACTATAAAGGATCCTGATGTTTTGAGATGCGATCTCTTATACGCATATTTGAATTAAGCTCTTTTCTTTCCACTGTGTCTTAATTTCAGTTTTGCATGCTACTAAATTTCCTTCAATTTCATGCAATAATTACCTTTATTTCTAACCCAATCATGCCTCTCGTTGGTTTTACAAAAACATTATGTGAAGCATGGGAGAAACTAGCACGTCTTTCCCTAAATAGGACGTGCTCCTATATTATGAGTCTTAAGGGGTACCTAATGCTCATCAAGCATAATCCTTTCTTGGTGGTCGAAAACTCATGAAAGCTATTTTCAAAGAACTTACCCTTGTTAATACTCTAATTGATAAAGATGGTTCGATTTTTCATAACCTCAATGGTCTAGGGCTAAAATTTAATGAGATCTCCATTGTCATTCAAGTACTATCGGCATTGCCATTGCAAAAGTCCATGACAAATTCATTGAATTTGAACCATATTTTAAGAGAGAGAAAGTTGGAGGTGGAGTTTCTTCAGCCACTGCCAACTATTTTTAAATTAAAAAAAAAATTCAAAAGGAAAGGGAGGTCACGTTATAGATACGGGTGTCAGTGGGATAGTGGTCATGGAGGAGGACATCAAGGAAGGGGCTTGTGAAGGGCAGAGATGGTGTTGAAGAAGTTGATGGTGAGAGAAGTTGGGGGTGCCGTGTTTGACGGTGATGGTGGTGGTCCAAGTGTAGATGGAATTGGAGATGAGGGTGTGGATGGCATGGAGGTCATGGAGGAGGGCATCTAGGGGCCCGTCGAGGGTGAAGACAGCACCGAAAAAGTTGGCAATCAATAAGAGAGTTGAGGACATTGAGCATGCCTATGCCCAAGTTGGTGTAAGGAAGGGATGAAGCATGAGATGTGTTTGCATGGTCCACTATGGGTTGGACGAGGTGGGCATTACTTGGGCTTGGGGAGATGACGAGGGTGACCTTGATGTCGTGCTCGCACTATAAGAAAATTAGATATTAGCGATAGTATTAGCGACGATAAAAATCTCTATCACTAATAATGCTTTTCACCATCGCAACACCGACAAAAAAAATCGTTGCTAATATTATTAGCGACGACATTAGTGACGGTAAACATCGCCTCTAAAAATAAAAAAATATTTTAAAATATTTAAATAAAAAATATTAGCGATGATAAATTTTGATTATTAGCAACAAAAAAAGTGTCATCGCTAATAACCAACTATTAGCGATGGCATTTTATTATTAGTGATGGCAGATGCCGCCATTAAAATTATTTAAAGTTTTTAAATTTTTTATAATATTTAAACATAAAATAAAAATCAGCGACCGTGGTTTTGGATTTTAGCGATAGAAACTGCTATCACTAATAATTATTCACGATGGAATTAGCGATAGCTATTTTTGTTGCTAATAATCCATAATTGGTTTAGCCTCATTTCGAACCCAATTTAAATCCAACTAGAAATTCTACCAAACTTAGTTTAATTGAGCTTAGAATCCAAATCCTACTTAGATTATAAAATCTAATTAATCTTAAATTAAATCAAGATTAATTAAATTAAATCTAATTTAAATCAATTAGGAGAAATTAATTTTTAATTTAGGTTCAATTCGAATTTAATTCAAAATCTTATAAATCTTAATTTAATTAAACTTTTAATTCAAGTCCTACTTGAGCAGAAAATCTAATTACTTTCAAATTAAGTCAAGTCTAATTAAATTTAAGCTAATTTAAATAATTTTAAAAAAAATAATTTTTAATTTGGATTCGATTTGAATTCAATATAAACCTAATTTGAATCTAATTCAAAATCTTGTCAAGCCTAATTCAATTAGGCTTCGAATCCAAATCCTACATGGATTATAAAACTCAATTAATCTTAAATTAAGTCAAGATTAATCAAACTAAAGTTTATTTAAATCAATTAGAAAAAAATAATTTTTAATTTGGATTCAATTCGAATTCAGTTCGAATCCGATTTGAATCCAATTAAAAAACCTATCAATCCTAATTCAATTAAACTTTAAAATCAAAGTCTTACGTGGATAATAAAATTTGTTGATGGTAAATCCACTCCTATTGAAGTTTAGCAAGATGCCCAATCTTGGGATGATCCCGTCCGATGGTGACGACCGTGATCGAACTGCAGCTAGTATGAATTCTTGCTCTAATTAACTTTAAGACTGTCGATCTTCAACTTAGACATGCTAGATGATCATCTCAGATTTGGCTATCAACTCCTTCAAATTACTGCATAACTCGCTAGGCATTGCGGGCCTCCCCCAAACAAACTTGAATAATAAAGGCAGCCGAATTCTCTTGCTATAAGCAGTTAACCCCCTCTAGTTGAACTTTTAAACAAACTTGGACAGTGAAAGCAATCGCCTAAGCAGCTAGAGTGCAAAGTATTCAACCCCTAGGTAGCCTAGCCCAGCCGACCTTGAGGTTGGCCAAACTTTCTTTCATTCAGATCTTCTTCAAGCCAAGTCTCACCATCATAGTTGGATCTCACGATAAGAATCACAGGCTGGCAGAGCTTCTCCTCAGACGAACTTCTATATCGCATTGCGGATGATGGATCTCGACATTCCTATGTCAAGAACCTTGAATGTGCAATCCAGAGTTGGCAAAAGGATCTCATCTTCAGAATAAGTCTGAATTTCTCCCCCAAAAATCAGCTGCAGTTCTAAATCAGCGAACCCTCCACCCTTACCAACCTTCTACCAAGAATAGTTATTCACTTGTGGATGACCTCGAAAGTGGCCGAACTCCAGAGGAACAATTGAGACTCACCAGAGTATTCTGATTGTGTCTATTTATCATAGCTATCAGCTAGCTCTTGATCCAGACGAATTTCTTCTAGTAGCCAACTGGACTCTTTCAAGTCTTCATTCGAATTCCTTTAAGTCTTCTAGACGAACTTCTTCCAGTTGTCCGCCGAATGCCTTTCAGCAGATAAGATAGCCGCCTTATATCCTGAACGTCAATCGAGTAAGCTTAAACAGCAAGAGGACCTCGACATCTATGCAAGTTCAACGCCCAATACAATAGATATCAGTCAACGTGCAGATGACCTCAAAGAAGTCCGAACCACTTCTATGCTACTGAGATGTGAAGTTCTTCACTGTCTATAACAGTTCCATTCAAACTTTAACTATTAATCTTCAATGGATCGGCAAGTCATGACAAAGGATACTACTCTCCATAACAAACATCATGTGGCCTGAACGGTCCACTACCAAGCAGTTACGACTATCATCATTAGTTTGTTACCAGCTCCACCTATATAAGAAATCCTCTAGATATGTTTTTCCTCTAAGCTCTTCTCTCTATCTTAATTCTTTTGAGTACTTCATTCTTATTGATCAGAGAACTAACTTGAGCATTGGAGGGTCTTATTGAAACCATCCACCTTCGATTTGGACTTCTTCTTGCAGGTCCCATCGACAGCCTCATCTCCATCCACTCCATTGACTCCAGCATCAGCACTATTTTCTACACCAATAGGATTGGCACTAGAGGAAGGATCTCTTGAACCTTTGATCTAAAAGGAGTGCTCAGTCAATCTTGTTCATCTTCAATTCTCAATCTCTCATGTTTCTTTTCTTCTGATTTCTACTTGCTTTTGAAAGATGCCACCAAGAAAGGCTTCTACCGAATGTTCTACTACCTCCACTGCCAGATCTGAATAAGACCCACTTGCTTTGATTCTCTCACCAACACCTCAACCTCCTCCACCAGCAGCCATGATAGATCTAGAGTAGTTCAACCTACTGATCCAATAGATTAAGGGCCTCACTGAAGTAGTGTAGGCCATGCAACAATCCCCGACTGATCCAGCCAGATGAAACCTCATCAAAATATCAGGATCCAGTGTAGGAAAGGCGTACCTAGGGAAGCTAGCCGATAACCCCTAGGAAGGGAAAGCAGGGAGCGACGAGCCCCTGCTCTAACCATAACTCCACCCCCAGAACATCCCTACCACCATTCAGCTAGAGGACCCTTGAGATTCATGATCGAAAAGATTTTCTTGATCAAAAGCTTCAAAAGATGAATCAATAGATTGAGGAGCTCCGCCATGCTGCCCCTGACCACATCGACGATATCTGCACTGACCCTCCATTCTCCCCTCAAATTATGCGAGAGCCTGTTCCACCGAACTTCAAACTTTCTTAATTTAAGAGTTACGATGGGACCTCAGATCTAATTTACCATTTTGAGATCTTTTGGACCATGATGCTACTCCACGATCCATCGGACACCATTTTATGCTGGGCTTTCCTCTCAACTCTAAAGAAAGCAACAAGGAGTTGGTACTCAAGCCTTAAGTCGGGTATGAACTACTTCTTTGATCAAATGAGTCATCAGTTCATGGCTCACTTCATAAGCAACCAACGTCCAAGGTAAGGTTCAAACTCCCTCATCAACATCAAGTAGAAGAAAGGAGAGTCCATCCAAACTTACGTTAGCCGCTTCAATACTGCTGCACTGGAGGTCTGAAACTTAGACCAATCCATGGCCATGGCCACGTTGAAGGGTGGTCTTCAAAAGAATGATTTTCTATCCTTTCTGGAGAGGAAGTATCTTAAAAATTTTGCTAATATACTGGCTCGGGCCAAGAGTTATGCCCGAGCAAAAGAGGCTTTCCAAGTAAAAGATGATGAGGCTGCAAAAGAGCAGCAGATGGGTAAATCCAGCAAGCCCACAGTTGTAGAGAAGCCGAGAGAAGCTCGACCGCACTTCAAAACTCTGGAGTGCAAGTGAGCCTGGACCTCGCCCTAAGCTCGTCAATAAAAAAGCCTAGATCAGAGGATACGATGGAACTTTCCTCCTCAAAGATTTCATAACTATGCTTCCTTGAATGCTTCGAAGGCGCAGGTACTAATAAAAATTAAGGAGCAGTTGCTAAGGTCAGAAAAGATGCGATCCCATCCATCCAAGGATAATCCCAATAAGTACTATCTCTACCATCGTGACCATGGTCACGATACTAAAGAATGCATCCAGCTCTAAGATGAGATCGAGAAGCTCATCAGGCGAGGCCGACTTAGTCGATTTTTATGACATCAATCAAAAGGAAGAAAAGATCTGCCAAGGGCACTACCACAGTCAGAACCACCTAGGAGGGAAGAGCAGTGGAAAGATTGGCCATCACTTGGGATCATGAATACTATCGCTAGAGGACTTCAGAAGGGGGAAGCAAGTGGATCGATAGAGCCAACAAAGAAATAGAAGATGGAAGAACCTATTGCTTTCACTGAGAAAGATGCTCAAGGGGTTCAATTCTCGTATAATGATATGGTTGTAATTACTTTAAATATTGCTGACTTTGATGTATATCGCATTCTAATTAATAATAAAAGTTCTATTGATGTTTTATTTTACGATGCTTTCTCAAAGATGTCTATAACTAGTAGTCACTTAGAACCAATGAACTCCCCATTGGTGGACTTCACTGGTGATACTATACTGGTGGAAGGGATAATAACACTAACCATAGTAGTAGGATGATATCCCAAGCAGTCCAAAGCATTGGTTGATTTTCTAGTGGTAAGAACTCCTTCTGTCTATAATACAATCTTGGGCCAATCTGGTTTGAATGCACTATGAGCCGTGGTATCAACATATTATTTAAAAATAAAGTTTTCAACAAATTACGAGGTCGATGAAATTCAGGAAGATCAAGCTTTGGCAAGACACTGCTATTTAATTGCCTTGCAAGGAGGAAAGCAACTAGATCCCTGTCTATTGGATGGACTTGATGTCCACGGTGATCTGACTAAAGAGCAGAGTGAGCCTATGGAAGACCTTATTGCCATTCCTTTGAATGAAGGGAATAAGGATCACACTGTGCAGATCGGCTCCAACCTTGGAGAAGAAGTCCAAAAATAACTCATCGTCTTTCTTCAAAGAAATGCAGATGTCTTCTCTTGGATCCTCGCAGATATGCTCAAAATTGATACAGAGGTGATAGAGCATCATCTGGCTATTGATCCTAAATATCGACCAATAAAAGAGAAGATATGCGGCTATGCACCCAAACGATAGAAGGTAATTATGGAAGAGGTTGATAAACTTCTCAAGGTGGGGTTCATCCGAGAAGTATCCTATCCAAACTAGGTCTACAATGTGGTCCTTATGAAGAAGGCAAACGACAAGTGATGGATGTGCATAGATTTTAAAAGTTGAACAAGGCATGCCCAAAAGACAGCTACCCCCTCCCTAGGATTGATCAGCTGGTGGATGCTACCTTGGGCCACAAACTCCTCACTTTCATAGATGCCTTATCTGATTATAATCAAATCTAGATGGCACCAGAGGATGAGAAGAAAATTATTTTTATTACTAACCACCGTCTTTATTGTTATAGGGTTATGTCCTTTGGGCTCAAAAATGCAGGTGTGATCTATCAACACCTGATAAACAAGATCTTCAAGAAGCAGATCGGTTGCAACATGGAGGTTTACATAGATGATATATTTATCAAGAATCGATATTCAACAAGATATTGCCAACCTTGAAGAGACCTTCAGTGCGCTTCAGAAGTATAAGATAAAGTTGAACCCGACCAAGTGTGCCTTCGAAGTAATTTCGAAAAAAAATTTTGGGTTCATGGTATCGCAGCATGAAATCGAAGCAAACCTAGAGAAAATCCAAGCCATTCAAGAAATGACTACACCGAAGATAATAAAAGAAGTCCAGCACCTGACAAGAAAGGTGGTGGCTCTAAATTGCTTTATTTCAAGATCGGTCGAGCAGTGTATGCCCTTTTTTGGGTCCTCAAATAATCAAAGAACTTATGCTGGACTCCTGAATACTAACAAATATTTGAGAAATTGAAGAACTATCTCAGCTCACCTCCTTTATTAGCCAAGCCTGAACCTGGTGAGGAATTATTTTTGTATTTGGCGGTCTCTCCTGTGGTCCTTACAGCGGTCCTAGTCAAAGAAGAGACGAAAGTATAGAGGCTGATCTACTACATGAGCCGAATTCTAAGAGATGCCAAAACTAGGTATACCAAGTTAGAAAAACTAACTTATGCCTTGTTAATTATAGCCCGAAGACTCTGACCATATTTTCAAGGGCATGCTATAACACTTCTCACTGATCAACCCATCAAATCAGTTCTTCATCAGATAGATGCCTCTAAAAGAATAGCAAGATGGACGGTTGAACTCACAGAGTTTGACATTAATTTCAGACCTCGACCGTCGATCAAAGCTTAGATATTGGTAGACTTCATAGTAGAATGCATAATTCTGGGTGAAGCCAAACTTGAATAGTCTGAGGACAATGTTCCATGGTTGCAGCCAAACCTCTTTGAAGAAAGGGCAGACCTCCCAAAAGGCTTTTGGGCCCTGCATGTAGACGGTTCATCAAATGCTTCTGGTGCAGGCGTAGGCCTGATCCTTGTCAACCTAAAGGAAACTATTGCTGAATATGCACTGCACTTTGAATTTCCCATGATAAATAATAGAAAGGAATATGAAGCCCTAATTATAGGGCTAAGAATAGCCAAGGAATTGGAGACAGAATGTCTCAAAGTTTATAGCTACTCACAGCTGGTAGTAGGACAAGTCGGTGGCAACTATGAAGCTCGAAAGGAAAGCATAAAGAAGTATCTAGAAAAGGTAAAGAGTCTAACCTCGGCCTTCAAAAGTTTTGATATCCTATAGATCCCAAGAATGAAAAATATTAGAGCTGACCTCCTTTCCAAGTTAGCCACACTGGCACAAATTGAATTGCCCAAAAAAGTCTTCTTTGAAGTTCTAAAATGTCCGAGCTCGAAGGAACCCCAAACTGTAATGCAAATTGATCAAGAGCTAAGCTAGCTCGATCCGTTCCTTGCTTATCTCAAGGATGGTGTCCTCCCTCGAGATCCAAAAAAAGCTCAAAAATTGAGAAATCAAACCTTCCGATATATTCTATACGAGAATAAACCATATAAAAAGTCATACTCCTTGCCATTCCTAAAGTATCTCCGATCTTTTGAGATAGATTATGCATTATGGGACGTGCACAAAAGGATATGTGGAAACCATCTAGGGGCAAGGTCCTTATCTCATAAGCTACTTTGACAGGGCTACTATGCATCAGGATGCAATGAAATATATGAAAAAATATGATCACTGTTAGAGAAATACCAATTTTCAAAGACAATCAGCTTCTCAATGTGAGCTCAGAAGTGACACTCTTAAATCTTAAAAATATAAGAAGTCAGGTCATGAAAAGATGGGACCGAGCCGAAAGAGAAATCAGCTCTCCTAGTAAAGTTTAGAAACTTAGCCGACTCACCCTAAGACTGGGTCGGTTAAGTTGGAAACTGGGCCGACTCAATCTCAGATTGGGTCAGCTATGTCTCAGAGAAAATTCAAATAGAAAGCAGTATTTTCAGACTGTCGGCATGGTATATAATTAGGTCGGCTCAGTCTCAGACTGAGCTAATCCAGTCGTAGGTTAGCCGACTCAATTTGAAACTAGACCAGCTCAGTTTTCATGGGTTATTATTTTATGTACGTGAGTTGTTTGGATTTGAAATATTTTTCTATGAGCTTGGGCCTGACTCTTTTAAAGTATATATACTGAAAATAGATCAAGATTATAGCAAGACTGAGATATACTTAATAAAAGCTCTTTTCTTTCGAAAATTTTTTCTTCTCTTCTTCTCTAATCTTTGAATTGTTTGATCATGCTTCCACAGTAATCTCTCAGAGATTCTTCTTTGTTACTTGGCTGATCATCAGTGGCCACGTCGATCCATGTGGGAAGAGCACTTATTCCCAATAATTGGTATTAGAGTGATATTGCGTGGAAGAAAGACACCTAGGATTTACTACATCCAGGATCTATTACACCAAGTTTTATTCTAAAACTTCTAGTTTGCTTCAGGGTTATCTCTAAATTGAGATGGAGATTGTTTACACGGAGGAACGATGATACAGAAGTTTGGAAAGAGGATCTAGGGCTAGTTAGATCTTCTTTGAAGGATAGTTTTACTGATGTGTGTGATCATGAAGGATGTTAGGGATTTATTCTTGACTTGTTTGAAGTCATGGGATCAAGTAGATTCAAGATGAATTTTGAGAAGTTCGACAGCAAGAAAAACTTTATCCTATGGCAACAAAGAATAAAGGACTTGTTGGTTCAGTAGAGGATCTACAAGATCTTGACAAAGAAAGGTCAAAAAGGATCAGTGCTGAGGATTGAAAAGAGTTAGAGAAAATTACTTTTAGTATAATCTGAATTGCTTGGTTGATCAGGTTTTGCTCGAAATTTGCACAGAGACTACGGCAAAGGGGCTCTGAGAGAGACTGGAGAACACATACATGGGAAAGAATATGATCAATAAGCTATGGTTAAAGAAATAGCTGTATAGTCTAAGGATGCCAAAGATGGAGATCTTGTTTCATATATCCAAAGGTTCAATCAGGTGTGTTCTGAGGTGATAAGTTTAGATGTGAAGATCGACGAGGAGGATCAGGCATTGCTATTATTATGTTCTCTTTCAGATTCGTATGATGGTCTTATAACAACTTTAGTTTATGAGATGGAGATCCTAAACTATGAAGAGATTGTTGGTGTGCTCAGACCCTAAATTTGAGATCTTGACTGTGAACAAAAGATAGAAAAGATCAAAGAAGAAGGCAAGAAGGAAATCCAAGGGCAGGTCAAAGTCTTGGGATCAGAGGAAGATGACATTGAAATACTATAAATGTCATCAGTCTGGATACTTGAGGAGTGATTATCTTCTTTTGAGATCAAAAAAAGGGAAGGCCAACAAGAAAGATGATACAGCTTCTGTGAGCAGTAGAAAAGACCTGCTAGTTATATCAAATGGATCTACAGAGTGTGATCCTATGTGGATATTGGATTCAGCATGCTCGCACCACTATACTTCTCATCAGAAGTAGTTTGTTACCTACCAAAAGGTCGATGGTGGAAGTGTCAACCTTGAAGATGATCACCGTGTAAAGTAGCTGGAGTTGGCTCTATTAGAATGAGGATGTACGATGGGATCATTCGTACATTATCAAACGTCAGGCATGTATGAAAGTTGAAAAAAAATTTGATCTCTTTGGACTACTTGGAGGAGCAGGGTTATGCTTTTAGTAGCCAGGCTGAGAGTGGATGTCTGAAAATTTTCAAGAAAGCTTTGGTGGTGATGAGAGGTAGAAGACTGAGCAACATTCTTTACAAAATAAAAGGCTCAGTAGTGAATGATAGTGCAAAGGTGCTAGCAGCGGCATTGGAGGAGTAGATTTTATATCAGTTGTGGCACTATCGGATGGGTCATATGAGTGATCGTGGGCTCACATAACTAAGCAGAAGAGGTATGATCCCAACTCTGAAGAAGGAGAGTATAGATCTTTGTGAGTCATACATCTTTGACAAACAACATAGGATGAAGTTTGCCAGAAGTACCAAGCGCAGCGAGGGAGTACTGGATTTAGTACAGTCGGATGTATGGGGACCAGCTTCTATATCAGCTAGAGATGAAAAAAATACTTTATCACTTTCATTGATGATTTCTCAAGGAAGGTGTGAGTTTATCTGATCAGAGAAAAATCAGAGGTATTTGCCTGGTTCAGAGCCTGGAGAGCTGAGGTAGAGAAGGAGTCAGGAAGATAAGTGAAGTATTTAAGGTCGAACAATGGAGAAAAATATACAAGTCTGGAGTTCAGAAGGTACTATGAGAAAAATGGCATCAAACACCATTACATGGTGAAGATGACTCCAGCAGAATGATATCGCAGAAAGGATGAACAAGACACTGACTGAGAAGGCACAGAGTTTGAGGCTGCAGACATCACTCCCAAAGTTTTTTGGGGTGATGCTCTAACTTTTTCTTATTTTCTTGTGAATAGGTCCCCTCATCATAAGCTGAATAGAGGTATTCTAGAGGAGATCTGGAGTGGGAAGAAGGTGGAGCTTGGCCACCTAAAAGTCTTTGGTTGCACAACCTATGCACATATGAAGGCAATCGAGAGGAGCAAATTGGATCCAAAATCTCAAAAGATGACATTCATAGGATATCCACAAGAAGTCAAGGGGTACCTGCTGTGGGACTCTTAGGCACAGAAGTCAGTGATCAGCAGGGACGTTATCTTTGATGAAAAAAGTTTCTTAAGGAGGTTTGGGATAGATGAAACTGGAGAAACAAAGGTGAACAGTGGTGGCCAATTAGAGAATAATGGCATGCAGGCTACATCCACTTATAAGAATATTCCTGTTGAGGTAGAGCTGGGAAGAAAAGTATTATCTCAAATTGAAAATCAGCATGGAGGGTTGGTAGTTTAGACAGATATGTAGGAGCAGCCACAGACATCAGACAGAGATATGCCGATGAGAGTGGCTTTACACAAGCCCTAGGATACTATTAGGAGGTCGATCAGATATGGCATTGATGAGGTTATCTTCTATGCACTCGTCACTGCTAATGGAGATCCAAAGAATTACGTAGAGACCATAGAGAGTAAGGATCATGATTCATGGATGCAGACTATGATGAAGGAGATGGAATCACTTGAGAAGAATCAGATATGGCAGTTGGTAGATCTTCCAGAGGGTGCTCGATCTATTGACTCAAAGTAGGTGTTCACAAAGAAAGAGGCATCTTCAGAGTAAGGTGGAGTCAGATTCAAAGCAAGGCTGGTAGCAAAGGGATACTCATAAAGAAAAGGGATTAACTACATAAAAATTTTCTCTCCTGTGGTGCATCATACATCTATTCAAGTTTTGTTGTCACTGGTGGCACAGTATAACATGGAATTGGAATAAATGGATGTGAAGATGGCCTTCCTTCATGGGACTTTGGAGGAAAGAATCTACATGAAGTAGCTAGATGGTTTTATGGAGATAGGACAGGAAGAAAAGGTGTGTTTACTTAGGAAGTCTTTGTATGGCTTGAAATAATTTTTTCGTCAGTGGTATCGAATGTTTGATAGCTTTGTCTTGAGCCTGGGTTTTAGTAGATGTGAACATTATTGCTGTATATATATCAAGGATGTAGATGAGGAGGATGCACCGTACCTATTACTGTATATAGATGATATGCTCATAGCCAGTAGAAGCATGGATGCTATGAAAAGGTTGAAAAGGATATTATCATCTGAGTTTGAGATGAAAGATTTGGGTCCAGCTGAGAAAATCCTTGGAATGAAGATTTGTAGAGAAAGGTGCATAGGAGTGCTCCATTTATCACAAGAAAAGTATGTCCAAAAAGTTCTGAAGAGGTTTGGAATAAAGAAAGCCAAAACTACAGAGACGCCATTATCGAGCCATATATCTCTCTCCAAGTTACAAAGCCCTCAATCAGAAGAGGAGAGAGAGTATATGGAACGAGTTTCTTATGCAAATATTGTAAGCAATGTGATGTACACTATGGTGTGCTATAGACCAGATATAGCATATGCAGTAAGCATGATTAGTAGATACATGACTAACCCTGGGAAGGAACACTGAAAAGCATTAAAATGGATATTGAGATATCTACATGGAACAAGGGATTATGGTTTGATATTTGGTGGGTAGTCGGGAGGATTTGGAGAACAATCTATGAAGATGTGTGAAGGTTCAGGTCCTCTAGAAGGGTTTGTTGATGCAAATTATGCAGATGATCTTGATACAAGAAGGTCTACTACTGGATACCTCTTCTGCATATATGATAGACTGGTGTCTTGAAGATCAATCCTTCAATTAATCATGGCCTTATCTACCATAGAGGTCAAGTACATTGGGATAACGGAGGCTACAAAAGAAGCTCTTTGGCTCAGGAGGCTGATTGCTGAGTTGGGGGTGGAGCAAAGCAAGGTAATACTATTCAGTGATAGTTAGAGTACTCTGCTGTTGGCACAGAATCCAATCTATCATGGCGCACAAAGCATATAGGCATGAGGTACCATAGAATCAGAGAGCTAGTGAAGGAAGGTGAAGTGAAACTGATGAAGATCCATACCAAGAAAAATCAATCTGATGCACTCACAAAGATACTCCCTAGAGACAGCTTTCAGAGATGTGTAACATGGATGGATCTGTTGAGAAGAGATGAGTTCACAAGGACTTGAAAGCACCAAGGTGGAGAATGTGAGCTCAGAAGTGGCACTCCCAAGTCTTGGAAATATGAGAAGTCGGGTCATGAAAAGATGGAAGCAAGCTGAAAGAAAAATTAGCTCTCCTAGTAAAGTTTAAGAACTTAGCCGACTTATCCTGAGACTGGATCGGCTAAGTTGAGAACTGGGCCGACCAAGTCTCAGATTGGATTGGCTACGTCTGAGAGAAACTTCAAATAGAAAGTAATATTTTTGGGCTGTTGGCATGGTACACAACTGGGTCGGCTCAGATCGTAGGTTAGTCGGCTCAGTTTGAAACTGGATCGGCTTAGTTTTCGTGGGTTATTATTTTGTGTACATGGATTGTTTGGATTTGAAAAATTTTTCTATGAGCTTGGATTGGATTTTTTGTAAAGTATATATACTGAAAATAGGTCAAGATTGTAGTGAGGTCGAGATATACTTAATAAAAGCTCTTTTCTTCTGAAAATCTCTTCTTCTCTTCTTTTTTATTTCTTGAATTATTTGATCATGCTTCTATAGTAATCTCTGAGAGATTCTTCTTTGTTGCTGAGCTAATCACCAACGACCACGTCAATCTGTGTGGGAAGAGCGCGTATTCCCAACCCTCAACTTACACTCCTGAATGTCCCACGGCCATACATATAATAGGGGATGAACATACTCAGACCCTTTCCTATGGCATCTGAGCAGCGAAAATTTCTTCTAGTAGCCATAGACTACTTCACTAAATGGCTTAAGACCGAATCTCTGGCTAAAATTACTAAAGCAAAAATGTAAGACTTTATCTAAAAGTTAATAGTTTGCAAATTCAGGCTATCTCAAACTTTAATTATTGATAACGGGCATCAATTTGCGGGGACAAAGTTTGTCGAGTACTGCGAAGATCGAAAATCTCTCACCACTTCACCTCGGTAGCTCATCCACAAGCAAATGGTGAGATCGAGGTGACCAATAGGATTTTATTACAGGAAATTAAGGCAAGACTTAAAAGGGCGAAAGGAACATGGATGGATGAACTCTATCATTTACTTTGAGCTTATAGAACCACTCAAAGATTGTCGACCAGGGAAACTCTATTTGCCTTAGCCTTTGAAATGAAAGCAATCATTCCAATAGAACTTAAACTCCCTTCAGCACGAGTTGAAGCATTCAATGAATAAAGAAATTCGCAAGATCTCGGAGCCAACCTTGACTTATTGGAAGAGAAATAAGAGAAGGTGCAAAATAGTATGGCAGCTTACAGGTGGAAAGTGGCCCGTTATTCTAATTCTAAGGTTAGGAGCAAAGCATTCAAGATGGAAGACCTGGTAGTTCAGCGAGCAGATATTTCACAACCACAGATCAAGGAAAGCTCATCCTGAATTAAGAAGGCACTTATGAGGTCGTAGAGGTCATTCGACCTAGAACTTACTACCTAAAGGAGCTTGGAGGGGCAATACTCCCATGGCTATGAAATTTAAAAAATCTATGAATACTATCAATAAACCAATAATAAAATTCTCTTATTTTTAACATTCTATCTTTTTGGTGCCTAACTGTGCGATGGCAAGAAATTATTCAACCAAATTTTATTCTTAACAAAAATGAAGGCCTCCGATTCTTAAACAGGAGGTTAACCTCATCTAAATAAGGGTGAAGACCTCTAGTTCTTAAATCAATGACGTTGGGGAGAGGCCTTCTCAGCGGCCCTTCTATACCCCAGCAATCTTATTAAGAATAGGAGGACCTCATCCTAATAAGAATAAAAGCCAATTACACCAGAAACAGGAGGTGGACCTCATCCTAATATAGATGAAGATCCTACATAAAAGTGAAAGCCTTCAGTTCTTAAACAGGAGGTTAACCTCATCTTAATGAGGGTGAAGACCTCCGGTTGTTAAACCGGTGACGTTGGGGAGAGGCTCTCTAAGCGGCCCTTCTGTGCCCTGACAATCTTGTTAAGAACAAGAGGACCTCATCCTAATAAGAAAAAGAGCCAACCACATCAAGAATAGGAGGTGGACCTCGTCCTGATGTAGATGAAGACCCTACAGGGAAGCAAAGGCCTACGGCTCTTAAACAAGAGGTTAACCTCATCTTGATGAGGGTGAAGACCTCTGGTTCTTAAACTGGTGACGTTAGGGAGTGCCCTCTCAACGACCCTTCTATGCTCCACAATTTTGTTAGGAATAGGAAGATCTCATCCTAACAAGAAAAAGTGCCAACCACATCAGAAACAGGAGGTGGATCTCATCATGATATGGATGAAGATCCTATGGGAAAATTAAGGCCTTCGGTTCCTAAACAGGAGGTGGATCTCGTCTAAATGAGGATGAAGACCTCCGATTCTTAAACTGGTGACATTGGAGGGAGCCCTCTTAGTGGCCGTTCTGTGCTCCGACAATCTTATTAGGAATAGGTGGACCTCATTCTAATAAGAAAAATAGCCAACCACATCAAACAGGAGGTGGACCTCATCCTGATGTGGATGAAGACCCTACGAAAAAGCAAAGGCCTTCAATTTTTAAATAGAAGATTAACCTTGTCTAAATAAGGGTGAAGACCTTCGGTTCTTAAATCGGTGACATTGGGGAGAGGCCCTCTTAGCGGCCCTTCTATGCCCTGGCAATCTTGTTAGGAACAAGAGGACCTCATCCTAATAAAGAAAAGAGCCAACCATATCAGGAACAGGAGGTGGACCTCGTCCTAATATGGATGAAGACCCTATGAAAAAGTAAAGACCTCAAGTTCTTAAACAGAAGATTAACCTCATCTTAATGAGGGTGAAGATCTTTGGTTCTTAAATTGGTGACATTGGAGAGAGGCTCTCTCAGCGGTCCTTCTGTGCCCCGACAATCTTGTTAGGAATAAGAGGACCTTATCCTAACAAGAAAAAAAGCCAACCACATCAGAAATAGGAGGTGGATCTCGTCCTGATATGGATGAAGATCCTACGAAAAAGCGAAGGCCTTCGATTCTTAAACAGGAGGTTAACCAAGTCTTGACGAGGGTGAATATCTTTGGTTCTTTAACTGATGATGTTGGGAAGAGGCCCTCTCAGTGGCCCTTCTATGCCCCAGCAATGTCGTTAGGGAATAAGAGGACCTCATCCTAATAAGAAAAAGAGCCAACTATATCAGGAACAGGAGATGGACCTCATCCTGATATGGATGAAGATCCTACAAGAAAATGAAGATCTCTGATTCTTAAATAGGAGGTCAACCTTGTCTAAATGAGGGTGAAGACCTTCGATTCTAAAATCGGTGATGTTGGGGAGAGGCCCTCTCAGCAGCCCTTCTATGCTCCGATAATCTTTTTAGGAATAGGAGGACCTCGTCTTAATAAGAAAAATAGCCAAACACAGTAGGAATAGGAGGTGGACCATATCCTAATATGGATGAAGATCCTATGGGAAAGCAAAGGCCTCCAGTTCTTAAACAGAAGGTTAAGCTCGTCTAAACGAGGATGAAGACCTTCGATTCTTAAACTGATGATGTTGGAGAAAGACCCTCTTAGCAGCCCTTCTATGTCCCAACAATCTTATTAGGAACAAGAGGACCTCATCCTAACAAGAAAAAGAGCCAATCATATTAGGAATAGGAGGTGGACCTCATCCTAATGTGGATGAAGATCTTATGGAAAAGCGAAGGCCTCTAGTTCTTAAATAGAAGGTTAACCTTATCTAAATGAGGGGGAAGACCTTCGATTCTTAAATTAATGACATTAGGGAGAGGCCCTCTCAGCAGCCCTTCTGTGCCCTGATAATCTTGTTAGGAGCAGAAGGACCTCATCCTAACAAAGAAAAGAGCCAACCACATCAGGAACAGAAGGTGGGCCTCATCCTGATGTGGATGAAGACCCTACGGAGAAGCAAAGGCCTCCGATTCTTAAATAGAAGGTTAACCTCGTCAAAACAAGGGTGAAGGCCTCTAGTTCTGAAATCGATTCTTAAACAGGAAAACAAAATAAGAGCTATAATTTTGGGATGATGTCTAGATTGGACACAACAAGAAAATAGAGTGAACTAGCAAGCAGCGAGCTAATTTAGGTGAAATGCTGACAAATGAAAGAAGCCTTATCTCATTAAAAATAAAGGTCCTTACATGAATTGGTATGATCGATTACAAAAAAAAATACAAAAGTGAAGTCCTACCTAGAATTGGACTTTGGGCTACCGATCCCAGTCATTATGAGGGAGAGTTCCAAGCCCTCTATTCTCTCCTCAAGCTTCTATCTCACCGCCAAGCTCTCCCTCAACATCCTCTCCCACCAATGCGACTCTTCCTCCATCTTTCATAGCCTCTTCCTAAGAATTACCAACTCGGCTTCAGCATCCTTCACTAAGCTTTTCTGGTAGATCATCTAAACTTTTAGATCATGAAGTTTCTTCTCCACGCCCTCGAACTTTATGGTGAAATTTTCAAGAGCATCCTTCAAAGTGGTGATTTAGTCTAGATGTGCACTTTGGCCAACCTGAGCATTGTCCGTCAACTATTTTTAAAGCCATACAACTTCGAAGTTCACCCTATTAAGTTTTCTCTTATAACCCTCAATCTCCTTACGCCAATCGATCCAATGAAAAATTGTACAACTACTCTGCATCGCTCAGCTATGCCTGAAGGTCAGAAAACTTCTTCGATCAATCCCAATCGAGCTCCACCCGATTCTAGCCCCAAGCCAAGCCACTCTCTAACTATCTGATTTTCTCTTTTGAATCTCGAAGTTCGATCTCGAGGAAATTGACTTGGGCAGACAAAGCCCAAAGCTTCTTGCTATCAGACTTCTTCACCCGTTCCAACTCTTCGGTTAGAAGATGCTTGTTTTTGATGTAGTCCATAGAGTCCTTTTTATGGACTTGTCGAAGGTGGGTGATCTCAATCATGGTGTTTGAATAATGCTTCTCCAATTTCTGAAGTTCGCCTCTTACCTTCTTCAACTTTTCTTTAGTTCGATGAACCTCCTTCTGCAGGTCTCTAACAATAGACTTCAGAGGAAGACCTTGGGGCAACGGCGTGGCCTTGGTGGGTGGTGGCATGTCATGACTACCTTCGCTAGAGAGATTCTAAATAATAGACATGTCACAACATCAAACATAAAAGAAAACTTATTTTTATTGCTCAAAATATTTCAAGTACATGAAAGAAAAAGAAGAAAAATACAACCATCAAAGGTTTTCAACCTTGGGAGATGGGACAGCGAACGAGGTTGGCACATCCTCAGTGGCCCCTGGTTCCGTGATAGGCTCTGGGATCACCATGGCAAGATCAAAGGTTTCAATGTCAGGTCCAATAACTAGAGAAACAGCACTAGCATGGGAAGATTCCACCTCATCGCCAAGCTCCTTAATCAAAAAGTCGAGGTAAACCTCTTGACGACCCTCTTCATGCAGACCTCAAATCCTTTGAGAAAGATCTCTTAAGCGAAGGCAATTTTGATATCCTCCATCGCTTTGAAGGACTTGAAGGCTTTGACAGATCGCTCCTCCTCTACATCGACTTCTTCCTCGGCCTTTCTTCGTTTATCTTCCTCCAGTTCCAGGGCTATCTTTAGCCCCACCGACACTTGCTCCTCCCTCCGCAGTGCTTCTTGAAGGTGCTCGACCTCGACGAAATGAGACCTTGAAGCTTCTCTCAGACCTTCAACCTCATTCTGGACCTTATTGATCTCCGCTTAGGCTTCTTTGATAGCCCTCGAAGCCTCAGCCTTGCGAAGGTTTGCCACCTTCAAGTGGGCATATGAATAATGTCCCAACTGCAAACAATAAAGAGAGAGTTACGGCTCCAGAGTACACTGACACTTAACCAAGACTCAAAAGAGATTAGTTATCTCGAGGAAGACCATGAAAGATTCTTTGAATCATTCCTCATCATCCTTTCGAATCATTTTCTCTATGATATGGGGAAGGAAGCTTTCATCCATCAAAGTTTGGACAACTTTCCAGTCGTCCAAGGAACCCTACTCCTAGTTGGAGCTATCACCGTCGGACCTTCCAGCATTCCTCTTGATCTATCTGGTGATGGCCTTCTTTCTTTTTTTGACCACTCTCCCCTGCTCAGGGAGCACGAGGGTGTTAATGTCGCCGAGCAAGATCGGGGCTCGGTGCAGTCATGATGGCTTTTGGAGCGGGCGCGGTTTGGGTCAGCATGGCCGAACTTGTTTTCCCAACCTTGGCCCTTTTTGATGGCTCTTCTCTATGACCGCCCTTCCTTTTGAGGGTCTTGATCCCTTGGGTTAGGCAATTTCACTCTTCCGGGGTTATTTTTGCAACGATAAAGATTAAGATCAGAAGAGAGCATAAGATGAAGTCATCGAGATATGAAGATCTACTTACCAGATTAAGGAGACTAAACCTGAAGTTAAACAAGGTCTAATCGTCCAGCAAACTAGATATAAGGAGAGCTCGGTAGTCTCTAAGCTTATTAGCCGAGTCTCGATCCTCCTTTTCTAGCCCAGGGGCTCGACGGACCAAATCTCTCAAATTTTTCTAGGAGGGCAATCCTAGCTCTAGGAGGGGACATGAGACGAAGAGAGCAAACTCGACCACTCAGTCCAAAAAGTTCTAGTTCATACTTCGAGGGTATCTCATACTGAATTCTTGTCAAAGAAAGATCCTCAAGATGAAGTAAACAAGAAATGGTGCCAGGGACAAGGGGGACAAGGTGCTTCTACGAGATTGGCTAATTCCTTGAGACCCAAGTCCATCAAGTCTAAGCAGGTCGGGCTCCCAGAATCAGTCGACCAAGACCCCGTGGAAGACATATGGATCAAACTAAAACTTGAGAAAAGACTTCAAAATATATATATATATATACATACATACATACATACATATAGGAAGTGAAGCCTCTTAGAAAAATTGAAGGATCGAAGTTTGAAAAGTAACAAAGTAATCAAGAGAAAGTTTGGGCACTAATCCAAAATGGTTTGAGATGGCAAGAAGGCAACTGATGGGATGCGAAAGGAACGGAAAGCATTTGTGATCGGAGAAAATTGCAGAAGGGGTCGAAGCTCTTAGACGGGAAGGAGGTGGAGATCAGGAAGATGGAGAAAACTCAAGAATGGAATAAAACATTGGAAGCATGGAAAGGATTTAAATATCTGAGAGAGATCCAAGGTAGTTATGATTGTAGGTTCTTCCTATCTGATCTCCATCAAACACATGTCCCACTTATCATGATGAAACCCAGCGGCTGGCGAGGCCTTAATGATGCCATACCTCAAGCACCCCTTCGAATGGAAAATTTGAAATCTTGTCTTTTCGGATCATCTCGTATCGAAGAAGCATCAATGCCAGTGCAGATAATGCCAAAACTATCCACCTTACGAAAGCGAGAGGGTGAAAAAGAACTTCGGCACTCATGTTTGTACTTCCTTTTTTTGAACTTCGAACTCAGGAGTGGAGGGACTAGTGTTGGTGGTAAATCTGCTCCTATCAAAGTTCAGCAAGATACCCAACCTTGGGGTGATCCCATCCGATGGTGACGACCATGACCGAACTACAACCAATATGAATTCTTGCTCCAATAAACTTTAAGACTGTCGATCTTCAACTTGGACATGCCAGATGATCCTCTTAGTTTTGGCTATCAGCTCCTTTAGATTACCGCATCACATGCAAGGCATTGCGGGCCTCTCCCAGACAAACTTGAATAATAAAGGCAGTCAAATTTTTTTGCTATAAGTAATTAATCCCCTCTAGTCGAACTACTTTTAGACGAACTTGGATAGTGAAAGTAGTCGCCTAAATGGCTAGAGTGCAAAGTGTTGCCCAAGGATGGCTACCCAAGAGGGAGGGTGAATTGGATATTTCAAAAAAATTTTGACTAATATGCAAATTTAAATGATTTAAACTAAGTGATGTGCACACAATAGATAATGAAATAAGCTTTGTAATGTGCAGTGAATAAAAGTAATAAAGTAAAAAATACACAATCACAAACACATAAATTTTATAGTAGTTCGATGTCAAACTCAGCACCTACGTCCACTCTCTAAGTATACCCCTTGGGAATTCAACTATAATTCTCAACAAGAATTATAGTCCGATAGTTTTTTGGGCTCACAATCAAATTTATTTGATTTTTCCTGGTTCACCAACCAAAATCATACATGATTATTTTTCGGACTCATAATCAATCTAGTTGGTTTTTTTCGGATCACCAACCAAAACCTCATAAGTGATTATTTTTCTCTAGACTAATAATCAACCCCGATTGGTTTTACTCTTGGCTCACCAATCAAACCAATACAATGTCCAACTCAAAGCTTGGACCAACACAAATTTCTCACTCCAAGAAACTTGAAATAAAATATAAAAAAATATATATTTTAAAATAAACTCTATAAAACTAAAGAGAAGAAAATCTGGATTGCTTTGCTTGTAGGGTTGGTTTCTTCTCTTTGAATGCTTGAGGAAGTAGGAGATGATCTTCAATAATGATAGCCTAACTTCTCTCAGATTTGAGAATATTGGAAGGACAAAGAATATCTAGAAATTACTCCTTTCTTACTCTTTTCAGCTCACTCTTCTTGTTTTCTTAATGGATACTCAATAAACTCTCCAAAAGCTTTCTCTTAATGCTTCAAGTGTTTTCTTAAGTATCCTTGAGGTTTCCTACCATTACAAATCATCATCATAGACTTCTGAAAGTGGTCTAGCCATTGAAAGATCCAAAATAGTCGTTGAAAGATGTGTAGAGTGAAAAAGCTGTAGAACTGAAAACTAGCCATTACAGATACTAGGTCGGCTTAGTTTTCAGCTGGATTGGCTCAGTCTCAAAAATTCTGAATCACTATTTCTGTCTTTTTCTATTGTCTGAGACTAGAATGGCTCACTTTCTGACTAGGTCGGCTCAGTCCCCTGAGTCACAAAAATTTAGCTTTCAGTCCTTTTTATCTTCTACTTCCACTGAGACTAGGAGGCTCAGTCTCAAACTGGATCGATCTAGTTTGCATGTCAAGTATGCCAAAGACTATTTCTGACCCTTTCTTCTCTAAGTTACTTTGTAGGCTAGACTTGTCCTTTATGTCTTGATTTAATCTTTATTTTGACCTCTTAAAAGCTATATCCATTCTAGTATTTCTTCTCTAAAATCTTGAGTGATGAATCTTCGTTTGGATGAATTGAAACACTTGATGTTTGTGAGCACTTGAAATTTATAACTATACATCCTCATAACATAGTTAGACTTTATAACTTATACTCAAAACTCTTTGTCATCATCAAAATCAATCTTTATGTCAACAATCTCCTTTTTTATGATGATAAAATTTTTGAGTATATGCAAATAATATGTAGTGAGTTTTTAAAATATTATATATTTATAAAGCATGAAATCATTAAACAATAAGAATATACTTCAATCTAGCTAAGCTCAAGCATATACTCAATAATAGTTCTCCCCATTTTTGACAACATCAAAAAGAATAACTCAAAAGGAGGTAATCAATAAAATCAATAGAATAATTTTTTTTTTAACAATCCAAAATTAGTAAGCTCCCCCTTAATATTATAATCAATTAAGTTCAAATTTTATTCAAAATTTGCTTCCTTATTATATGCCAAATTTTTTAATTTCATTTATTGCCCTTAATGAATTTTGTTTCTCGTAACCAAATTTATATCACATTATGAAAAATATCATAAGATTTTGAGTAATTTAATATGTTAAATTCACTTTCTCCATTTACCAATTTTTCTTCCTCTTTTTGTCATTATAAGTATTTGCTATAATTCAAGGTACCAATTGAGTTTGAAAGTATTTCTTTAAGAAGTTCAGCATATCAAATAAATATGTTAATATTTTAAATTATTCTTAAACTTTAATCATGAAAGTTCATAAATTAATTTTATTCAATATCTTCAATCATAATCAATTATAATAACATCATCAAAATCAACAAGATAAAATATTGAGTTATTTGATATTCAATTTGTGGTATGATAATCAATCAAAGTGTAAGATTATATATTGCAAGCATTGAGATCGTCAAAATTTATCAATTTATAAATTTAGCACTTAAATAGTTTTATATACAATCAAGCTCAACAAAATAATTAATATGATATATGATCAAAACATCAAACTTTCATTTCATGGAGTGTGATCATTTTAAGCAATAATAAATCATCAAAATCAATCAAACATGCTCAATAATTTTACTAATTAATAATCAAAATATATTTAGCAAACAATGATAGCATGATGTGAGAAAAATTTAGATTTTACCAAATATCATCATCCATCAAATTTAATTTTCAAGGCATCCATCCATAATATTCTTCTCTTTTCATTTCATTGAATCCTTGGTTTACCTACAAAATCAATTCATAATTTTTCGTACCCAAGCTTTCTTGGATCCATTGGAGTTAGTGTTCAAGGTTCCTTTTAGAATCTAAATTTATTTGATTAATGTTTGGCCAATTCTTTTAAAGTTACATTTCAAAATTTTATGGCCAATTTGATTATATTTAAAGCATTTAATGGTATGATCTTTAGTTGAAGCTCTTGTAAAAATATTTCTAGTATTTTACTGCTTTTTAGAAATATTAAAATTAATTTTATTTTATTAAAAATAGTCCCATTAACATTTATCATAGATTGAAGATTTTGAAAACTAATAGTAAACTTTTCAGCAATAGATTTCAAAACTTCAATCTCTTTTCTTAATTTTTTATTTTCTCCCAAGAGCTCTTTCTTTTCATTTGAAAGATTTTTATTTTCTTTTAGGAAGGATCTTAAAGTATCATTATCCTTTTTAAGCTCCATATTTTGTTTAACTAAAGAATTTTCAGATTTAATCCATTATTCTTTTCTTTAGCCAAAGTATTCTTTTCTTTCAAGATATCTTTTTTTTCAGTCAATAGTTTATTTTTTTTATCAGTTAGAAGAAGATTTGATTTATTTAATTCTTTATTTTTTAGTCATATCCTTTTGTATTCATTTATTAAGTCATGAAAGACTTTTTGAAGCTCATCAAATGTAAATTCAAAAGAATTATGAATGTTTACCTCATCATTTTGAGCCATCAAGCATATATTTGTCTCTTCTTCACTTGAGGATGACTCTTCTTCTGAATTTGAGCTCTCACTATTTCTCTAATTTGCCAATATAGCTTTCCTTCTTAGTTTTCTTGAGCTCTTTTTCAATAGGGGATAGTCATTTCTATTTTCTCTAAGTTGATTCTTTTCCTCATTTTTTCTTCTTGGTTCAAAATTTTTCTTCTTTCTCATGAATCTCATAAACCTTCTTGTGATCATCGCCATTTCTTCATCATCTTCTGAATCCTCGGTAGAGTCATTTGAACTTTCTTCAATGGTCGATGACTTGAGTGCAAGGATTGTCTTCTTCATCTTTTCCTCCTCAATGCTTTAGTTCATATTGAGCTCATGTGTCATGAGTGATCCAATTAATTCTTCCAAAGCAAGCTTGCTAAGATCCTTGGATTCTTGAATTACGGTTACTTTTGCTTCCCAAGTCTTCGGTAAGGACCTAAGAATTTTTCATATAAAATCACTGTTAGAATAGTCTTTTCCAAGACTTTTTAACTCATTTATAATTTCAGTAAATCTTGTAAACATATCACTTATTATCTCATGAGATTCCATTTTAAATAGCTCACACTTATGAACCAACATATTTATTTTTGATTCTTTGACTTGACTTGTACTCTCATGGATCACTTCAAGTCTATCCCAAATTTTTTTTGCAAATAAACATGTTGATATTCTATTGAATTCATTATAATCTAATGCACAATATAGAATATTAATAGCTTTAGCATTTAATTGAGCTAGCTTTTTATCTATCTCATTCCAATCTTTTTCTGGTTAAGGTACACATATATCATTGATAATCATTGTGGGTGTGTGAGGATCATTGAGTATGGCATTCCACATATCATAATCTTGTGCTTGAATAAAAATTTTCATTCTAGCCTTCCAATAAGTATAATTGGTGCCATTGAAAAATGGAGGTCTAATGGTTGAGTGTTCCTCACTCAACAAAGAACCAAATAGGTCAACCATAAAATCTTTAGCTTTTTGACCTATAGGTCAACAACTAATATTAGAGCACCTGCTCTGATGCCACTTGTTGCCCAAGGATGGCTACCCAAGAGGAGGGGTGAAATAGATATTTTAAAAACTTTTTGACTAATGTGCAGATTTGAATAATTTAAATTAAGTGATGTGCACACAATAGATAATGAAACAAGTTTTATAATGTACAGTGAATGAAAGCAATAAAGTAAAGAATGTATAATCACAAACATATAAATTTTATAGTGGTTTGATACCAAACTAAACATCTACGTCTACTTTTTAAGTATACCCCTTAAGAATTCAACTATAATTCTCAGCAAGAATCATAGTTCGATTATTTTTCGAACTCACAAGCAAACCCAGTTGATTTTTTCTGGCTCACCAATCAAAATCGTACATGTTTGTTTTTCGAGCTCACAATCAATCTAGTTAGTTTTTCCTGGATCACCAACCAAAATTACATAAGTGATTATTTTTCTCCGAGCTAACAATCAACCCCAATTGGTTTTATCCTTGGCTCACCAATCAAAGCAATACAACATCTAACTCAAGACTTGGACCAACTCAAGTTTCTCACCCTAAGAAACTTGAAACAAAATGTAAAAAAAATATATAATTTAAAACAAACTCTATAAAACCCAAGAGAAAAAAATCTAGATTGTTTTGCTTGTAGGGTTGATTTCTTCTCTTTGAATGCTTGAGGAAGTAGGAGATGATCTTCAATAATGATAGCCTAACTTCTCTCAGATTTGAGAATATTGGAAGGACGAAGAATGTCTGAAAATCACTCCTTCCATACTCTTTTCAGCTCATTCTTCTTGCTTTCTTGATGGATACTCAATAAACTCTCCAAAAGCTTCCTCTTAATGCTTCAAGTGTTTCCTTAAGTATCCTTGAGATTTTCTACCATTACAAGTCATCATCATAGGCTTCTGGAAGTGATCTAGCCATTGAAAGATCCAAAATAGTCATTGAAAGACGTGTGGAGTGAAAAAACTGTAGAACTAGAAACTAGCCATTATAATCACTGGGTCGGCTCAGTTTTATACTGGGTCGGCTCAGTCCAAATTGGGTCGACTTAATTTTCAGCTGGATCAGCTCAGTCTCAGAAATTCTAAAATACTATTTCTATCTTCTTCTGTTGTTTGAGACTAGGATGGCTCACTTTTTGACTAGGTTGGCCTAGTTTCACTGGATCAGCTCAGTTTTCAGCTAGGTCGGCTCAATCCCCTTGGTCACAAAAATTTAGCTTTCTGCCCTTTCTATCTTCTACTTCCACTGAGACTAAGATGGCTTAGTCTCAGACTGGATCAGCCCAGTTTGCGTGCCAAGCATGCCAAAGACTATTTTTGATCCTTTCTTCTCCAAATTACTTTGTAGGTTAGACTGGCCCTTTATGTCTTGATTTAATCTTCATTTTGATCTCTTGAAAGCTGTATCTATTCTAATATTTCTTCTCTAAAATCTTGAGTGATGAATCTTTATTTGGATGAATTGGAATACTTGATGTTTATGAGCACTTAAAATTTACAACTACACATCCTCACAACATAATTAGACTTTATAACTTATACTCAAAATTTTTTATCATTATCAAAATCAATCTTTGGATTAACACAAAGTATTCGACTATTGGGCAGCCTAGCCCAGCCAACCTTGAGGTTGGCCAAACTCCCTTTCATTCATATCTCCTTCAAGCCAAGTCTCACCATCGCAGTTGGATCTTACGAAAAGAATCATAGGTTGGCAAAGCTTCTCCTTAGATAAACTTCTATATCGCATTGTAGGTGATGGATCTCGATATTTCTTTGTCAAGAACCTTGAATGTGCAATCCAGAGTTGACCAAAGAACCTCATCTTAACAATAAGTCCAAAATTCTCCCCCAAAAATCTACCGCAGTTCTAAATTAGCAAGCTCGCCGCCCTTACCATTCTTCTAGCAAGAACAGTTATTCACTTGCGGACGACCTCGAAAGTGACCGAACTCCAGAGGAATGGTTGAGACTCACCAAAGTATTCTGGTTGTGTCCATCTATCATATCTACCAGCTAGCTCCTAATACAGATGAATTCCTTCCAGTGGCCAATTGGACTCTTTCAACTCTTCATTCAAATTTCTTCAAGTCTTCCAGACGAACTTCCTCCAATCATTCATCAAACTTCTTTCAGTAGACAAGATAGCCACCTTACATCCTGAACATCTATCGAGTAGTCCTAAATAGTAGGAGAACCTCGGCATCTATGTGAGTTCAACCCCCAATACAGTGGATATCAGTCAACATACAGATGACCTCAGAGAAGTCCAAACCACTTCTATGCTGCTGAGATGTGAAGTTCTTCACTATCTATAATAGTTCCAAAACTTTAACTATTAATCTTCAATGGACTGGCAAGTCATGACAAAGGATACTACTTTTCGTAATAAATTTTACGTAACCTGAACGGCCCACTACCAGAGAGTTACGACTATCATCATCAGTTTATTACCAGCTCTACCTATATAAGAGATCCTTCAGATATGTTTTCTCTCTAAGCTCTCATCTCCATCTTAACTCTCCTGAGCACTCCATTTTTGTTGGTCAAAGAACTGACTTGAGCATCGAAAGATTCTGCTGGAGCCACCCACCTCCAGTTTAGACTTCTTCTTGCAAGTCCCATTGACAGTCTCATCTCCATCCACTCCAGCAACTTAGGTGTCAACACCATTTTCTATGCCAACAAAATTTAATTACTTTGATTTTAAGTCAAGCCTAATTAAATTTAATCTAATTATACTTAATTAAAAAAATAGTTTTCAATTTAGATTCATTCCAAATGTAATTGAAACTCGATTCGAATCCAATTCAAAATTTTGTTTAACCTAATTTAATTGGACTTTGAATCTAAGTCTTAATTAGATTATAAAACTCAATTACATTCAAATTAAGTCAAGTCTAATTAAATTTAATATGATTTAAATTAATTATAAAAAAATAATTTTTAATTTGGGTTTGACTCGAATCTAATTCAAATCATGTCAAACCTAATTCAATTATTTTTTGAATCCAAATTTTACTTGAAATATTAAAATCTAATTAGCCTCAAATTAATTCAAGCCTAATTAAATCAAATCTAATTTAAATCAATTAGAACTTGATCTATAGATTAATTAAATCTAAAAATTTAATAAAATTAAATATTAATTTTTAAGCATCTAAAAAATGACTTAGGAGAAAAAAATTAATGTAAAAAAATTATATTAGTGATGGCAAATATACCATCACTAATAATTCAAAAATTATTATTTTAAATGTATAGTTATTAGCGACAGAAAGATTATTACTGATAATAAATGCTGTCACTAATAATTTATTTATTATTAGTGATAGAAAATGATTATTAGCAATGAAAGTTGCCGTCGCTAATAATCTTTCCATCCTCATTTTCTCCTAGCTCACCGCGCACCCTCGTTTTCTCCCACACCATCACCCATCATCCTCTCATTTTTCCCCACCCCACCACCCATCGTTTCCTCATTTTTCCACCATCTCCTCCCACCCTCAGCTTTTTTATCCCCACCACCACCACCTCTCCCCCACCTTCAGTCCCCCCACCACCTCCTCTCTCCCCCAATTGGTGACCTCCTCTCGACTGCACCCGGCTACCATCCCGAGCCCTTGGCCACCTTCCACCTCCCCAAGCTCCATCTACCCCATGTACTCCCCGAGCCCCCGAGCATAAGCTCCCATCTTCCTACCTCTCCAAAACCTGGTCCAACCATCCTTCTCTCCCCCACCGTTTAGTTTTTCCTGCCACTCTCCTCTCTCCCTGGCCGCCTCCCCGACTGCTTCCTGCCTCCCTTCCTGAACCCCCGGCCGCCTCCTGCCTCCCCAAAATCCCTGGCCTTCAGTTTCCCCACCACCCTCTCTCCCCCAGTCGGTGGCTTCCTCCCAGCCATCTCTTCCTACTGCATGGTGGCTTGCCACCCTTCTCTTCCATTGTTTCAATTCCCCCCACCCCTCTCTATCCCAATCATTTCTTTCTTTTCGAACCTCTGACCTTTCGGTTCACCCACCACCTCCTCTCTCCTCTGATCGGTGGCTTACCCTCCAACCGTCTCCTCCCGTGCAACCCAACCCGCCACCTTCTCTCCCCACCACATTCGGTCCCCACGCCACCCCCTCTCTCTCCCTGACTGCCTCTTGCCTCCATTTTCGAATCCCCGACCGCTCTCCTGCCTCCCTGAACCTCTGTCCTTGGTTCACGCCGCCACCCTCTCTCTGCCCCAACCAATAGCTTCCCCCAACCATCTTCCTCGACTGCACCTAGCCTGCCACCTTCCTCTCTCACATTGTTCGGATCTCCTGCACCCCCCTCTCTCCCTCAGTCGCTCTCTACCTCCTTTCTAAAACCTTTGGCCACTCCTCTCTCCGAACCTCGATCCTTCGATTCACCCACCACCCCCTCTCTTTCCCATGGTCAACAGCTTCCCTCGAGCCATCTTCCCCACTGTACCTAGCCTGCCTCCCCGAACCTCGGGCCACCTCCCGCCTTTCTGAGCCTCCGAGCATAAGCTCCTAACCTTTCTAAGCTCCCATTTATGGCCGCATCCCCGAGCCTCAGCTTCTACTCGCCTGTGCCTCCTTGTGCTTCAATTCCTGCATGCTAACCCGTGCCTCAGTTCTGTATGGTAGCCTTCTTCTATTATGAGCATTAGCAAAGGTATTAGCGACAACTAATATCATCACTAAAAATTATTTTTTTATTTAAATTATGTTAATTAAGCATAATTATATATTAAAAATTATTTAATTATGTATTAATTTATATAGAATTTAGGTTCTGACATGTAGTGCTCGAATCGAATAAAGATTCGGGCTGCATTGCAAACATGAGCCTGAGATGCCATGTGTGCTTCGATCTCAGCATGTAGAGTACTTGAATTGAGGAAAGGTTCGGACTACAAACATAAGGTCGAGACATGCCTTGCGTACTCTAATCTCAGCATGTAGAATATTTGAACTGAGAAAAAGTTTAGGCTACAAACATGAGGTCAAGACGTGCCCTGCATGCTTCGATCTTGATATGCAGAGCACTCGAATCGAGAAAAGGTTTGAGCTATATTGCAAACACGAGATCAAGATGTGTCCTATGTGCTTCGGTCTCGATATGCAGAGCACTCGAATCAAGGGAAGGTTCGGGCTACATTGCAAACATGTGCTAGATATATGTGCCCTAGAAGCTAGAATTGGCTGACACTTGTAATACACTTCTAGGGGCAAAATTATAATTTTGACTAAAATCAATAAATGGGTTATTTTCTATCACATATGTGTATTTAGTGTCTGTGATACATCCTTTGAGTTAATGGTAATGATAATTCATATTTTCAAGAATTGAAAATTTAAGACATGAATAATCATTATTAACTCATAAATTGCTCCTGACCATAGGATCATCACGAGGATGGTGATTGATCCCCGGAAGGCTGTGTACAATCGCTTCTCTTTAGTAGATGAGTCTTGAGTCTACGTGTGTGGAGATACGATGAACGAGTATAGGTACTCAGTTAGAGAATGAGGGACTGAGCGTGACCACCTCGAGTAGTCATTAGGGAGTCTACCTTCTCGTCAATGACTGACTCAATGCTGAGTAGTGTGTCTGGTTCTTTGACCTGAAGATGCATCGGTCAGTCACCTTAGGTGTTATAGTTTTACTACACATTACTCGATGCTCCTAGCCATATGGAACCCTGAGGTGTATGTTGGCTATAGCATGTTCATTGTAGGAACTGGATTGCATCAGATGGAATCTATCACCTCGGTGGTAGAGGAGAGTAGCCCTATGATGTCATGAATCAAAGTCCAGAAATCCATGGCCATGGTAGAGTGAAATAATAGAAAGAGTTTCTATTTAGATTTTCCACATTGGACTCGAATGGAATGATTAATCATAATGAAAGAGACTAGGGTTTGACGAGTTCACGCTTAACCCTAATCTGATCGGGCTCAAGATAGAAGAACTGAATCACATAGGTAGCTGCACCAAGAAGGTTCAGCATTCAGCTCTGATGGGTTCCACCAATATACTGCTAGGTGTCACTGGTGGATTTTGGGAGCAATTAGAATGATTTAGATGATCGAGTCATTCTAGCTGTTCGAATCAGAAGAGTTCTGATCCATACGAAAGGAGTTTCGATATGTCGATGATAGAGATCATGAACATATCCATTACCATACAGAACTGAACCAATGGTGTCACACAAAACAAGGGTTTGAATCTGGTGATCATCAATTGAACTGATCTAGTTCAATTGATCTGAATGAGATTCAATTAGGTTCAAGAAAATCGTGCTAGCAACTCGATTGAACCTAACATTCTTCTTTTGCTATCATAAATAAGTTGTCCTGTCTGAGCCAAAGAGGAGTTTGTGCTCAAACAGAGGCCTTCATATGGTCTGACAGGAGGTTGTCAAAGTCAGAAAAGTTTGTCTTATTTGTAAGACACTACCTGCCATTTTTGGTCACTTGCCCATTTCTTGTTCTTTGACTTTGGTCAAAAAGTCTACCTTTGACTGGTCAAACGTTGACATTGATACTTGACTTTTACACATGTCATGCACCTATTGGAGAGCTGGTGGGGCCTGTCCCCTGCCAGAACCTGGCAAGGAGAAGGCGCATGCCACCCTAGGCGTGTGCCCAAGTTGGAGGCGCCTAGGAGTCCTTGTTGGACAAGGACTCCATCTCCTTTTTGGATTCCAATTAGATTCTTCTAAGAAACCAACTTTGACTGGTCTTAGCACCCCTCTAAGGAGGAATCCAGGGTCTCTATTCCCCACCAATCAGATTTAGATCTAATTTCACAAGGGTTGTGATTGGTTGGAGGAAGAGGAGTTGGATCACGCTAGTCTATAAATAAGACCTGCGCCCAACTCAGATTTCTAAGAAGCAATTCAATTGAGAAAACCCCACGCCCCAAGGCTGCCTCCCCCTCCTTCTCCACGCCATAGTCTTTTCTCCTCTTGCTCTCCACGTCCAAAAGAAGTTCTGGACCTGGTTGGTGCGATTCAGATCAAGAAAAGGCGATCAAATAAAGAAGGCTGCGCTGCGCAAAGGACGACTGCTCATCTTCAAAAGAGTTTTGAAGATCCTCCAGATCATATTCAGATCTGATTTTTGGAGGTGTGATAGAAAAGAAGAGGATCTCCAGATCCAACCCAAGTGGATACCGGTAGAGGCCAGGCGCTTGCGTGGCTAAGATCCAGAACCTTCCGCTGCAAACAGGATCATCAACAGGGTAATAGGATACCCAGATCAGATAAATTAAATTAATTTAATTTATCTTTTAATTTTATTTTATTAAAATAATAAGAATCAGATCTGAAATATATCAAAATCTGATTGAGACCAAGAGAAAAATTTTTGAAATATATCTCTTGATCTGATCAGATCTGAACGAACCTGGACCGAGAAATCAGAATTTCCCTTCAACTGGTATCAGAGCCATGGTTCTAAAATTATTTAGATCTAATTTTAAATTTATTTTAATTAGAAATAATTGATTTAGATGTCACATGAGATGTGATCAGATCTGAAATCAGAAAAAATTAAATTAAATAATTTGGATCTAAGATTAGAAGATATCATGACTAGTTCTAGAATAGAATAGTTCTATAGAATGTTCTTGCATATTTTTGATTTTTATTTGATTAAATCATGTTTTAGATTCTTTTTAATTTAATTTTTTGATATTATAAGTATTATAATAATATCTAAAAAATAGCAAATAAAAATTATTTAATTTTTGAATATCATATAAGATATGATTGATGCATGTCTAGACTAGTTGTAGAATAGTTCTACATAATTATCTAGATTAGAATTTATTTTAATTAAATTAATTTAAATCTAATTTTTTAGATTATTATGAGATAATTTAGATCTGAAAATATGCATGATTTGATACATGAGATGTATGCAAAAATATGCCATGATTAGATCTACTTTATATATGAGATATATGATATAGATCTGATATTGTTTTGTAGTATTGAATGTTCCTGATTAAGGTGTCCTCTTGGGCCGTTCGTCATAAGACGAAGAAGGGTTTAAAGGCTCTCTTTCCATTCGATGGGTGTTCTTATGATGTGTGGGGTTGCGTGTTCGTTCTTAATCAGAAACCCAAAACTTACTTTCTGCAAAACCCTAGATCCTGAAACCCTAGGATTTATTGTGCATATTTTGTTTATGAACCCTACTTAATTAAGAATTAAGTTTATGAAATATTAATTAGATCTAAAATGAGAATTTCAGATCTAAGACATATTCATAATACTGGGTTTGGGCTGGGTAGCTCAATTAGGTCTAAGCGGTTGATCAAACCGAATCAAGAGTTGGTTAGATGGGATCAACAATGCTTAAATTGACCAGCCTAAATAGGATTAAGTCTGGTCAAGATCGAGTCACGATCAAGCAAGACCTAATTAAGGCTCAGAGGTTAGAGTCTGGATTGTAGGCTAACCCAATTGGTTCTGACTCAATAATTTGGTGTCTAAGGTAAGTTTGGCATAGACGACCGACTGGTTTTTAATTTGGAAGCTACTCGACCTGAATGCGTTCTTGTACGAGTTAATGGCATATTCTTTCCATCGGTCTCACTTACCTGGCCATATCTGTTGACACAGTTCTGATCTGAGGTGGTCAATAATCCGAGCTAACCCATGCCACTAGTTAGTCATAATTGTTATACTAGACAAGTCTAGTTTAATGAGACCTGAATCAATTCTCCCTAAGGAGAAAAGATAAGTCTGAGGTCTTCCACCATTGTAGATTTCGGGCCCTTCCCGGGGTTGATTGTTCTCGGTTGGATACTGGCTCAGTTGCACCGGGAAGATGCAACCAATGTATATTAGGCATTGGATGCTATGGGCTGGAGGATGAGTTGGGCTCAATATTTTGGATACGGTGAGAGACTCAATTAGGAACCCAATCTATGCAAATGGTGGGTCTGACTTAACTAAGGAGTGGATCAATATTTTGGATACGGTGAGATTCAGGAATTAGAGACCAAGTTCGGGTGCACCATGATTAGAGAATCATTGAACAAGAGTTGTTCACTCATTGGCTAACCCATCACCAATAACTATTAGGTGAGGTGATGAGTAAGTTGGTGAGACCGCACCACCCACTAAAAATCATTAATCGTAGAGATTTTTGCATCTCTACAAAGGGAGTGTAGGGATCCGAGAAAATAGTGGGAGCTAATTTGTTTAAAAATAAAATCCCTAAACAAATTGGTCAAGTCAAAATTACAGTATCTAACTAGAATCTTTGACTCTCTACAGGAATATGTCTGTGTCAAACCCATTGGCACATATCCTGGACACACATAGACTAACTGAACCCAATTATAAAGATTGGCTCAGGAACTACAAAATTATTTTGGGTTTCAAGAAGTTAACCCATGTTTTGGATCAAGATCCTCCCACATTACCAGCCCGTCCATCTGTTGAGATAGAGAGCATCTCTGAAAAATGGATTGACGAAGATAATAAGGCCAGATATTACATGTTGGGCTCGATGTCTGATGAGCTCCAGCGCCAAATATGAGGATATCAGGACTGCTCGCAAATGTTGCTCACCTGTAGGAGATGTTCGGTGAACAGAGTCGCGCAGCCAAATATCAAGTCACGAAATAATTTTTTAAGGCTAAGATGCGTGATGGGCAGTCAGTCAAGTCCACTGTCTGACAATGATCAAGGACATGCGAAGAGCTTGAGAAGCTCGGTGTGAAGTTGGACCTTGGAACTCTGCAGAATGATATCATTCTGCAAATCCTTGACTGATGGCATATGGGCAATCATCATGAATTACCACATGCATAAACTTCAGAATCCTTGGCCGAGTATGAAATATGTGGTTACCGCTGAGCTTTCTATGAAAGTTCTAAAGGCTCAGTTCTTGCTATGGAACGGACTTCTTCCAAAAGAAAGTCTTATGGAAAGAAAAAGAAGTCTGTGAAAAAGCAAAAGGTGGAAGGATCAAAGAAGAAGAAGGCAGAATCGAAGAAAAAGGCCGATGGCAAAGTAAAGTGTTTCCATTGCAACAGCGACGGCCATTGGAAGCGGAACTGCCCTACTTACCTGGCCACCCTAAAGAACAAGAAGGAAGGTCCTTCTGGAGGTATGCTCATTATTCGAGCAAAACGTGAATGCCAAATGACCTAGGGATAGTCCAAACGACAGATATCTATGGCACCTGAGATTAGGTCATATAGCAGAAGATAGGATCAACAAATTGAAGAAAAATGGACTATTGAGTCCATTGACTTCCGAGTCATATCCAACTTGTGAATCCTGTCTTCAAGGCAAAATGACTAAACTCCCTTTTGTTGGACATGGGGAGAGGGCCACAGATTCTCTTGCCCTAGTACGTACAAGATGTGTGCGCCCATTTGATGTGCTGGCTAGAGGCAATTTTGTCTACTTCATTACTTTACCGATGATCTATCTAGGTATGGATATGTGTATCTTATGAGACACAAGTCTGAAGCCTTTGAAAGTTCAAAGATTTAGACATGAAGTAGGAAAAAATAAATAGGAAAAACCCATTAAGGTTCTTCGATCAGATCGAGGAGGGTGAAATACCTTAGCAGGGAATTCCTAGACTATCTTAAGGGATAATGGACATGTCTCTCAATGGACTCCACCAGGAACAACCTCAACTCACGGGGTTTTAGAACGGAGAAATCGGACTTCTATTAGATATGGTTCGATCCATGATGAGCTTCATAGACCTTCCTGATTTTCTTTGGGGACACTCATTGTTAACTTCAATCTATCTATGACAGAGTTCCTCTAAAAACCGTTCCTACACACCGTATGAGATATGGCACGGTAAGAAACCAAGTTGAGTACATCTCAGAATTTGAGGTTGTCCGGCTCATGTCAAAAAGACAACAAGCGGACAAGTTAGAGTTTAGGTCCTTTAGAGCTCGATTCATAGGATATCCTAAAGAGTCATTAGGCATCTATTTCTACATCCGAGACCATAATGTGATTGTAAGTCGACATGCCATCTTTCTTGAAAAATAGTTTATTCAAGATAGCGGCATTGGAAAATAGATCAAGGCTTGATGAGAAAGTCCTCACAAGCAGAACGAGCTAAGACCAAGTGGAACCAAAATCAGTTGATCCAATAAGAACACACTACCTCCTCCACCTCGTAGATCGGAAAGAGTTTCCCGTCCCCCTGAAAGATACTTAGGTATTGTTTCAGAGGATGTAGAGAAAATGTCCTCGTAGGTAATGGTGCTCATGAGATGATCCCAAAACCTACAACAGGCGATAGTATCAGATATCGAACTCTGAGAAATGGCTAGAGGCAATACAGTCAGAAATTGACTCGATGCGCTCAAACCAAGTCTAGACCTTGGTAGATCCACCAGAAGGTATAGTACCTATTAGATGTAAATGGATCTTCAAGAGAAAGATTGGTGCAGATGGGAATGTGGAGACATTCAAGGCTAGATTGGTGGCAAAAGGTTATAGTCAACGCGAAGGCATAGACGATCAGGATACTTTTTTCTCAGTAGCTATGCTAAAATCCATCCGCACATTGCTTGCTGTTGCAGCCTATTTCAATTACGAAATATGGCAAATGGACGTAAAAACGACGTTCTTGAATGGATATCTTGAAGAAGATATCTATATGGAACAGCCGCTAGGTTTCACATCCAGTGATACTGATCATAAGGTTTGCAAGCTGCAAAAGTCCATATATGGACTTAAGCAAGCATCTCGAAGCTGGAACACTCGTTTTAATGATGTGATCAAAATGTTTGGTTTCATCAAAAATGAAGAGGAACCATGTGTTTTCAAAGGTCAGTGGGAGCACTGTTGTCTTCCTCGTATTGTACGGTGGATGACATCCTCCTTATTGGGAATGATATTCCATGCTGACTTCAGTCAAGGTGTGGTTGTCCAAGGAATTCTCCATGAAAGATCTAGGTGAAGCATCCTTTATTCTAGGAATTAAGGTCTATAGAGATGACCGAATAGGATGCTAGGACCTTTCACAGAAGATGTACATAGAGAAAAGTACTAAAGAGGTTTAGTATGGAAAACTCTAAAGAGGGATTAATACCCTTCAGACATGGTATTCATCTTTTCAAGAAGATGTGCCCCAGCACACCTGAGGAATAGAAACCATGAGCAAGATCCCTTATGCTTCTGCAATAGGGAGCCTCATGTATGCCATGCTATGTACACGATCTGATATAGCCCATGCTATGAGTGTCACAAGCAGATATCAGTCAATCCAGTGAAGAACACTGGATTTCTGTGAAATGTATCCTTAAGTATTGAGAAGAAACTAAGGATTATATGATGCTGGTCTTTTGGTAACGGAGAACTCTCTGGTCCAGGGATAAACAGACTCGGACTTTATGTCGATATAGATGATCGAAAGTCGACATCTGAGAGTCTGTTTGTGTGCAATAGTAGAGCTATCAGCTGGAAGAGTTTCAAGCAAACAGTGATAGCAGATTCCACCATGGAAGCAAAAATATATCGCTGCATCAGAAGCTGCAAGAAGCATTCTGGTACAAGAAGTTTGCTGGCGAAATCGGAGTAATGCCATCAGATGCCATTCCTCTATACTGCGCGACAACAATGGCGCCATAGCCATTGCTAAAGGAGCCGAGGTCTCACCATAAATCCCAGCATATTGAGCGGCGATACCAACCTCATCCAGCGATTACCTCGAGAAGGGTTATGTCGAGATCAAGAGTCGATCTCCGTAGATAATGTGGCAGACCCACTTACAAAGCCATTGGGCCAGCAGAAGATCGAAGCCCATCTTGAGAAGATGGGACTTAGGACTTGTAGCCAATTGGCTTTAGGACAAATGGGAGATTGTTAGATATATGTGCCCTAGAAGTCAGAATTGGCTGACACTTGTAATACACTTCTAGGGGCAAAATTATAATTTTGACTAAAATCAATAAATGGGTTATTTTTCTATCACATCATGTGTATTTAGTGTCTGTATACATCCTTTGAGTTAATGTAAATGATAATTCATATTTTCAAGAGTTGAAAATTTAAGACATGAATAATCATTATTAACTCATAAATTGCTCCTGACCATAGGATCATCACGAGGATGGTGATTAATCCGGAAGGCTGATGTACAATCGCTTCTCTTTAGTAGATGAGTCTTGAGTCTACGGTGTGAAGACACTGGAGCGAGAGTATAGGTACTCGTTAGAGAACGAGGGCACTGAGCGTGACCACCTCGAGTAGTCAATTAGGGGAGTCTACCTTCTCGTCAATGACTGACTCATGCTGTAGTAGTGTGTCTGGTTCTTTGACCTAAGATGCATCGGCAGTTCACCTTAAGGGTGTTATAGTTTTGGGGGGGGGGGGACCTAAACAACCATTACTCGGTCTCCTAGCCATATGGAACCCTGAGGTGTATGTTGGCTATAGCATGTTCATTGTAGGAACTGGATTGCATCAAGATGGAATCTATCTACCTCGGTGGTAGAGGAGTAGCCCTATGATGATCATGAGAATCAAGTCCAGAAATCCATGGCCATGGTAGAGTGAAATAATAGAAAGAGTTTCTATTTAGATTTTCACATTGGACTCGAATCGAATGATTACATCATATGACAGAGACTAGGGTTTGACGAGTTCACCTTAACCCTAATCTGATCGGGGCTCAAGATAGAAGAACTTGAATCACACAGGTAGCTGCACCAAGAGGTTCGCATTCAGCTCTGATGGGTTGCCACCATATACTGCTAGGTGTCACTGGTGGATTTTGGGAGCAATTAGAATGATTTAGATGATCGATCATTCTAGCTGTTCGAATCAGAAGAGTTCTGATCCATCGAAAGGAGTTTCGATGATGTCGATGATAGAGATCATGACATATCCCATTACCATACAGAACTGAACCTAACTGGGTCACACAAACAAGGGTTTGAATCTGGTGATCATCAATTGAACTGATCTAGTTCAATTGATCTGAATGAGATTCAATTAGGTTCAAGGAAATCGTGCTAGCACTCGATTGAACCTAACGTTCTTCTTTTACTATCATAAATAAGTTGTCCTGACTGAGCCAAAGGAGTTTGTGCTCAATCAGAGGCCTTCATATGGTCTGACTGGAGGTTGTCCAAGTCAGAAAAGGTTGTCTTATTTGTAAGACATTACCTGCCATTTTTGGTCACCTGCCATTTCTTGTTCTTTGACTTTGGTCAAAAGTCTACCTTTGACTGTCAAACGTTGACCATTGACCCTTTGACTTTTGACCACATGTCATGCACCTATTGGAGAGCTGGTGGGGGCCTGTCCCCCTGCCAGAACCTGGCAAGGAGAAGGGCGCACGCCACCCAAGGGTGGCGTGAGCCCAAGTTGGAGGCGCCTAGGAGTCCTTGTTGGACAAGGACTCCATCTCCCTTTTTGGATTCCAATTAGAGTTCTACTAAGAATCCAACTTTGACTGGTCTTAGGCGCCCTCTAAGGAGGAATCCAGGGGTCTCTATTCCCACCAATCAGATTTAGATCTGATTTCACAAAGGGTTGTGATTGGTTGGGAGGAAGAGGAGTTGGATCACAAGCTTAGTCTATAAATAAGACCCTGCGCCCAACCTCAGATTCAAGAAGCAATTCAATTGAGAAACCCCACGCCCCAAGGCTGCCTCTCCCCTCCTTCTCCATGCCATAGTCTCTTCTCTCCCCTTGCTCTCCACGTCCAAAAGGAGTTTTGGACCTTAGGTTGGTGCGATTCAGATCAAAGAAAGGCGATCAAAAGCAAGAAGGCTGCGCTGCTGCAAAAGGACGACTGCAGATCTTCAAAAGAGTTTTGAAGATCCTCCAGATCAGATCCAGATCTGATTTTTGGAGGTGTGATAGAGAAGAAGAGGATCTCCAGATCCAACCCGAGTGGATACCGGTAGAGGCCAGGCGCTTGCGTGGCTAAGATCCAGAACCTTCCGCTGCAATCAGGATCATCTACAGGGTAATAGGATTACCCAAATCAGGTAAATTAAATTTGATTTAATTTATCTTTTATTTTATTTTTATTAAAATAATAAGAATCAGATCTGAAAACATATCAAGATCTGATTGAGATCAAGAGAAAAATTTTTGAAATATATCTCTTGATCTGATCAGATCTGAACGAACCTGGACGAAATCAGGATTTTCTTCAAGCAACTGTTTATTGATTTAATTGCATGGAAATTTTTTATTAATTATCTGATTTCTTGAAAAAAAATAAAAAAAATTTGGCTCAAAATGTAGATTTCTGACTTAATCTCGACATCAGAGCGCTCGAACCTAGGAAAGATTCGAGCCGCATTGCAAACATAGGCTCAAGACGTGCCTTGTGCACTTTGGTCTTCACATGCAGAGCGCTCGAACCGAGAAAAGGTTTGGGCTGCATTGCAAACACAAATCTGAGATGTGGATTTATGCCAAACTACAAGTGTTGGTACTTATAAAGGGATCGATTCATGGGAGACAGTTGTAAGTGCTTCAAAGGCTCTACTTGTCCAAAATCTTGTTGATGTGCAAGAGCATAATGATGATGGCTTAAGCAGATGATTAATACATTTAGTGTTTGATGTGGTTATTGGTGGATGTCCATATAGTAATCTTTTAGATTACAATCGTCATAGTCATGATGGACAGGATTGCTATGGTTATAGTCATGCTTACCCTCTATAGGATTGCTACCCCCTATAGGCTATGCAAGGCTATAACTATAGCAACCCCTCTAGTCCATCATGACTATGGCGGTTGCTATCTGAAAGGTTATTACATGAGCTTCCACCAATAACCAGATCAAATCTACCAAATATGCTAATCATATACTCGAGCTTGTCATCATTAAGCTCTTGCACATCAGTAAATGTATTGGACAAGTAAAGCTTTCTATCCGCACATATTGTCTCCCACGTCTTCCTATACAAATACCAACGCTTGTAGTTTTGACTTAGAACCTACCAAATGACTAGGCTGTGCAAGCACGTGAATTTTATTTTTAATAAAATTTATATTTCTGATTCGCAGCTCAAGGAGGCAGTCGGGGGCTCAAAGATAGAGGCTATGATGACTACCTATGTGAGATGCACCTAAATGGAGGTGTTGCATTCTATTCTTGTTGTTGTTTGGTCAAGCTTGGATGGTCTATTATACTGCAGACAATCGTTTGTAGCCATTTCACTATACTTTGGTGCAGAAGAACTTACAATGCAGGGTAAGCTTGGATGGTCTATTATATCGTAGACAACTGCTTGCAGCTACTTCATAGTTAAAGATGCAAAGGAACACATAATGCATTACTTTTCACTGGTAGATCTTAGCCTTCTTCATATTTTCATATACTGAGATTATCATGTACTGCTAGATGAGAATCAGACAATGCTTAAATCAAGGGATCAGCAGACCAACACATTATCATATATTGTTGGACGAAAATTGATTTTCTGTTGATATATTATAGATGCTAACTAACAATCTTTGTTACACGTGAGTTAAATTTTGATCATCTTATTATATTTTGATAGATATTTTGTTTGAATCAATTTTTAGATCATCTATTTGTTTTGATTTTAATTTTTATTTTTAGATATTATACATCATATCTTCTAGAGGTTGGAACTATTCTAGCCAAGGACAAAGCTCTCGAGGAGAGAGCGATCATGCGACCAACTCATATGGTTTCGCATATCTCATATTGGATGATAGGAGGTCATCAGTAACCCCACAGTCATATGCAGTAGCGACCGGCTCATAGACACAGAGTGATGGTCAAGGATCCATCCAGCTCACGGCACCTCCGACTGGATCAGAGGATAGACAACTCATCCACATTTAGAGCTACTCGTAAGTACTATAATTTTAATTAATATGCTTCTAATTTAGCAATTCTAGAGTTAATATCTTTTATTCAAAATCAATTTTATAGCACGTTTAGAGAGTCTAGAGTATCTCGTGTAGTTACCGACATCATCCGATGGTTGATGCCAGGATTGGTGAACGAGTTTTTTAGCTGGCCGTCTAGAGCACGTGATGTAGCCTGAGGGATATTTTTGGTAAGTCAAAAGTAATTTAATTTTTAAATTCGCGATACGTTAGTATTTTAATTATATATAAATACACACTTGCTTCTATCTTGCAAGACTGCTACCGATTCGAGACTCTCCAAAACAAGAAGACTGGCCGTCAGATCTTCGAGGAGATGGCCAAATGGAGGCTCTGAGATGGCCTATGTAGCCTTAGCAGTCTGCCATCCAGCACTATGGTTCCCAGTCATCATCGGATTGGAGATCTTTCATGGATCACTAGATGCGGGCGGATATTTGGCAGGTCCTCTACGACCAGTGGAGCAACGAGGAGTACTCTGATAGGTGGTAGAGGGCCTGGTAGAACCAGGATATCCAATAGGATCCGATTAGGCATACAGTAGCTCGGTCGACACACATGTCATGGCCGACAGACTGGTAAGAAATCAATATCAAAGCTCTTCACTATAATTATAAAAACTCTTATATATATTTTTTAATTAATTTAATTTTATTATTTACGTATTGTAGGCACGGAAGCTAGGTTATCCACCAGACTAGCTATAGTTGTGGCGGGCCACACACCAGTCTAGGAGGACTGGTGACTATTTAGATTCTACATCACAAGAAATCATGATAAGAACTTCAAAATTTATTTACTAATTAAGTTGTTATAAGATCTAATTTTAATATTATAACTAATATATTTTTTAATCATGTAGATGCTATGCGACGTACATTGCTAAGAGGTATGACGATGACCCATCTTCTCAGTCCCCCTTGATCTTAACGGATAGCTCAACGCCACCAAGGGGTGAGTAGGAGTCAGATCATAGGATTCGGCCACAACTTCAATCCTCCATCTTTTCGATATCCTTTGGCATCCTCACAGGCCTCGATGTTCCAGACCTGGAGCATTGCGCACGTGGAGGAGGTCGTGCAAAGTCTTATGAGCCAGCAATCTTAGAGCCTCCTAGATGCCATCCACGATAAACTCGTAGAGCTTCTCTAAGACCTGCAGCTACGCGACCAGCTAAGTTCGTCATTCCAGCCATCAATCAGGTAATTATATTATTAAATTATTTTAATTATTTTAAATTTTTATTTTCAAAAATTTTGTATATTTAGGTTTGAGTCTAGGAAGGAAATCTAGGGGCTAAAAATTTAATCTAACTATTCAATCGATAGGTCGGATGTGTCTATAGCTTCATATCATCGAATGAAACATATAGAACTAATTCGTTCGAGAATCGAAAAAGTATATCGAAAGATACACCTTCGTATTGAAAGATACGTCTTCGTATCGAAACTTACTAATATTATTTTATTTTTTTTATTACAAGATGCTGGGACATCCAGCTCTCATCTACCAGCTGCTGGAGAGGAGCAGGAGGGGGAGGAGGCGGATGATGATGAAAATCGGACCTGATTTTTTCTTTTGATGTATTATAATTTTTTTGATATTGCTTATAAAAAAATTATGTAATTTTTATTTTTAATATAATATAATCAATTTTTAATTTTTAATTATCATATTATTTTCAGATTTTAATTATAATAGATATTAGGAACTATAATTCATTGTGATTAATTAAAATATATTTTAAAAAATACTACTATTAATTTTTTAAAAAGAACTATATTAAGTATTACCATCGGTATTAGCAATGGCAATCCCCGTCACTAATAACCATTAGCAATGGCATTACATACCAAAATACCATCGCTAATATTTCTTAAATTAATTTTTTTTATTTAATTTAAAAATTAAATAAAATTAAGATGGTATTAGTAATGAAATTATTAATGATTGCTGATAATAATTGGTGATGGCATTATCAACAAATCTATCATTGCTAATATTTTTTAATTTTTTTAAAAAAATTTATTTAATAATTAATTAGAGATTAATTTATTCTATTTCTAAAGTCGTCGCTAATTCTATTATTAGCAAGAACATTTTTTACCATCGCTAATGAACTCAATTAGCGATAAAAATTTTTCAAATTAATTTTTAAAATAATATTAATGATGATAGATAAATTATTAATGATGATATCATCGCTAATAACTTTGATTCTTGATGGTGGCAAGGCGAGCAGTCTCCATCATAGGGATCATGTGGCCATGGGCCAGGAATGGAACCGAGGAAGACCAGGTGGAGTGGTTGAGCCTGCGAACCATCGTTTGAACTTGAAAGACCAGGTGGAGGGGTATTGCGAGACGAAGGCTGTTTTAGTCTATTTAGAATTTCATTGGTTGCGGAAAGACTACGAGCAAGAGAAACATTGAAACCTGGACCGGACGTCAAAGTCCAAGTCAATGAGGATTGAAAGTTATAGTCCGGTCCACCGAAACTACCTCGATATACTAACTATTAACTTCTTTTTTGGAACTTCTAATTTAAGTTCATCGTCAGGAAGTAATCATGACTTTTTTCGTAGTTACATGGGAAGCCTTAGCCCAAAACAAAAAGAAGAAAAAATAACAGGCTTACATTTAACTTAATTCTAACATAGAATGTTCCATATGCATCAGCCATGATTAACGGCAATTTCAGCCGACGTGGAGTAGCAGAGCTCGATTCCCAACAAATCTCTGACCTTAGCCAGTTGGCCACCTAGTTCCCCTCGCGACGCACGTGCGTAGCCTTAGATGCAGCTAAGGCGGTTTTCATCTGCAGGAAATCTTGCAATAAAGGATGAAAAGGAGGGCCTTTACTCCCACCAGGTTATCAAAGTGACTGAATCCCTTTCAAGCCAGACCTGAGTGGCTTCTCCCAGCTGCATGGATCAACCAGCCATGAAAATCTCTAATGACAATTGCAATAGATCCATCAAAATTATCTTTGGCACACCAAGGGGAGGGGGTAACCAAGTAACTCCAACCCCGTCCACATATGAGGGGCATCTGAAGTCGTGGTTAACTTAGTTCCTTGACTGCGTGTTAGAAGAGAGCATGTGAGGTGTTACAGCAATCTATATGGAGATAAACGGCGTGTCTCACCATCACCTGGAGGAAAAACCTCCTTATTAAACAATCTATATAGAGATATGAGCTTAATTTCCAAATGTGCCAGGCAACATTCAATATCGAAATTTTAGCTTTCTTCTCCACTCGGGGCCGAGATAGACAATGGAGGAATTACACAATTATCATAAGCTGGGTTTAACACACTACCCAGCACTCTCTTGCGGTGGTGTTCGATTTCCAAACAAGTGCAAGGGAAGGCTTGTGATTATGCATAGGCTAATCGATAAACATCTCACTCATAAATCTCCTTAACTGACACCTTCTTTGGTCCGTATCTTCCCCAACAAAGCTGATCAGCATGTGTTCCTTTAGGAACAGGAATTGAAATAACATTTTGCATCATATCGGCTGAAAAGATATTTAGAAGTTTTTCCATGTTCGTCACTTAAGAGGTCGGCCACCTTCCATGCATGGTAATAATCCTCATCCTTGTTCATAAAAGTAGGTCAGTGCCTTAAAGCAATATTTTTAATCCAAGGATACCCTATCATCCGTATAAGGTGAGGTTCAATGCAAGGAGCCACAGAGCGTACATATTTTACGCCACATGACCCTATCGTCCATGTGAAGTAACGTGATTCTGTAGGTGTTGTGGAGTCTGCTGTCATCTTCCTTTCGTTAGTCCTGATTCATTGCGGTTCTTTGACCAGTTTGGACCTTAGAGACCGCAAGCATGGATGGACGTTAAATTAGATTTGGCCGCATGCACCCTTATAAATTTTGTGGACCATCATGATATATTTTTGACAATAACATGTTGAAGTCATTGCAAATTGTCACTATTAAATGATTCTTTTTAAGGATAAACTTCATAAAAAACCCTGAACTTTATGCCTAGTTTTAACCTAAACTTTGAATTTCAATTTCTCACAATTTGGCTCCTAAAGTTATAACTCATTTACAATGTGACCCCTTTGTTACTTAAATGTTAAATAATTAATGGAACAAAGCATACACCTTGCAGGTGCCCTTCCACCATCACAAAACAGCCTTACCTCTAGCCATTTCTTTGTTCTAATTGTTAAATGAACTCCTACAAACTATTTGGAGTCAAATGTGAAAGATATTGAGAGAGTGGAAGCTTACCACTCTGCTTCTATTTTCATTGGGTTCAATGAGATATTAGTTTTAGAACTTTATGAGGCAATGAAACTTATACGAAGAAGAAGCCATCGATGCATCTATAATCTCTGGAATTGGTCTACCTGTGATCATAGGAAGAAACCGAACTAGACGTGTTCCTCGCTATCCACAAGCAGTATCTTGGTTTTCCAATCCCAAATTTAAGTATTCCCAATAGAGAGAGAACTTTATAAGCTCTCTAGGATGAGTTAAGGACCAAGTCTATAGGGAATGTCCTTTTATAACATGCCTCATCCATAGAGTTCTGAATCAGTCACGAAGATTGAAATAGACATTATAGAATTTAACTTTATCACAATAACCATCAAATATATCCTTATCATTTTATCAAAAACTTATCTTTAGTTAGAGTTTAGATCAAACTAAACCAGCTAAAACAAATCCTGATGCATGATAGTATGGACCACATCTAGATCGGGCTTAATCGAATAAATTCCAACATTCTCCATTTGGCCCAGTCTAACACAATCATCTTCATTTTAATTATTTAAAATATTTCTAAAATCTTTAATGAAATTTTCTCTAGATCTAATAATTGAAAAATTAATATGGATCTATATCTAAAAACTTAATTGCTTCATAGAATATACACTATATACTTGATTATAAAATGTATTATCAATTAACATGTAACTTTCCATGCATTACAACACTAATCGCACCTCATAATCAAGTTTTTTACATAAAATTTTATTTTATAAATAGATAGAATTTTATGCCTATTCTTTGGTCTTCTTTATATTATATGGTAAATAGCTGATCGACATAAAACAAAATAAACTGAACTTTACTATAAAACTTAATGTGATGATTTTATACATAGTGTTTAATACATATTAATTATAAAATGGATATGATCCCTTAAAATCCTAGGAATGAGCCCTTTAGTCAGTGGATCTATAGTTATTAGCTCTTCATTAACATGTTCCACAAATACTATATCATTTATTCACTAATAAAAAGCTAGGTATTTAACATCGATATATCTATTGATGCTTGTACTTTTTGTACAGTAGGAGAATCTTACTACAGAATTATTATTATAGTATAGCTTTATCACTCTACTAATAGAGTCAATAACTCCAAGTTCTGTAATAAAATTTTATAATCATATAGTTTGTAAGGAAGTCTCATATAAGTTACGTATTCTACTTCTATAGTAGATGTAGTGAACAAGACATTATTTTACACTCATCTATGATATAGCACCTCCTATAAGTAGAAAAATATATTTGATGGTAGATTTTCTAATATTGGTACATCTAGCAAAGTCAGAATTGTAATAGCCATTACTTCATGATGATTAGACCGATTGTATATGAGCATGTAGTTTTATATCCTATAAGTAATGCATAACCTTCTTTGCAACTTTACAATGCTCTATTCTTAGATCATGTTGATAATGTCTAAGCATTGATGTAGCAAGCAATGCCTGAATGCATGCAAACATTAGCATAAATCAAACGATCTCAACAATAAATTATTAGATATAAATCTCATTTTCTCTCTCTCAATCTTATTTTTTGGATATTGGAAGTTTATTAAATTTATCATCCTTTACAATAGAAGCAACCCCAAGATAATATTTTTCTATCCTAAATTTAATACTATAGAGATGGAAGTCCATTAAAATAGACCAAGTAGTCCTAAGGATCTATGTCTATGAATCTCAATATTGATAACATAAGCAGTTTCACCTATATCTTTCATAACAAAATTTTGGGATAGAAACTATTTGATTTTCTTAAATGGATCAAAATCACTATTGACAAGTAGAATATCATCCATATATAATACCAAAATTATGAATCTACTTCCACTTATCTTCAAGTATATACATTAAAATTTAGTATTTTTTTAATCCAAAAGAAATGATTATCCCATTAAATTTGAGATACTATTGTCTGGAAGACTATTTAAGTCCATATATGGATTTTTTAAATCTACAAACTATGTGCTCTTGTCCACTGACAATAAAACCCTTGAGTTATTCCATGTGGATCTCTTCCTCTAGATCACTATTAAGAAATGTCATTCTCACATCCATCTGATGTATCTTCAAGTTAAAATGAGCTACTAAGGCCATGAAAATCTAAAAAGAGTCATTTGATAAAATATGAGAATAGGTCTTTCTAAAGTCAATGCCTTTCTTGTATGAACTTCTTTGTCACGGTCTGGCTTTATACCATTCAACCTTACTATTGAGATTCATTTTGATCTTATAGATCCATTTGCAACCTATTGGTCGCACCATTTCAAATAGGTTAACTAATTTTCAGACATAGTTTTTATCTATAAAGCTCGGCTCTTCTTTCATAGCATCTGACTATTGTAAAGAGTTTTCACCTTTTATGGCTTATCAAAACATCTTAGGATCATAATCCTTTCTATCCATATTAGTTAGATACACCACATAATCTAGAGACATAACAAATTTTCTTATTCTAGTATATATCTAAAAAGTTGTCCCTTGATCTGCTTATGGTGGTGATTGGATGTTGCTTCTTTGACAATATATAGGAACCTCATGGAGTGGAACTTGATGAAGTGATGGTTTCTTCTAAATATTATCTCGAGAAATAATAATAAGAATCATCACTTCAGTCTGTTTTTTAAGCACATAATTTAATTCATGTGTTTTTTCAAAGATAATATCTCAAGGTTCTCCACTCTCACTAAACATGTCATCGAGTAATCTAGCTTTATTAGTTTTTGCTATATGTATTATACGAGATGGATGATAGAATATATATTCTTTTAATCGCTCTGGATAACTACTGTATAAAAATACTGGTCGTTATTAAGTCAAATGCATTTTCTTATGGATCATAAACATTGGCTTCAACTAGACATCCCCATATACATATATATATATATATATATATATATATATATATATATATATATATATATATATATTATATATATATATATAATATATATATAATATATATATATTATGTTGTATGTATTATGTAATGTATGTATGTATTATATATATATATATATATTATATAATTATATCTAATTATATTTATATATTATATTATTTATATATTTATATTATAATATATTAATGTTTATTGGTTTGTATGTTATGTATTGGTATTATATGTATTGTATGTATGTATGTATGGTATGTATTGTAATATGTTTTCTACCAGTCCATTACTAATAAGGAGTCTTTTAAACTATCTTAGTAGGGATCCTATGTAATATATGTCTAGCTATCTTTACAGCATTACCTCACAAGGAAATAGGTAAAGTAGAATAATTTATCATAGCTCGAAGCATTTCTTTAAGTGTTTAGTTCCTCTTTTTAGCTACACCCTTCTGATATGGTGTGCTTGACATTGTGCATAGAATACAATACCCTATTTTTTTAGGAATTTTGATAATGGTCCTAGCTATTGTCCTATCTCTATATGTTTACCATAGTATTCACCAGTTCTATTAGATCTAACTACTTTAACATTTTTTTATCATCTCTCTATCTCTATTTTAAATTTTTTAAAGGCCTCAAAAACATCAGTCCTATCAAATGAAAGATATAGATACATGCTATGAATAGTTATCAATGAATATGAAGAAATATTTTTTTACCTATTAGACATAGAAAAAAGGTCCACATACATCAGTATGAATAATTTCTAAAGTTCCTTCACTCTTTCGAGCACTTTTCTAAAATATGTATGTCTACTTTGCCTTTATGCAATCAACAAATATCACAAAATCAGTAAAGTTTGATAATCTTAAGATTACATCCTTTACTAGGCTTTTGATCCTTTCTTTAGAAATATGCACCAATTTTCGATGTTATAATATAGATGAGTTTCAAAGAAATATGAAAACATACTTCAGAATCTAAGACTATCTTATAGCATCCAACAGCCTTAATGTTAACCGCATGATTGATTTTAATAATAACCAAACTTTAAGTATTTAAGTATTTAATCATGTATTTTAAAAGTGAATGTACGTCTTTCTAGATCCTCAAATTGAAAAATTAATCCAAGAAAAGATCTATATAAAAATCATCAAGTCAAGAATTTCAAAGAAGTAATTTTGGATTTTAGACTTAGTGGTGTCACCCCCAAAGTAAAAGGTATCGACCCCTACCCTGAAATGAAGTAAAAAGATAAATATTTCAAAATTCAAAAAGATCATATGTCGACCTCAAGAGCAGAGGTGTCGATCCCAGCTTGTTAGCACACGTTGGCATGTAGAAAGGACGACCCTTGGGTTGACTCATATATCGGAGGACGATCTCTAGGTCGACCACTGTTATACAAAATAGAAGACAAAAAGTAAAAATTTTTTGGATTCTAGAAAGTGTCGACCCTAAGAAAAATGGAATGGTGTCGATCCCAAGCACGGGACAGACCATAACAGCTAGTTTTCTGTACTTCTTCAGTGAACATTTCTTCACTCCAATGGCTAGTCCATGCCTCCCAATGGCCAAAACTCACTTTTAAGCAACTTCTAAGCATAAAAAGAGTAAGAAAAATATTTAGAAATAAGAGATTAAAGGATAAAAGAGAAAAACATGCAAATTGGTGAGATTCATTAAATATTAAAAGAAAAGGAGTGAAAAGAGAGAACTTTGTGTATCAAATTCAGAGTACTTTCAAGTGTAATTATCCTCAATCATTCAAACTTTCTCTTAGCCTTTAAAGAAGTAAATAGAAAGCTTTAAGAGCCATCATTCAGCCTCTCCTTCATTCTTCAAAAAGAATTCTTTTTCTTTTTGTTTTGTGCTGAATTGTATACCTTGTATTCGTGTTTCTTTACAAATTTTTTTAAGAAAAAGAAACTTAGAGTGTAGGCTGGTCCAAGCCAGTAATTGAATATTATAAAGATTATAGTTGGATCTCCTGGGTTAAATCTAACTGGGTTGATAGTAAACCTGAAAAACTATCGGTATAGGATTATGGTTGGTGATCCCGGCAAAATCAACTAGATTTATTTATGATCTCAGATTAAAATAAATACACTATAATCTAGAAATTATAGTAAAACTTTTAAGAGGATAGCTTGGAGAGTGGACGTAGGAACGGATTGCTCCGAACTACTATAAATTATTTGTGTTTGTAGTGTGCTTTAATTTCTAACTTTTCATTCTTGCATTTCTTATTTACTTTATTTACTTGCATCCCATTGCTATACTTTGCATATTCATTATAAATACTCAAGTTAGTTTAATTTAGAGCACTTAATTAACTTAGAATTTAAATTTAATCAAAATTTTATAAAAATCTAATTCACCCCTCCTCTTAAGTTGCTTTCCTTTGGGCAACACTTAATAAGTGGATGTGCTATGACAATGGATCGTCCACTTTGAATAAGAAACCTTCCTGATAGGAAGCTTTGTAAGTTGTTGGCAATATGCATAGATACACTAGAGTAAATGCACTAGAAATAATTAGAAATATTTACTAAATTAGATTCAAAAATGCATATAAGAGTAAAAGATATTTTTCTTTTGTAGCTACTTTTCATACTTTATGTAGTTTTTTTTACATATCTCTTATTTCTGCAGAAGAAGAATTTGATAATTTTATTACTAGCTTCTCCTAATGCTACATTTAATGCTTTCTTCTTTTTTGCTTTGAGTACACCTTTTTCTTTATTCAGTCTTTCACTAACTTGATGTGAAGTAAAGTTCATGCTATTTTTTTTCTCCCTGATCTCAGTCTCTTCTCCACTTGCATACATTTGTCAGTAATTCATTAACTATCCAATCTTCATTGTGTGTATTATAGGAGACCTTAAAATGATCGTTCTTTGATGAAAGAGAAGTGAAAATAAAATGATTCAAGGATGCATCTAATATAGAAACCTTAATATCATTTAACAACGCTGCAATATCCCTCGTCTCTATAATATGCTCATGTATACTAGTTTTGCCTTGTCAAAGCTTATAAATTGCTACTTCACAGCATCCAAGAAATCACGTGCCTTATGACATAAAAAGATGGAGTCCCTAATGTGCCATGTTAAATTTGTTTAGGAGCAGATTAATAAGATTAGAGCACTCCTATTTTTCAAAAAATTCTTCTATTCTGGTGTACTTTCATCTATAAGTGATGAAGATTCATCCACTCAAAACATCATATCAAGGTTAGTATGTCCTAATGTAAGCATTATTCTTTATTTTCAATCCAAGAAATTTGATCTATTAAGAAAAAAATTTTCTATACTACTATAAATGATTATGAAAATTAATACTATAAAAAATAAATGCAAACATTATCATCAAATAATGAGACTAAACTTTATCTAAAGTAAATAATTTTTTTTGTATTTAACTTTAGCGGGCAATCAGATGCATCATTATGTCTCTCCTTTGGATAAGTGTCAAAACATACTAGTAGCTATACCAGTTTAGTAATATAATATATCACTAGTGAGCCTAAAAAGATAAACACATTGGATATAAGTAAATACTATACTTTTGGATATGAAAATATCACTCGATCCAATATACACTCCTATTATTTCATCTGTCTAAACATCAAACATGAAAATGCTCCTTTAGGAGTGAATTAAAATTTCAATAGCTCATATGCAATTATGATGCCATTAAAACTTTATTAGATTAATTATATTTATCCAAAATTATACATTATGAAAATTTTTTGGTTTTATGTATTAGTGGTCACTTTGATGATTGCACTAAATCAATCAAATCAAAATCTTTTATTTCTTCATTAATAGTGTTGATAAACTTTATATGCAAAATATGGCATAAATATACTATCAAGAATATGATAATAGGCTTGCAATACTTTATTTGCATATAAACAAATTAAATAGCACATAAAAAATATGTAATGTACAAATTTATGGATATTTATACAATAAAACTATATGATAGGGATCTTATCATAATTATCAGATGATCTTTACATAATAAACTTTATTACAGGCATAAAATAATAATTCAAGAATATTTATATAATAAACTTATTATAAAGATTAAAATGTAATTATAAGGGCCTTTATGTAATAAATTACTTTATAAGAGACTAAATTGCAGAGTCCCCTTATTTTAACTAATGATGGAAAACTCAATGGCCGACGATCCCTTTCTTCCTAATCCCTGCTGGTGAGTCATTGGTCCACTGGCAGTCAGCCTAAAGTCTCATCCGGACCACCAGTTTGCCGACCATTGTAGGAGATCTATGAAGGAAGAGGGGCGAAAAACATAGCTCCGTCCCCCAGAAAATCTAGCCAGCAGCCACTAGAAAAGCTGAATTGATGGACCCCATCTCCTCAAGACCCATCGCCTGTTTATGCCAGCGATTGGGAGGGGGAACTACCGATTTGCTGAGATCCGGTGGTTCCATCTTCACCCCTTTCATCCCCCCTTTTCTTTTCTTTTTTTTTATTTTTCTCCAATCAACTGTTAAAGATATTAATTTGTAATTTTAGAACCTAGCATTTAATTTATGTTTTTGTGAAATCCAAGAGTCATCTTGGAAAAGCCAAGAGATATTTATTAGGTTCTAGAAAACTAAGAGTCATATTGGAACTCTAAGAGCCACTTTTGCATTCATGGTAATCAAGTTCTAGAGTCATCTTTTGTAACTATAAATAGGAGGCCATAGAGCCCTTGGAAAATATGAAGAAAAAGTTGGAGCCTTTATTATCATATCTTCCTTCTCTCTTTTAATAGAAAATTATATTCTTTTGCATAAATCCCTTGTATTCTTTCTAGCACCCAACAAATTTTGGTATCAGAGCCACCTTCTCCCTTGCCTCATATTTGCATTCTTAACCCTCCAAAATTCAAAAACAAGTCCTATAAGCCCTATGGCAACAAGCACTAGCAATACCACCTTCAATTATACCCAAACTTTAGCTCCTATCTTTAAAGGAGAAAACTATGACTATTGGAGCATTCAAATGAGGATGCTCTTCACGTTGCAAGATCTTTGGGATTTGGTGGAAAGAGGCTATGAAGAACCAGCAACTCCAAAAGCTTTCGAGGCATGGACTCAAGCAAAGCAAAAGGAGTATAGAGAGTGCAAAATGAAGGATGCGAAGGCCTTACTCTTCATCCAGCAAGGGGTAGGCAGGTCCTTCTTTCCTAGAATTATAGGTGCAACTAAAGCTAAAGATGCATGGAAAATCTTAAAAAAAGAATTTCAAGGCTCTGATAGAATAATTTGTATCAAGCTCCAATCTTTATGAAAGAAGTTTGATAATCTTGAAATGAAGCAAAATGAAACTGTTACAATATTTCGTTCTAGAGTTGCTAGTATTGTCAATCAAATTAGAAGCTATGGAGATACTATTTCAGATAGCAAAATTATCCAAAAAATTTTAAGAGTTCTACCAACTAAATTTGAGCATGTAGTTGCAGCAATTGAAGAATCAAAGGATTTATCTACTTTCTCCTTGCATGAACTAATGGGCTCTCTTGAAGCACATAAGGAAAGAATGAACAGGTATGCCTCTCAGCCTTTGGAGTAAGCTTTTTAAGCCAAGCTCATAATTGATGCAAAGAAGTGTAAGCAAGACAGCAACAAGAAAGAGTTCTCTTAAAGGAAAGATCAACAAAAAGAAAAATGGAAGCCAAATTCTTCAGAAGCTTAAGGCAAAAGGAAAGGCAAAAACAATAGCCCAAGAAATGATAATTCCTCGTCTCAATGTTTTATTTGCAAGAAGTTTGAGCATGCATCTAGAAATTATCATTTTAAATGTATAAGATGCAAAATCTCAAATTATTCTGATAGGGATTGTTGGTATAAAGAAAAAAAAGGCAACCTAATGAAGCAAATTTTTCTAAAGAAAATTATGATGACCAGTTATTTTACTCTTGCATGAGTACACGACAAGAATCATAAGATATTTGGTATCTAGACAGTGGATGCAGCAATCACATGATAGGAAACCAAAAACTCTTTGTTCAACTAAAGCCAGCTTCTTCTCAAATCAAGCTTGAAGATGGTAAGCTACAACAAGCTGAAGGCAGAGGTGTGGTAGCAGTTTACACCAAAGGAGATATAAAAACTTATTCATGATGTTTTATATGTTCCTAGTATTGCTCAAAATCTCCTTAGTGTTGGACAATTAGTGCAAAATGGTTACTTGGTTTCTTTTGAGAATAGTGAATGCACAATTCTTGATAAGAAGAAAAACATCGTCATTGCCAAGATTAAAATGACTTCAAACAAGATTTTTCCTCTTATCATGTCAACTAACCAAAATGTTGCCTTAAAAGGAGAAAATCTTGATGATTCTTATTTATGCCATTTGAGATATGGTCACCTCAACTATAAAAGCTTAAAGTTGTTGAAGGATAAGAATATGGTAATTGGGCTTCCATCAATAAACAAAGAAGGAAACTTATGTGAAGGTTGTGTTTATGGAAAACTACATCGACTTCCATTTCCAAAGAAGGCTTGGAGGGCACAAGCTCCACAAGAGCTAGTGCACGCTGATCTTTGTGGCCCTACTAGAATCCCTTCTTTTAATCAAAAAAGATATTTTTTTTTCTTTGTTAATGATTATACCAGGAAGATATGGGTATTCTTTCTTGAGCAAAAATCAGAAGCACTTTCTTTCTTCCTCCAATTCAAAGCTTTTGTAGAGCGGCAAAGCAATCATCAAATCAAGACTCTAAGAACATATCATGGAGGAGAATTTTTATCGGACCTTTCATAAACTACTACAAGGAGAATGGCATCAAGAGATAACTCATTATTCGCTACACACCAGAACAAAATAGAGTTGCTGAGCGCAAGAATCACATAATTGTGGAGATGGCTAGAAGCATGATGAAAGGCAAAAGCTTGCCAAATAATTTTTGGACTGAAGCTGTTAATACAACTATTTATATCCAAAATAGATCTCCAACAAAAGCAATACTGAACAAAACTCCTTATGAAGCTTAGCATAAGAAAAGTCTCAAGTAAATCATCTTAAAGTCTTTGGCTGCATAGCTTATTCTCTTATTCCATCTCAAAATAAAGATAAATTTGATCAAAAAGAAGAAAAGCATATCTTTATTGGATATAGTGATGAGTCTAAAGGCTATCACCTCTTTAATCCTACAAAAAATCAACTTGTTGTTTCTTGAGACATGTTCTTTGATGAATTTGCAGTATGACAATGGAAAGCCAATCCTCTTGAAAGTGCAAGAAGATATGAGCTTATGGAGACAAAAGCAAATCAAGAAGAAACTGAGCATCAACCAAGCCCAATAAGAGCATCAAGAGAAACATTTCAAGCCAAGACTCCACAGATTCTGTTTCACCCCCAAGAAAGGTATGCAGCCTACAAGAGATCTATGAATCTTGTGATGTTGCCTTCTTTTCATGTGAACCACAGGATTTTAAAGAAACAAGAAAAGATGAGGTTTGGCTAAAAGCCATGGATGAAGAAATAGCTACTATTGAAAGAAATTGCACATAGAAACTTGTTGATCTCCCAAAAGGCAAAGATGTTATCAAGCTCAAATAGATCTATAAGACAAAGTTCAAAGAAGATGGCTCAATCGAAAAAGACAAGGCTCGCCTAGTTACAAAAGGATACACTCAGCAACCTATCATAGATTTTATAGAAACATTTGCACCTATAGTTCGTATGGAAACAGTGAGAATAGTTCTTGTTATTGCAGCTCAAATAGAATTGCCGGTTTACCAGCTTGATATAAAATCATCTTTTTTTAATGAAAAACTTGAAGAGGAAGTTTATGTGGAGCAACCTGAAGGCCATATCATACAAGAAAAAGAAAATAAGGTGTATCGGCTTCGAAAGGCTTTATATGGCCTAAAGCAAGCTCCGCGCACATGGAACACTAGAATTGATGGCTATTTTTGCCAAAATGGTTTTCAAAGGAGCCCTAGCAATGCTTCATTATACATAAAAATACAAGGTAAGGATTTCTTAATCCTTTGCTTATATGTTAATGATTTGATCTACATCGGCATAAATTCCATCATGATGAAAGAATTTAAAAAAGCAATGATGAAGGAATTTGAGATGACCGATCGTGGACTTATGCATTATTTTCTTGGCATCCAAGTTATTCAGTCAAAAGGTAAAATTTGTATATCACAGCAAAAGTATATCGAAGATTTGCTCAAAAAGTTTCACATGGCAAATTGCAAGCTGGTGGCCAGTCCTTTAACTAAAAATAAAAATTTTCAACTTCATGATGGTGCTCAACAAGTTGATGCCACAACTTATCGAAGTTTAGTTGGCTCACTCATTTATGTAACACATACAAGGCTGGACATTATTTTTTTGGTTAGTCTCTTTCCAGATTTATGAGCCAACCAAGTAAACTTTATTATGCAGTTGCAAAGAGGATACTTCGTTATCTACAAGGCACTAAAAGTTCGTGTTTAAAGTATGAAAAAGAGGAGGATAACAGGTTGATTAGATATTCTAACAGTAATTGGGCTGGTTCTCTTGATGATCACAAAAGTACATCAGGTTACATATTTTGCCTGGGAACAAAAGCAATATCTTAGTCTTCCAAGAAGCAAAAGATAGTGGCACTTTCATCTACTGAGATAGATTATATTTCAGCCACTGATATAGCTTGTGAGGCTATATGGCTTAAGAGAATTCTTTTAGATATTTTTCATGAAGAAAAGAGCCTAACAATTATTTGGTGTGACTATATGTCTGCAATAGCTATGACAAAGAATCTTGTGTTTCATAATAGGACCAAGCATATCGAGATTCGTTTTTATTTCATCAGAGACTTAGTTGAGAAAGAAGATATTCAACTGGAGTTTATCAACACCAACAAGCCACTTGCAAATGTCTTCACCAAAGCAATCACCATTGAAAAGTTTCAGCACACCAGAAATACTTTGAGAATTAAAATTTAGGGGGAGGGTGGGGTTAAGATATTAATTTATACTTTCTAGACCTAGGTATTTAATATATTTTTTGTAAAATTCAAGAGTTATCTTGAGAAAGCAGGAATTTTATTCTAGGTTCTAGACCTAAGAGTCATTTGGAACTCTGAAGAGCCACTTTTGCATTCTGCGTAATTGAGGTTTTAGAACATCTTTTGTAACTATAATATGTAAGGCATTGAGCCTAGAAATATGGAAAAAAACGAAAAGTCAGGAGTTTTCTATCATATTTTCCTTGCTCTTTTGATAAACACATTATATTTTTTTTGGTCATAATTTGTTTATTCTTCTATGCGCCAAACTTCATGGGATGGGTGCCGGGCGTTTTATTTCCCCCCTTGCGGCCGACCCAAAAACATTGATGCCGGACTTTAGGCGTCCGCGCGGGATCAGGGTTTGAGGCTATAAGAGATTTTTTTTTTTTTCTCTCTCCTTTTTTAATCTGGACGGGAGACCAGGATGCGGCAGTTTCATGTGACTCACCATCAGCCCATGGAGGATCGAAAGTCCGTCCATCTGAATGACGGTGCTTACGATTTTCCATCGTTGTGCCCCTTCCTATAATTTTTCCCTCTTTTATTTATTTATTTATTTATTTAATCAATAATTTTAGATTCTTTAAAAATAAATAAATAAATAATAAAAATAATAGAAGTTCTCTATGAAGTTCGGAAATGGTTCTGATTGTGATCGGTCACAGACAGCTAGCCGGAGTAGCTGATTATGAGATCTTCACATGCACATATATCCACTTCAGATAAAAAGGCTTTAATCTTCAAACCAAATAATTTATCTGATTCTGACATCAAAATATTAAAACTTTACAGGATAATAGAACTTAGACGGAGAAAAAAACGGATATGCTCCTCACTGTCGTATCTTGGTTTCCAAATCCTCCATCGGACCATCGGTATTTTGGTTTCCAAATCAATAAAATCTACAGAAATATCTTTTTATAACATGAATAATTATTAAATATATTATTATTTTATCGAGTCTTATGATCAAAATAAATTAATTAAAATAAATCGTGATGCGTAGGCTAAATAGTTAGTGCTTGCGCCATATATTTCTCGCATCCATCTTCCCACGGGAAAGCGTATGCTTGGCAGCAGCAGCAACAACAAAAAGGCAAACGGTTGCCTACCAACAAAGCCCTTCTAGTAATTTAGGCGTTTGCAAAGAAGAGGACTTTCCTCCGTTGACAGCTATACAGCAACCAAAGTGGAAAGAACACAGCTCCACATATTTGTCACAACTCTCAGTTTTGAGCCCATTTTACAATTACAAAGAGCTCTCATCAGCATGGAGTCGAAGATAGGGAGCATAAATGATGCACATGGAGTGTTCAACGAAATATCTTGGAGAACTGTGGTCTATTGGACCGCTTTGATTTTCAGCATATGTGAACAATAGCAGTCCAAGCAAAACTCTCAAGATCTTCAGGCAAATGCAGTTGGTCAGCGAAGGATGATTTTATTAGGATAGGATGCAGATGGATTACAATCTAAATCCTCATCTTGGTCAATACAGGTGCATGGTTGATTTGATTTTTTTTTTTTTTTTTTTTTTTTTGCCTTATTCGGCTTCCACAAGATGCTTATACCTTCAGCAAGGAAATGCCAATGCAGCAATGTGGTGTACTTTACTTGCTGCATATAATCTCCACGGCAATGGCAGCTTTGGAGCTGTCAGCGTGCTATGTGAGTAAAATGAAAGGGCACGCGTGAGGCATGTGTTTTTTTTTCATTAATGAAGAGGTCACATTGTAAATGGGTTATGTTGGGGTAAACCATTTTCTGCCGAAATCCGAAAAAGTGTGACGACCTCGTCCGTAATAACAATTATGACTAACTTCATCCAATAACTCCAGAACCTATAAAACCTCGCAAGTCTCATCCAGACGAGTTGAACAATGATGACAGCCCTCTAAGCAATTAAGTATTCGGTCCCAGTGCAATATAGTCTGGCCGACCTTGAAGCTGCTTGAACTCCTCCCCAACTAGAACTTTTTCAAGTTGTTCGATCTTGATCTACAGAGCTACACCCCGGACGAACTTCTGCAATATGCGGTGAGTGGCGAGTTTTTGGATTCTCGCACCAAGAATCTTAGATGTGCAAGCAAAAGGACCTCGGCATCAATCCTTAGTTCCGCGAATACCAATCAACACACTGACAATCTTGGAGACATCCGAACCTCTTTTGAACTACTATCTCCTCTAAGTCGGACTTTTTTCGGACTCCTCCAGTCAGACTCCATCCGGACGATCTCCGTCGGTCGCCCTCCTTTCGGATGACTGCCCCTAGTTACATTTTCTTCTAGACGAATTCCTTCCAGTAGCCGGATAAGCTCTCTTTGGTCGACCTTCTTCCAGTCGACCTTCTTTCGGCCACCTGGAAGGACCTTGTCGTCCGCATAAATTTGGCTATCAGGTCAGTACAAGCCAACCCACATACGAGCAACCTTAAAAGGAGTCCAAACTTTTCTAAAAATGTTATGACCCAAAGTTCTTCACTGTTAATGCTTGCTCCCTCCAAACTTTAACTATTAAATTCCAACGGACCGATAACTTGCGATAAAGGACACCGCTCTCTACTGGCACGTTACGACAGTAGACACCACCTTCCACAACAAACTCCACGTGGCCTCGAACGTCCCACTACCAGATTACGGCTATCACCATTAGTTTGTTACAGGCTACGCCTATATAAGGGATCCTCCAAATATGTTTTATCTCTAAGATAAAAATTTTGCTTCAATTTTTTGAACACTCCATTTCTACTGGCCAGAAGAGCTGACTTGATCGTCGGAGGATCCTGCCGGAGCCACACCTAACTTCGATCGAGACTTGCCTTGTAGGTCACCAACAGCGACCTCATCGTCTCCTGCTCCAGCTTGTTCTGACGTCGATCAGATTCTGCACCAACAGAATTGGCGCTAGAAGAAGGATGCTTTAAGCTCTTATTCTAAAAGAAGTACTCAGTCGAATCTATTTACTCTCTTCTTTGATACCTTCACGATCCATCTCCATTTGATCTTTCTTAGTCTCGGGAATGCCTCCAAAGAAGACAGCGATCTGGAGATCCACCGCCTCTGCCATCAGATTTGAACCAGATCCACCTGCCCCAACACCATCATCGATACTGCAACCTCCCCCACCGACGGTCATAGGGGATCCAGAGTAGTTCAACCTACTGGTGCAGCAGGTTCGGAGCCTCACTGAAATGGTGCAAGCCATACAGTAACAGTCGGCAACAATACAACCAAAAAACCCCACCAGAATTTTAAGAAACTATCCCAAGATGGCCTACTTGGGTTAGTAGACCCATCACTCCCAGAAACGAAAAGTGGAAGGTGAAAGATCCCGATTCTGACCATGATTCCTCCCCTGAGGAGACCTTCCCTATCTACAATCGAAAGTCCTCCGAGACCCATGACCGAGATGATGTTCTCGATCAGAAGCTTCAGGACATGGACTGGTAGATTAAGAAACTCCGCCATGCCACCCCAGCTCACCACGATAATATCTGTACCGATCCCCTCTTTTCTGCTCGATTTATGCAGGAGCCCATTCCATCGAACTTCAAATTTTTCTAATTCAAGAGCTATGACGGGACCACCGATCCGGTCAACCATCTAGAGGCCTTTCGGATCATGATGCTGCTCCATGGCATACTAGACACCATCTTGTGCCGAGCCTTCCCATCTACTCTTAAGGGAGTAGTAAGAAATTGGTACTCAGCGCTGAATACGGATACGATCTTCTCCTTCAATTAAATGAGCCATCAATTTTTGACTCATTTTGTCAGCAACCGACGTCCTAGACAAGGTTTAGACTCTCTCATCAACATCAAGTAGAAGGAAAGGAAGTTCATCCGAGCCTACGTCAGCTGCTTCAATGCCACTATACTGGAGATCTGAAATCTGGACCAGTCAGTTGCCATGGTCATACTAAAGGACGGCCTTCAAAAGAATGACCTACTATTTTTTCTGAAGAAGAAGTATCCTAGGGATTTTACTGATCTACTAGCTCGGGCTGAGGCCTGAGGAGGCCTTCAAATTGAAAGACGAGGAAGCCGCAGGAGAGCGATAGATGGGTGAGTCTAGCAAGCCCGTCGTTGAAAAAAAGTTGAATAAAATTTGGCCGTGCTCTCGAACTCCCCTAGAGCACAAGCGAGCCCAAACCCCTCCTTGAGCTCATCATCAAAGAAGCCCTAACTAAAGGGCATGGAGGAATTCTCCCCCCAGAAGATTTCACAACTACGCCCCCCTCAATATTCCAAAAACTCAAGTACTGATGGAGATTAAGGAGCAGCTACCGAGGCCTGAGAGGATGTGCACTCACCTTAGCAAGCACAATCCTAATAAGTACTATTTCTACCATCATAACTACAGTCACGATAATGAAGAATGTATCCAGTGAAGGAATCAGATCTAGGATTTCATGGGTAAATCTTGAAATTTTTCAAGATCATGCAGCGGAAGACTTAAATAAATTAAATATTTATTTAAATAAATATAAAAATATTCTAGATCTAAAATTTATTACATGATCAAGGCATGATATTAAATCAAAAATTAAAAACATAAAGAAAGATTAGCATGTTGATTTTATCAACATGTTACAATACTACATCTAATGCAGCTATGAAACCACTAGATCAAATCTATTACTTATGCAAATTAGATGTTCTAACTTGTTGATCCAAGCTTGAGGATGAAGTTGCAAGCCGCATACGCACTCGGCCTTTAGAAGTCGTCCACACAAGCCCACAAGCACGATTGGAAATTTCAATACAGAAAATCAGCACAGTATGCTAGTACTATACTGATCTTTCTTCGATGGTCGATCAGATGTCTTCTTCATTTGGATTTGGACTCTTCTAAAGAGAAGAAGGTGGAGAAGAGGTTTCAGATCTGAGACTCTCTCAGAAAACCCAAGAAAGAAGGAAGGAAGATGATGAACATAGCAACCCTAGAAGAAGACCCTCTTCTTCTTCTTTTTGCTCTCACCTAGACACTTAGTTTTGTGTCTATTGAATCTCAATGCCTAAGAATCCTTACCCTCTGATTTTCACACACCCAAATCTTCTCTCAAAGGTCTATGTTCCATAAAAAGTTTAAGTAAAAATTCTTTTTAAATAATAAGTTATGAAAGAGCCTTGTCTAGGTCAAATTTTTAGACAAGGCAGGATCATATATGGCAAGTTGTTAGGGCACCCAAGTTGGGCGCCCCCTTCTCATCCCATGCCATGGACCACCACAAAAGAGCACACAAAAACTCCTCTTTTTACCATGGAAATCAGAGAAGAAATCAGAGTGGGGGCGGCACACAAGGAAAGAGTCAATGTTAGTTGGGATTCTATCATATAAAGTCTAATACCACAATAACTTTCCATCTATTGACTTGGTCCTTAACTAATTCCCAAGTAAATAGGAGAGGAAGAGAAGGGCGTGCATGAGAGGGCCTGGGGAGAGGATTTTCTATGAAAAAATCCTAAAATAGGAGTGGGGGGGAGCATTGGGGCTAAGGTGGTGCAAGGAGATTTGACTTGGTCAAACAAAATCTTTTAACCAAATTAAATGAGATTTATTTTAACCTAATTAGAATATGTCTTAGTCCAACCAAGATCTTAATTAAATCAAACTAAATCAAATTTAATTTTTATTTAATTTTTAGTTAAATTGGAGATTGGGTTGATACAAGTCCTAGTCTCACTAGGACTTCCACTTTGACTTGGTCCAACTTGATCTTTGGATCAAATAAAATCAAAATTTATTTAATCCAATTAAAATAGATCTTAATCTAATTAAGAACTTAATTAAATTAAATTTAATTAGATTTAATTTTGATTTAATTTTTAATCAGATTAGAAATTGGATTGACCCAAGTCCTAATTGAATAAGGACTAGTTCTTCTTTATACTTGCCTTATCCAATAAGCCAATTGGACTTGATCCAATCAAGCCCAAACTAAATTTAATTAAATTATATTTAATTAGACTTAATCTCAGTTATTTAGCTTAATCAAATTAAGTTAATTAGCAATTGAATTGCTAATCGATCCTCCTGCAATGCTTGCACTAGGTTAAACATCAATCGTATTGATTGTTTAACCCTAAAATAATTCTTAATCATTGATTAACCATCCGATCGGATCGTGAACTCTAATATGTGTGACCTCATAGGTCCAAACCTAAGCCAATAGTATAAAAATAAATTTTTATATTAATTAAAGTAACCATCTAGCAATGGTATCCAACGATCGGATAGGTTGAATGTATAGAACAACATCCTTAGAACCCATGCGGATATAGTTTCCATATAATTCATCCCCTTGCCATAATACTCGTAGGACACTTCAGAATTCAACTATCAACTCTAATCAGATTATCCACATTGTATTTCAAAATATCAAATCCATCTAATGGATTACCCTGGAGAAGGTTTTGCTATATTAAAATATAGTGATACATTCTTCTCCAACTCTTGGAGTGGTCAATTCCATCTTGATCACACACCGACTTTGCAAGTAATTAATTGCACCCAGAAGCCTTCCGTTACTGAATTAAAAATTCAGTTAGTCCAGTACCAAAGCATAGTGAGTTGCTTGCAAGTCACTGAAATGATCTCAGATCTAAGGGACACTTATATCTATATCCCGTCAGAGACATTCTTGACAGCAGAATACTCTGAAGTTGGTCACGTTCAATGACGATGTACCCATATATCTCATTGATGGAAATACGCACTCTTCCCACATGAATTGGCGTGGCCGCTAGTGATTAGCCAAGCAACAAGAAAGAACCTCTAGAGATTAATGCGAAAGCATGATCAAATAATTCAAGGAATAGAGAAGAAGAGATTTTTGAAAGAAAAAAGCTTTTATTCAGTATATTTCATCCTCATTACAATCTTGAGCTATTTTTAGTATATATACTTTACAAAGAATCAAGCCCAAGCTCATAGAAAAACTTTTGAAACCCAAACAATCTATATACACAAAATAATAATCCGCAAAAATTGAGCCAGCCCAATTTTAGACTGAGCCAGCTAACCTACGACTGGGTCAACTCAGTCTCAGATTGAGCCAACCCAGTTATGTACCGTGCCAACAGCCCAAAAATATTGCTTTCTGTTTGAATTTTCTTCTGAAACCTAGCCAACCCAGTCTTAGACTGAGCCAGCTCAGTTTCCAACTTAGCAGGCTCAGTCTTAGGGTGAGCCAGTCCAGTTTCTGAACTTTGCTAGAAGAGTTGATTTCTCTTTCGGCTCGCTCCCATCTTTCCATGACCTATCTTCTCATGTTTTCAAGACTTGGGAGTACCACTTCTGAGCTCACATTCTCCATCTTGGTGCTTCCAAGTTCTTGTAAACTTATCTCTTCTCAACAGACCCATCTATGTCACACATCTTTGAAAGCTGTCTTTGGGGAGTACCCTCATGAGTGCATAAGATTGATTCTCTTTGGTACGGACCTTCATCAGTTTCACTTCACCTTCCTCCATCAGCTCTCTGATCCTATGGTACCTCACATCTATATGTTTTATGCGTGCATGATAGACTGGGTTCTATGCCAACAATATAGCACTCTGACTATCACTGAATAGTGTAACTTTGCTCTACTCCACCTCCAACTCATCAATCAGCCTCCTAAGCCAAAGGACTTTCTTTGCAACCTTCGTTATCCTAATGTACTCGGCCTCTCTGGTAGACAAGATCATGATTGGCTGAAAGATTGATCTCCAAGATACCGATCCACCATATATGCGAAAAAGGTATCCAATAGTAGACCTCCTTGTATCAAGATCACCAGCATAATTTGCATCAACAAATCCTTTTAGAGGACCTGAACCTTCACACATCTTCATAGATTATTCTCCAAATCCTTCCGACTGCCCATCAAACATCAAACCATAATCCCTTGTTCCATGTAGATATCTCAATATTCATTTCAATACTTTCCAGTGTTCCTTCCCAGGGTTAGCCATGTATCTACTAACCATGCTCACAGTATGTGCTATATCTAATCTACAGCATATCATAGTGTACATCATACTGCCTATAGCAGTTGTATAAGAAACTCATTCCATGTACTCTCTCTCCTCTTCTGACTGGGGGTTCTGTAACTTGGAGAGAGATATATGGCTCGGCAATGGCATCTCTACAGATTTGGCCTTCTCCATCCCAAATCATTTCAGAACCTTCTGGACATACTTTTCCTATGATAAATGGAGCACTTCTTTGTACCTATCTCTGCAAATCTTCATTCTAAGGATTTTCTCAGCTGGATCCAAATCCTTCATCTCAAACTCAAATGATAATGCTTTTTTCAATCTTTTCACAGCATCTAGGCTTCTACTGGCTATGAGCATATCATCTACATACAATAATAGATATAGGACATCCTCCTTATCTACATTCTTGACGTAGACATAACAATCATGTTCACATCTACTGAAACCCAGGCTCAAGACAAAGCTATCAAACCTTCGATACCACTGATGAGAAAATTGTTTCAAGCCATACAAAGACTTCCTAAGTAAACACACCTTTTCTTCTTATCCCATCTCTATGAAACCATCTGGCTGCCTCATGTAGATTCTTCCTCCAAAGTCCCATGAAGGAAGGCCGTCTTCACGTCCATTTGTTCCAATTCCAAGTTATGCTGTGCCACCAGTGACAGCAAAACTCGAACAGATGTATGATGGACCATGAGAGAAAAAATTTATGTATAGTCAATCCCTTTTTTTTGTGAGTATCCCTTTGCTACCAATCTTGCTTTGAATCTGACTCTACCTTCTTCTGAAGGTGCTTCATTCTTTGTGAACACCCACTTTGAGCCAATAAGTCGAGCACCCTCTGGAAGATCCACCAACTGCCATGTCTGATTCTTCTCAAGTGATTCCATCTCCTCCATCATGGCCTATATCCATGAATCATGATCCTCACTCTCCATGACCTCTGCATAATTTTCTAGATCTCCATTAGCAGTGATGAGTACATAGGAGATAACCTCATCAATGCCACATCTGACCGACCTCCTAATAGTACGCTGGAGCTTGTGCAAAGCCAGTCCTACTAGCACATCTGTCTGAATAGCCGATCCTTCATGCTGATTTTTAATTTGAGATAATACTTTTCTGTCCAGCTCCACCTTAATAGGAACACTCCTGTAAGTAGATGTAACCTACATGCCATCATTCTCTGACTGGCCACCGCTGTTCATCTTTGTTTCTTTAGTTTCATCTATCCCAGACCTCCTCAAGATGCTCTTCTCAATAAAGATAATGTCCCTGTTGATCACTGACTTCTATGCCTGAGAGTCGCATAGTAGGTATCCCTTGACTCCTTGTAGATATCCTATGAATATCATCTTTTGAGATTTTGGGTCTAATTTACTCCTCTCGGTTGCCTCCACATGTGCATAGGCTATGCAATCAAAGACTTTTAGATGGCCAAGCTTCACCTTCTTTCCACTCTAGACCTCCTCTGGAATGCCTCCATTCAGCTTATGATGAGGGGATCTATTCATAAGAAAATAAGAAAAAATTAGAGCATCACCCCAAAAGAATTTTGAGAGTGATGTTTGCAGCCTCAAACTCCATGCCTTCTCGGTCAATGTCCAGTTCATTCTCTCTACGACATCATTCTGTTGGGGAGTCATCTTCACCATGTAATGATGTTTGATGCCATTTTCTTCATAGTACCTCCTGAACTCCAGACTAGTATACTCCCCTCCATTGTCCGACCTCAGACATTTCACCTATCTTTCTGACTCCTTCTTTACTTCAGCTCTCCAAACTCTAAACCAGACAAACACCTCTGATTTTTCTCTGATCAGATAAATCCATACCTTTCTTGAGAAATTATCAATGAAAGTAATAAAGTATTTTGCCCCACCTCTAGCTGATAGAGGAGCTGATCCCCACACATCCGAGTGCACTAAATTCAGCACTCCCTTGCTGCGCTTGGTACTTCTAACAAACTTCATCCTATGCTGTTTGCCAAAGATGCATGGCTCATAAAGATCTGTGCCTTCCTTCTTCAGAACTGGGATCATACCTCTTCTGCTTAGTTCAGTGAGCCCACGGTCACTCATATGACCCATCCGATAGTACCACAGCTGATATAAAATCTGCTCTTTCTGTGCCGCTGCTAGCACCTCTGCACTATCATTTACCACTGAGCCTTTCATTCTTTAAAGATTGTTGCTCAATCTTCTACCTCCCATCACTATCAAAGCTTTCTTGAAAATTTTCAGACATCCACTCTCAGCCTGGCTACTAAAAGCATAACCCTGCTCCTTCAAGTAGCCCAAAAAAATCAAATTCTTTTTTAACTCCAGTACATGCCTGATATTTGATAATGTATGAATGATTCCATCATATATCCTCACCCTAATAGAGTCAATTTCAGCTACTTTGCTTGGGTGATCATCTCCAAGGCTGACACTTCCACCATCGATCTTTTGATAGATAGCAAACCACTTCTGATGAGAAGTATAGTGGTGCAAGCATGCTGAATCCAATATTAATATAGTATCATTCTCTGTGGATCCATCTGATACAACTAGCAAGTCTTCTCCACTCTCATAGAAGTTGTATCATCTGTCTTACTGGCCTTCCCTTTTTCTGATCTCAAAAGGAGATAATCTCTCCTCAGGTGTCCAGGCTGATGACATTTATAATATTTCAGTATCATCTTCCTCTGATCGCAAGACTTTGACCTACTCTTGGATTTTCTTCTTGTCTTCTCCTTTAATCTTCTCTGTCTTTCTTCATAGCCAAGATCTCAGACTTAGGATCTTCCTTGCCGATCTTTTTTCTTTGCTCATTTGATCTGAGCACACCAACAACCTCTTCATAGTTTAGGATCTTCTCATAAACTAAAATTATTATGAGACCATCATACGAACCTACGAGAGAACATAATAGCAGTAATGCCCGATCCTCCTCAACGATCTTCACATCCAAATTCATCACCTCAGAACACACCTGATTGAACCTTTAGATATGTGCAACAAGATCTCCACCTTCAGGCATCCTCAGACTATATAGTTGTTTCTTCAACCATAGCTTATTCATCATATTCTTTCCCATATATGTGTTCTTCAGTCTCTCCCAGAGCTTCTTTGTCATAGTTTCTGTGCAAACCTCGGGCAAAACCTAATCAACCAAGCACATCCGGATTATGCTAAAAGCAATTTTCTCCAACTCTTTACAATCCTCAAAACTAATCATTTTTGGCCTTTCTTTTGTCAAGACCTTGTAGATCCTTTGCTGAACCAACAAGTTCTTTACTCTTTACTGCCATAGAGTAAAATTTCTCTTACCGTCAAACTTCTCAAAATTCACCTTGAATCCACTTGATCCCACGACTTCAAATAAGTCAAGAACAGATCCATAACACCCTTCACGATCACACACACTAGCAAAACTATCCTTCAAAGAAGATCTAACTAGCCCTAGATCCTCTTTCCAAACTTCTATATCATCGTTCCTCCATATAAACAATCTTAACCTCAATCTAGAGATAACCATGAAGCAAACTAAAAGTTTTAGAATAAAACCTGATGCAACAGATCCTGGATGTAGTAAATCTTAGGTGTCTTCCTTCCTTCCATGCAACACCGCTCTGATACCAAATTATTGAAAATACGCGTTCTTTCCACACAGATCGGCATGACCGCTGGTGATTAGCCAAGCAATAAGAAAGAACCACTCAGAGATTAATGCGAAAGCATGATCAAATAATTCAAGAAATAAAGAAGAAGAGAAGAAGAGATTTTCGACAAAAAAAGCTTTTATTCAGTATATTTCAATCTTATTATAATCTTGACCTATTTTTAGTATATATACTTTACAAAGGGTCAATCCCAAGCTTATAGAAAAACTCTCCAAATCCAAATAATCCACGTTCATAAAATAATAATCTGCGAAAACTAAACTAGCCCAATTTTAGACTAAGCCAGCTAACCTGCGACTGGGTCGGCTCAGTCTAGCCAATTTTAGACTAAGCCAGCTAACCTGCGACTGGGTCGGCTCAGTCCTAGACTGAGCCACCCCAGTTGTGTACCATGCCAACAATCCAAAAATACTGCTTTCTATCTAGATTTTTCTTTGAGATCTAGTCGATCCAGTCCTGGACTGAGCCGATCCAGTTTCTAAACTTTACTAGGAGAGCTGATTTCTCTTCTAGCTCACTCCCATCTTTTCATGACCTATCTTCTCTTATTTCCAAGACTTGGAAGTGCCACTTCTAAGCTCACACTCACCTGTATGCCATACCAGTGTCTCCATACTCGACTGAGCTGATCCAGTTGTGTACTGTGCCAACAATCCAAAAATGCTACTTTCTATCTGAATTTTTCTCTGAGATCTAATCGATCCAGTCCTAGACTGAGTCGGTCCAATTTTCAACTTAGTTGGCTCAATCTCAGGATGAGCCGGTCCAGTTTCTAAACTTTACTAGGAGAGCTGATTTCTCTTCCAACTCGCTCCCATCTTCCTATGATCTATCTTCTCATGTTTTCAAAACTTGGGAGTGTCACTTCTAAGCTCACACTCACCTGTATGCCATACTAGTGTCTCCACACTCCTTGGTTAAAAGGATAACTAATCCATATGACATACAACGACCTATGCTCGATAGATGTTGTCATTCTAATTAATAGTCTATCATTTAGTCATGAATAAATTTAAGGACTAATCGATAAATCATCTCTTTATTGAAGCTAAATAGTCCTAAGGACTTCATCACAATAATGGAGTTCATTAGAAGATGAATACTTTTTGATGAAAAATATCAAAAATATATTTTATTTATTAATAAATTAATTATAGATATAATGTAGCTTAATCATCAATAGGCTGACTGAAGACATTTTTCAATATCCAGCTCTAAGATGAGATTAAGGAGCTTATCAGATAGGGCCGGCTTGGTTGATTCCTACGTCGCCAGCCTAATGCAAGAGAAGATTGATCGAGGGCACTACCACAGTCAAAATCACCAAGGTGGGAGGAGCAACAAGAAGATCGACCATCTCTTGGCATCATCAATACCATCTCTAGGAAACTTCGGTGAGAGGAGGCCAGCAGATCCGAGGGGTCAGCTAAAAGGTGAAGGACTGAAGAACTCATCGCTTTCACTGAAAAAAATGCACAAGGAGTTCAGTTCCCGCACAATAACATGGTTATAGTTTCTTTAAATATTACAGACTATGATGTACGTCATGTACTTATCGATAATGAAAGTTCGATCGATGTCTTATTTTATGATGCTTTCTCTAAAATATCCATACCTAATAACCAGCTCGGACCAATGAGTACCCCCATTGATGGGCTTCACTAGTGATGCTATGTCAGTCGAAGGAATAATAACATTAACTATGGTGGTAGGATGATATCCAAAACAATCTAAAGCATAAGTAGATTTTTTGGTAATAAGAGCTCCATTTGCTCATAATGCAATTCTTGGCTGACCTACTCTCAATACACTTCGAGTAGTAGTATCAACCTACTATTTGAAGATAAAGTTTCCAATGAGCTACGGGGTCGAAGAGATCAGAAGAGATCAAGCTTTGGCAAAATATTGCTACTTAATCACTTTGCAAAAGACGAACAATTAGATCTTTGTCCAGTTTATAGGTTAGATGTCTGGAATGATCTTACTAAAGAACGGAGAGAATCTATGGAAGATCTTGTCTCAGTCCCTTTAGATGATGGAAATAAGGAGCACATGGTGCAGATCGGCTCTAATCTAAGAAAGGAATTATGAGAATAGCTCATCCATTTCCTATAGAGAAATGCAGATGTCTTCACTTGGGTTCCTGTGGATATAATCAGAATCAATGCCGAAGTTATGAATATCACCTGGTTGTTGACCCCAAACATTGGCCAGTGTAAGAAAAGATGCGCAGCTATGCTCCAGAGAAACTGAAGACAATCATAGAAGAAGTCAACAAGCTCCTTAAGATCGGATTCATGCAAGAAGTCTGCTATCCAAATTAGATTTCTAATGTGGTCCTCATCAAGAAAGCAAACGGTAAATGGAGAATGTGCATAGACTTCAAGAAGTTGAATAAAGCCTACCTAAAAGATAGCTACGCCTACTTAGAATTGATCAACTGGTGAACGCAACCTCGGGCCATAAACTTCTCACTTTCATGGATGCCTTTTTCGGCTATAACCAAATTCAGATAGCACCAGAAGATGAGGAGAAGACTGCTTTTACCATGATCTTTATTATTACAGGATCATGTCCTTTGGACTTAAAAATGCTGGTGCAACTTATCAATACCTAGTGAATAAGATCTTCAAGAAATAAATCGACCGCAATATGGAAGTATGTATAGATGATATGCTGGTTAAAAGCTGAGCTTCATCAAACCATATTGTCGATCTTAAAGAGACCTTTAGCATCTTTTAAAAGTATAAGATAAAGTTAAATCCTACTAAGTGTGCCTTCGGTGTGACCTCAGAAAAGTTCTTGGGGTACATGGTGTCAAAGCGTGAGATTGAAGTAAATTCGGAGAAAATTCAGACCATTCAAGAGATAACTATTCCGAGATCAATAAAAAATGTTCAACGTCCAATAGGAAAGATGGCGGCTCTGAACAACTTCATCTTGAGGTCGACCGAGCGATACATATCCTTCTTTCGAGTTCTCAAACAACCAAAGAACTTTTGCTAGACCACTGAATGTCAACAAGCATTTAAAAAACTCAAGGACTACCTTGCTCACCTCCTATTAGCAAAGCCCAAACCTAAAGAGGAACTATTTTTGTACCCGACAGTCTCTCTAATAGCTTTCACAGTAGTCTTAATCAAAGAAGAAGCAAAAGTTCAACGACTGATCTATTATATAAGTCGGGTTCTGAGGGATGCTGAGATCAAGTACGCAAAGTTAGAAAAACTAACTTATGCTTTATTGATTGTAGCTTGAAGACTTCGATCTTATTTTTAGAGGCATATTATAACTCTCCTTATTGATGAATCAATCAAGGCAGTTCTTCAGCAAACAAATGCTTCCGAAAGAATCGCAAAATGGGCAATTAAGCTTACTAAATTTGATATCAACTTTCAATCTCGATCGTCAATCAATGCTCAAATATTGGTAGACTTCATAGTAGAATGCACTATCTCGGATGAGGCCGAACATGAGCAGAATAAAATCAGCATTTCATGGCTACAGCCGACCTCCTCTGAAGAAAGAGCAGATCTTCCTGAAGGCTTCTGGGTCCTATATGTGAACAGCTCCTTCAATGCTTTGGACGCAAGCACTGGGTTGATCTTAGTAAATTCGGAGGGAGTCATTGCCGAATACGTTTTGCGCTTTGAATTTTCTGTAACAAACAATGGGACCGAATATAAAGCTCTGATTGTGGAGTTAAGGATAGCCGAAGAGTTAGAAGTAGATCGGCTTCAAGCTTACAGTGATTTTTAACTGATGGTCGGACAAGTTAATGGTAATTATGAAGCTCATGAAGAAAACATGATGAAATATCTCAAGCAAGTGAAGAGCTTGACCCCAACCTTCAACCATTTTGACATCAAGCAGATTTCGAGAGCAGAAAATATTATATCCGATCTTCTCTCTAAATTGGCAACATTGGCACCAACTGAACTGACCAAGGAGGTCTTCTTTGAAGTTCTGAAACATCCAAGTTTGGAAGAGCAACAATTCATGATTCAGGTTGACCATGAGCCTTGTTGGATCGATCCACTAGTTGCTTATTTCAAAGATGAAATTCTCTCCCATGATCCAAAAGAAACTCAAAGATTAAGAAATTAGGCCTCTCGGTATGTTCTATATGAGAGTAAGTTGTATAAAAGATCGTATTCTCTACCACTCTTAAAATATCTTCAACCTTTTGAGGTCGATTTTTTAGTATGAAAAGTGCATGAAGAAATCTGTGAAAGTCATTTGGGGGTCAGGTCCTTATCTTACAAGCTACTTCGGCAGGACTACTATTGGCCAATAATGTATCATGATTCTATGGAGTATGTCAGAAAGTATGACTGGTGTCAAAGAAATGCAAATATTCAAAGACAATCGACCTCCGAGCTTACACCCTGGGTGCCCCATGGCCATTTGCACCATGCGGAATGGACATACTTGAACTTTTTTTCATGGCATCTGAACAGCGAAAGTTTCTACTGGTAGCAATTGATTACTTTACAAAGTGGGTTGAGGCCGAACCTCTGGCAAAAATTACCGAAGCTAAAATGTAGGACTTCATTTGAAAGTCAATTATTTGCAGGTTTGGCCTATCTCAGATCCGTATAATGGATAATAGATGATAGTTTGCTAGAACAAAATTTATCGAGTTTTGTGAAAACATGAATATCTCCCATCACTTCACATCAGAAGGTCATCTACTAGCAAATAGCGAGACCGAGGTAACCAACAGAATCCTGTTGCAAGGTATTAAAGCAAGATTTGAGAAAGCAAAGGAGACTTGGGTAGACGAACTTTATTATGTACTCTGGGCATACCGAACTATCTAAAGATTGTCAACTAGGGAGACTCCATTTTCCTAGCCTTCAGAATAGAAGCGATCATTCTAGTAGAACTCAAATTCCCGTCGACATAAGTTGTAGCTTTCAGTGAGCAGCAGAACTCATAGGACCTTAGGGCTAACCTTGACTTGTTGGAGGAAAAATGAGAAAAGGCTCAAGTTCGGATGGCAGCCTATAGGCAGAGAGTAGCTCGCTACTACAACTCCAGAGTTAGGCAAAGTATTCAAAGTAAGGGATTTGGTACTTCGAAAAGTGGCTGTTTCACAACCTCATAACCATGGAAAGCTCGCTTCGAAGTAGGAACACCCGTATGAAATTAAAGAGGTCGTCTGGCCCGAAACTTATTACTTGAAGAAGCTCGGAGGAGCAGCACTCCCGTGATCCTAAAATTCGAAAAACTTGCAAATGTATTACCAATGATCTTGTCTTAATAAAAACTTCTCATTTCATATCTCTATGCTTTGGTGCAAATTGTATAATGATAGGAAATGACCTAACCGAACTTCATCCTTAAATGAAGTAAAAGACCTCTGATTATCTAAGATTGAAGGAAAGAGAGGCTCCTTCAACGATCCTTTTGTGCTTCCACTATTTTATTAGGAATAGGAGGAGAACCTCATCCTAATATGAGCAAAATAAAGATCTTCGGTTATCTAAGATCGGAGGAGGGGGAGAGGCCTCTTCAATGGCCCTTTTGTGCTCCCATTATCCTATTAAAAATAGAAGAAGAATCTCATCCTAACATGAGCAAAGTGAAGACCTCTAGTTATCTAAGACCAAAAAGGAGGGAGAGGCCCCTTCAATGGTCCTTTTGTGCCCTTATTATCCTGTTAAGAATAGGAAGAGAATCTCATCCTAACATGAACAAAGCAAAGACCTCTAGTTATCTAAGATCGGAGGAGGGGAGAGGCCCTTTCAATGATTCTTTTGTGCCCCCACTGTCCTGTTAGAAATAGAATGAGAACCTCATCCTAACATGAACAAAATGAAGACCTCTAGTTATCTAAGATCGGAGGGGGGAGAGGCTCTTTCAATGGCCCTTTTATGCCCCCGCTGTCCTGTTAGGAACAAGGAGAACCTCATCCTAACATGAGTAAAGTAAAGACCTTCGATTATCTAAGATCGAAGGAGGGAGAGGCCCCTTCAATGGCCCTTTTTGTGCCCCCACCATCCTGTTAGAAATAGGAGGAGAACCCCATCCTAACATGAGCAAAATAAAGGCCTCTAGTTATGTAAGACAGGAGGAGGGAGTGGTCCCTTTCAATGGCCTCTACTGTCCTGTTGGGAACAGAAGAAGAACCTCATCCCAATATTAGCAAAGTATAGACTTTCGATTACCTAAGATAGAAGGAACACCTCACACTGACAAAAGTAAAAAACAACCTTGTCAGGAATAGGAGGACCTTGTTTTGACCAAGGATAGAATAAAGCCTAACCATGTCAAGAGCAGGGAGAGGACCTCGTCTTGATGGGGAATAAAGAAAAACCAACTGGGTTGAAAATAGAAGGATAACCTCATCCTAACATGAGCAAAACATAATTATGTCGAGAGCAAAAGAAAGATCTCATCCTAACGAGAATAGAGACTGACTGTATTAGGAGCAGAACGACAACCTCATTCGGGCATAGAAAAAGATCTTCAATTAAATATCCCTGACAACCACATTCTCAAAAAAGAAGAAGAAGAAGAAGAAGAAGAAAAGAAAGAAAAAAAAGAAAAAGAAAGCAAGCAGAGCTATCAACAGATATTCAACTCACATAGAGTAAAAATAGAAAAAAGGTATCATTTTATTAGAATCAAAGTCGGTTACAAAATAAAGATTTGTAAGACCAATTATAATAGGAAGAAAGAAAAAGTCAAACTTCTAAGAGGGGTCTGATTCCTCGAACTTTGGACTATTGGCCATCACCAAAGATTCTTTCAAGATGATAATCTCTTCCTATTGACCCCATGATTGATTTTGATGATTGTAAAACTTTGAGTATTTAAGTATTTAACCATGTGTTTCATGAGTGGATATAGGTCTTTTTAGGTATTTAAATTAAAGAATCATTTCAAGAAAAGATTTACAAAAATTCATTAAGTCAAGATTCTTAAAGAAAAGATTTTTCTTAAGCTTCTAAAGATCAGAAGAAAGATAGCACTTTGACCAAAATAAGGAAGACATAAAGTAGAAATTAAATAAAAATCAAATCTTCTTGATTGGTGCAAAAAATCCCTTAATATAGCCTTGGAGCAATTTTTGAGATGTCTTGAAATTTTTTCGAGAGCTCTCGAGTGGACTGGCATGCCCCAAGCGCTATTCTGGCACGATTTCGAGAGATCTCAAGTTGAACTCGAAATATCTCGATCTCAGAAGATAGAAACTAAGTTTCTGTGCTCTAAGAGTGAGAGGTCTCATGGTTCCAGTGAGATATCTCGATTCAAAATTGAGAGATCTCAAAATTTGACGAAAAGTCTCATGAAAAATCAAGAGGTCTCATTCTGCACGGACAGCCTTCAATGAATAGTTTTGCAACGACTATTTTTCGATACCAATGGCTATTTTAGAGCTCCCAATAGCTAGAACTTTTACTCCAACCATCTCTAAAAGTATTTAAAGGTGGAGAATCAATTAAAAAAAAAAGAAGAAAGGGATTTAAAGAAAGATTCTTTTATTTTCGGTAAGAAACATTGAATATCCAAAAAAAAGAGAAAAGAAAGAAAAGTTGTGCACAGATTTTAGTGAGTCTTCAAAGCAATCTTCTCCAACATCTTCCACATTCTCTCAAACATAATTTGAAGAAAAACCAAGCTTTAATCGAACATATCATCGGCTTCCTCTTTAGGATTTAAAAGAGCTTAAATTCTATTTTTTATATTATACTAAAACTTTGCTTGTATTTTTTATTTCTTTTCAAGTTTCTTTGGGGGAAAGAAACTTGGGGATTAGGCCCATCCAAGTTCAAAATTGAATATTGTAGATTTTGATTGGTGAGCTCGAAAAACCAACTAGGTTAATAGTGATCCCGAAAAACTATTAGTGTAAGATTTTGGATGGTACTCCTGTGAAAACCAACTAGGTTTGTTTGTGAGCCTGAAAAAATAAACATACTATAATCAAGAGTATATTATAGTGAAAATCTCAAGAAAAGCTTGAAAAATGGACGTAGGAGTGGATTGCTCCAAACTACTGTAAAATCTTGTGTGTTTGCACTATATTTTTAATTCTTGCTTTACTTACTTTATTATTTACTTAGATTAGCTTTCAAATTTTTTCGTAGCATTTGTATATCCTAAAACCGCTGCTGCTTATATTGTTTACATTTAAACCATACTATTTAAGTTAAAATCAAAGCACATACCTATTTAGAAAGCAAATTTGGTTAAAATTTTATAAGAACCTAATTCACCCCCTCCCCCCCTCTTGGGTTACTACCTTTGGGCAACAATTGGTATCAGAGCAGGTGCTCTATTATTAATTTTTGACTTAACCGTCGAGAGTAAAAGATCTTGCCAACCCAAGTACAATCTTTTTTGAATGAAGGCCATTCTATTGATCATCCCCCACTGTTAAATGAATTAAATTACATACATTGAAAAATTAGAATGAAAGTTTTTATACAATCACATGACTATAACCTATGAAAAATTATTGTCAATGGCCCTCACATACAAAATACATTATTTATTAATGAAGAATCAATGCATCTAAATGCTAAGGCTTTAAATATAATTTATTGTTCATTAGATATAAATGAGTTCAATCTAATTTCTTCTTGCATTTCAGCAAAATAAGTTTGGAAGAAATTAAAAACTATTTTTGAGGGAGCAAAATAAGAAATATCAGGCTCCAAAGAAGACAAGAAAGCTCATCCCAATCTTTCCCTCACAACTCATGAGGATGAAAAGAAGAAAAAGAAGAAGAGAAAATAAAAGAAAAAGAAAGCATTAATTAAGAAAGAGCAAAGCGAAGAAAAAAAAAGAAAGAAAGAACTATAAATTCTTGCCTCATGGCCAATGACGATGAGGTAAACATTAATGACTCTTTTGATTTTACGTTTGATGAGTTATTTGAAGCATTTAACGGTTTAATAGATGAATATAAAAAATTAAGGCTCAAAAATAAAGAACTTAAAAAGCCTAATCTTTCTTTGGTTGAAGAAAAAAATAAAATTTTGAGTAAAAAAGAAGATCTTTTGAAATACATAAAAAATATGGCCAAAGAAAAGAAAGATTTTTTAGAACAAATTAAAATTCTAACCAAGAAAACGGAGAATATTATTGAATCTAAAAAATTCTTAGTTAAAGAAAAAGAAATCCTTTCAAAATCTAAAAGCTCTTTAGTTAAAGAAAATATTGAACTAGAAAAGGAATATGAGGTTTTGAAATTCTCCTTAGAAGAAAAAGAAAATCTTTTAGAAGAAATGAAATCTTTTATGGAAGAAAATAAAAAATTGAGAAAAGAGATTGAAAACTTGAAGCCCATGCTTGAAAAATTTTTAATTAGATCTCAAAAGCTTCAAGCAATTTTGAATAATCAAATGGTTGTTTTCAATAAAGCTAGAATTGGGTGTAATCCTTTAAGAAAATAGAAATTTATCAAAAATATGTTTAGCAAAGTTTTATTTAAAAATAATTCATTTACATATCTTAAATATAACAAAGTAGGTCATAAAATTTCTGAATGTAATATTAAGAAAATTAGTCATACTTTAGTTAAATAAATTTAGGAATGCACTATAACATCCATGGATCTAAGATGACTTGGGTAGCAAAATCTAGTAAATAATTTTGTAGGTACACCAAGGATCCAATAGAATGAAAAGAGAAAAAATTTTTTAATGGATGCCTTAAAAATGAAAATGGATAGATAATGCTTTTGGATAAAATCTAAATTTTTCTCACATCATACCATCAATATTTGTTTGATTAAATCTATTGATTCTAATAATCTATTTATGTAGTTTTATATCATATTTACTTGCATGAAATACTCTCTATGTTTCAATGAGATTAGAATGATTAATTGATTTTGATGCTTGAAATAATTTGAATATTTTGATTTTTAAATCAACATGCTCTCTTCTATATATCATGCTATGGATAAAATGGTTTTATCTTAAAATTTAGCATGATATCTTAAGCCTCCCCATATCAATTTTATAATTGATGAATTTAATTTAAAAAATGCTTAATGGGTGTGAATATTTTAATTACTAAATCTACAAGAAAAATTATTTTTTTTGGCATTTCTTATAAAAAGCTAAATTATTAAAATTCTTCTAAAAATTTGAAACTCTCTAGTTGAACTGAATACATAAAGTCTTCATTCAGTTTTCTATTGATTTGATCTTATTTAAATTGATTATTTGAACCCCCCAATTGATTATTTTTTATGATCCCCTAAATTTTCTTGAATATCTCTCTTGATCATCAATTTGATTGACTCTTTGATCTTAAAAGAAAATTTATTGATGAACATTCTTATTTTATTTCAATTAATTGATTTTGAAAATTAAATTTGAAAAATGATCTTCTTGAATCTTTTAAAATTGATGTCTAACAAGATGTTTCAAGAAAGCTGTCATTTATCTTTAAAGCTAAATATTTAAAGAGGACTTTAATTTTAAGTAATTGGTATCAAATAGCTCATTATCTGCCATGTATTTGATCAATTTATCTTTTGACAAAAAGAAAAAAATATCTTTATTTTAAATCTAACTTTGCATAGCTATATGTTTAATATGATATCATTTGAGACAAATTCAAAAATTTATATCTTTTCTGAAACTATAAATGCTTGATTTTTTTTAAGAAAAGGAAGAGATGATATTTTGAAGAATAACTTAAAATCTTTTTATAATGTATCTTGACTGATTTGCTAATATTAACTTAAATTAATTTATTTGAATCAATTTATCCTTATCAATTCAAAACTAAAATCATTGGTATCAAGCTAAATTTATAAATTAATCTTTAAATGGTATTAAAGCAAGAATATCATGATTTAGTCTTAATTCAATTTAATTGGTATCAAGATAATCTTTCAAAGAAATGACTTTATTTACTAAAGTAAGAAAAAAAAAATATTAAAGAAGAATTGATCATTTATTTTAAAAAAAGACTTTGAAATTGAAATTTTTTTTAATTTTAAAAAAATTGAATTTAGTAGTTAAATTCATGTTAAATATGCTTGATTTGAAAGAAAAGGGGGGAGAAAACTTGTAAGCTAAAATAATCGAGCCAAAGTTATGAAAAATAGGGGGAGATAATGTTATTGAAACATTAAAAGAAAAATGAACTCTTGGTATCTTTAAAATAAGAGGAGAAATATTTTTTATCTTAATTTGATTGAAAATTTTGATTAATTTATTTTGAGATAAATATATTTTGATCTTAAATTCTCAATCAATTAATTTATAATCTTCTTAAATTAGACTTTCATATATTTATTCAATTTAATTTATTTTAATTGATTGCTATATCATTTTTTATAACTATTCGGAGTAAAATTGAATTTAAAACATATGTTTACTCCAAGAAATGAATCTTTAAACTCAAATTTAAAACTTATTTAAAAATTTAAATTTGATACTAAATTTTTTATGTGCATTGCAAAATTCTTATGAACTATTACTATTAAAATAATTTTTACTCAAAAAAATAAATTTGAAAATATATCTATATATTGCTTTGATACTGCTTATTTTACTTTGTTCGATACATTCTTAATACATACTTTTCTCAAACTCAATTGACTAAAATTTTTTAAGAAAAGAAAAGATTGAATATTGAATTAAATGTTATGCTTGATTTCATATTCAAATCTTTTGAAAAGCTCTATTCTCCTTAAAGTTTAAAAGTGCATATATAAAAATCTAATTAAATTTCATATTAATTCAAAAGAGGGAGAGCCTTCTAAAATTAAAATGAATATTTGAAACTTAGTTTGAGTTAAAGGATAAATTTTTGAAAGGAAAATGATTCATTTAAATTAATTTTATGAACTTAATACATCTCTCAATTTAATGCTTTGATGTTGATTTTGATGGTTTTTTGTTTCTTCCCATGAGCTTTTTGATATTATCAAAAAGGGGAAGAAGTATGTTGTATATATGCTTAAAGGATTGATGCTAAGAAACTTAAAGTTTTGATATTTTAAAGATTAATTGAGAACATTCATGAAGTATGCATTTAAGTGTTTGATCTAGTACTTCATGTCTTCATAATACATATTAGCAAAATGTATTGAAACACATTATTTATTTTTGTTGTGCATATACTCATAGTTTTGCCATCATCAAAAAGAGGAAGATTGTTGACCCCATGATTGATTTTGATGATTGCAAAACTTTGAGTGTTTGAGTATTTAACCATATGTTTCATGAGCGGATATAGGTCTTTTCAGGTATTTAAATTGAAGAATCATTTCAAGAAAAGATCTACAAAAATTTATCAAGTTAAGATTCTTAAAGAAAAGATTTTTCTTAAGCTTTCAAAGATCAGAAGAAAGAGAGCTCTTTAACTAAAATAAGAAAAATATAAAATAAAAATTAAATAAAAATCAAAATTCCTTGATTGGTATAAAAAATCCCTTAATAAAGTCTTAGAGCAGTTTTCAAGATGTCTCAAAATTTTTTTGAGAGCTCTCAAGTGGACTGGCACGCCCCAAGCATTATTCTGGCATGATTTCGAGAGGTCTCGAGTTGAACTTGAGACATCTCAGTCTCAGAAGATAGAAACTTAGTTTCTATGCTCCAAGAGCGAGAGGTCTCACAAAATTCTCGAGAGATCTCATGATTTTGGCAAGATGTCTCGATTCAGAACTGAGAGGTCTCAAAATCTGGCAAGAGATCTCATGAAAAATCGAGAGATCTCATTCTGCACGGACAGCCTTCAATGGATAGCTTTGCAATAACTATTTTTCGATCATAATTACTATTTCAGAGCTCCCAATGGCTAGAACTCTTACTCCAACCATCTCTAAAGGTATTTAAAGGTGGAGAATCAATTAAAAAAAAATAGAGAAGAAAGGGATTTAAAGAGAGATTCTTTTATTTTCGGTGAGGAACATTGAATATCCAAAGAAAAGAAAATGAGAGAAAAGTTGTGCATAGATTTCAACGAGCCTTCAAAATAATCTTCTACAACATCTTCTACATCCTCTCAAGCACAATTTGAAGAAAAGCCAAGCTTCAATCGAGCACATCATCGGCTTTCTCTTTAGGATTTAAAAGAGCTTAAATTCTATTTTTTATATTATGCTAAAACTTTATTTATATTTTTTATTTCTTTTCAAGTTTCTTTGGAAGAAAAAAATTTGGAGATTAGGCCCATCCAAGCCCAAAATTGGATATTATAGGTTTTGGTTAATGAGCCCAAAAAATCAATTGGGTTAATATTGATCCCAAAAAACTATTAGTATAAGGTTTTGGTTGGTGCTCCCATGAAAATCAACTAGGTTTGTTTGTGAGCCTGAAAAAACAAACACACTGTAATCAAAAGTAGATTATAGTGAAAATTCTAAGAAAAGCTTAAAAAGTGAACGTAGGAGTGGGTTTCTTCGAACCACTATAAAATCTTATATGTTTGTGTTATGTTTTTAATTCTTACTTTACTTGCTTTATTATTTGCTTAGATTAGCTTTCAAATTTCTTCATAGCATTTGTATATCCTAAAACCGTTGTTGCTTATATTGTTTATATTTGAACCACACTACTTAAGTTAAAATCAAAGCACATACCTATTTAGAATCCAATTCACCCTCCCCTCTTGGGTTGCTACCTCTGGGCAACACTTTCTCGAGCTTCTTTCTCCTTATCAAATTATCATGGAACATCCTGTCAGCTCTTTGAAAGTTTTCTTCTGATGCCTGCAGTCTTTTTCTCAGAACCTCCAACTCCGCTTCAGCATCCTTGATAGCTTGCTGTTCACAAACCAACTAAAGCTTCAGTCTCTGAACTTTGGCTTTCTCCATCCCAACTGATTTTGAAAGCTCACCCACGATCCTCTTTAGGAAGGTAATCTCCTTCGACTTTCTATTGGTGTCGGATCGATAATTATCGACGAGCTGCTGTTGAAGCCGAGCCACCTCGTTGTTAGCAACACAGAGCTTTTCCTCTAGCATAAAAATTCTCCCATACCAACCCAATCGGTAGGTCTCATAGGCGAGCTCGACATCGTGCAGCTACTTCTAGAGCGTAAAAAATCTCTAAGATCAATCCCATTCATACCGGGCTTTATCGAAAGTCCATGGCGAACTCTTCTCCAACAGCTGGATTTTCTCTTTTGCCATCTTGAGCTCAACTTCGAGGGAGCTGATCTTTACAGTTAACACCCAGGACTTGTCACCAATGCTTTTTTTTAAGCTCAGCCAACTTTCTCTCAAAGTTATCTTTCTTGATGTTGAAGCTTACAGAATCTTTCATATGTAACTTGCGGAGATGAGTGACCTCAACTATCACCTCCGAAGCATTCTTTCTGGATTTCTGAAGTTTGTCTTCTGTCTTCTTCAACTTCTTCTTTAGGTGATGGGTTTTTCTCTTTAAACTTTTAACTATAGGTCTCAGAGGGATACCTTAAGATAATGGCTCAACATCGGTTAGGCATAACTGGCCTTGACTTGGGTCACTAGAAGGATTTTGAACAACACTCACCACAGTACAAGTACGAGGAAAGAAAGTTTACTTTCATTGCATTAGCAAAATGATTAAATACATTGGAGAAAAAGAAAAGAAAAATACAATCATTAGAAATTTTAAACCTCGGGCGGCACAGCGATAGACGAAGTCGACACATCATTCATGGCCTCAAGTTCAAGAATAGGTTTGGAGACTGCAGCCACAAGTTTGGGAGCTTTGGGGGTCAGTTCGATGGTGGGAGAGGCAGCACCGACATCAGAAGGATCAGCTTTTTTGCTGGGTTCGTCCGTCAGAAGGTCAAGATCTACTTCTGAAATATTTTTTGCGATCGTTCTCATACAGATCTCAAACCCCTCCAAAAAGGCCTCCTTAGCGAAGCTAATCTTGATGTCCTCCATAGCTATGAAAGACTTGAAGGCTTCGATGGCACGTTCCTTCACAGCATCGATCTCTTCTTTGGCCTTCTTTCTCTTATCTTCTGAAAGAGCCAAGGCCACCTTCAAACTCGCAGAAGCTTCTTTCTCTCTCTGCAATGCCTTCCAAATGTGCTCAACTTCTACAGCTTGTATCTCTAAGGCTGCCTTCAAATGATCGACCTCAGCCTGGACCCTTTCGGCCTTCGCTTGAGCCTCCTGAAGGGTTTTAGAAATCTTGGCCTAACGAAGGTCAGCTGCCCTCAAACGGGCGAACAAGTAATGTTCCAGCTATAGAACAAAAAAAAATTAAGTCAGAACTTAGAAAGTACATACTTTATTTCAGTAAACTCAGAAAAGTTGATTACCTCAAGATAGGTAGTGAAAGATTCATCAAACCTCTCCTCATCCTCCTTCTGGATCATTTTGTCAACGATGTGCGGAAGAAGGCTGTCGTGCATCAAGGAATGGATGACCTTCCAATCGTCCAAGAAATCCCGCTCCTGGCCAGAGCCCTCACCATCAAAGCGCCCGACCTTCCTCCTGACCTTCTTGGCAACGACATTTTTCTCCTTTTTTTTCTTCTCTACAACTTTCTGCCGCTTAGGAGATGTAGAGGGAGCAGCTTCATCAGGTATGGCCAAACTTAGCGCTACCGCATCGAATTCTGGGGTGGGCGCTGCCTAGATCGGCACGGCTAGGACTGGCTCTTCAGCACGAGCACTCTTTGAAGGTTTTCCAGCAAAGCTACGCTTCCTCTTGAGGGATTTGATTTTCTTTGCTAAGCGGTTTCGCTCTTCAGGAGTCATCTCTACGATAGAGAAAATTAAATGTCAAAAGAGGGAAAACAATGCTCGATCGACTAGTTGCGGGCGACTACCTGCTGAGTCAAGAGGATTGAGACCAAGGTTAAATAAGGTCTAATCGTCTAAGAGTCTGGAAATCAAAGAAGCTCGATAGTTTTTTAGTCTGTCGGCCGAATTTCGATCTTCTTTCTCAAGTCCTAGAGTTCATCGAACCAAATTTCTTATATTTTCCTAGGAAGGAAGCCCTAACTCTAAAGAGGGATACAAAACAAAAAGGAATTTCTCCTTCCAATTGTGAATGGAAGAAGAGGCGCCCTTGAGCAACCCCTTTTTGCTAAACTGGGGAGATACATACCATCAATCTTTGGCGATGGGGTAATGTTTGAAGGTAAAGAAATTGCAGAACAGAGAAATAGTAGGTCAGACTTCATCCAGGATATATAAGAAAAGAAATCCTATGATAAACCTAAATGAGTTCGGAGCCATAGAAGTGAGGAAGATATTTAAGAACCTAAATAAGTCTACTACAAAAGGAGTATCGGTGGTCAAAGTCCTGCATGAAGAATTTCAACATATAAGCAAGTTCGGCCCGAAGGAGGAGAGCAGGCTCAGTCACGGGGACCTGATAGTTCAAGTTCGTATTCAAAAGAAATTCTGAACTAGATTCTGATCAAGGAAAGGTCTGCAAGCTGAAGTTTTCAAGGGATGGTGTCAGAAATGAAAGGAGGTCAGGATACTTCTACGAACTCAGAGTCGTTATGGGATAGATCCATCAATGCTAAATGGGTCGATCTCTTGGAACAAGTTGACCAAGATCCTTTGGTAGACATATAGATCAAATTGAGTTAGAAAAACCCCAAAAAATTAGAAAAAATAAGATTCAAGGCTTTCTTGAAGAAACCGAATGAATGAAGGTACAAAAAATATAAGAATAATCAGAATGAGAGTTTTGAAACTAACCTGAATTAGTTAAGAAGAATGGAGAGATGGTGAGTTCGCTCAAAGACAAGTCGAAGAACCCCCAAGATCGAAGAAAATGGAGAAAGAAGCTGGAGCTCTCAAGCAGGAGGAAAAGAAAAATTGGAGGAAGAAGAAGGAGATCTCAATCAAAATGAGACTCCAAAGGAAGAAGATGAACTTAAATACCCATAGAAGCTCAAGACGGTTATGATTGCAAGTCTCCTCCGATCGATCCTCGATTGACACATGTCTCGCTTATCATGGCGGAGGTTTGGCAATGGGCAAAGCCTTAATTACGCTATATCTTGGGTAGCATTTCGACAGGAATTTTAAAAATTATCTTTTCGGATCACCTCGTATTAAAAAAGCTTCAGCTCCTGCGCGAATACTGCCAAAACATTCTTTCCAACAGGCATGAAAAGTGGAAAAGAACTTTGGTGCTCATATTTCTTTACTTTTTTCGAATTTTGAACTCGGGAGTAGGGGGCTTGTGTTGGGGGTAAATCCTCTCCTATCGAAGTCCAGAAAGGTGTCGAGCCTTGGGATGACCTCGTCCGGTGACAACAACCATGACTAACTTCATCCAATAACTCTAAAACCTACAAGGCCTCGCGGGTCTCACCCAGACGAGTTTGAACAGTGATGACAGCCCTCTAAACAATTAAGTATTTAGTCCCAATGCAATATGGCCTGGCTGATCTTGAAGCTGCTTGAACTCCTCCCCAACTAAAACTTTTTTAGGTTGTTCAATCTTGATCTACAGAGCTACACCCTGAACAAACTTTTCCAATATGCGGTGAGTGCGGGTCTTTAGATTCTTGCAACAAGAACCTTGGATGTGCAAGCAAAAGGACCTCAGCATCAATCCTTAGTTCTGCGAATATCAGTCAACACACAAATAATCTTGGAGACATCCGAACCTCTTTTGAACTGTTATCTCCTCCAAGCTGGACTCCTACCGAACTCCTCCAATCAAACTCCATCCGAACGATCTCCGCCGATCGCCCTCCTTTCGGATGATCGCCCCCAGTTAGATTCCCTTCTAGACGAACTCCTTCCAATAGCCGAGCAAGCTCCCTTTGGTCGACCTCCTTTCGGTCGACCTTCTTCTGACCACCTGAAAGGATCTCGTTGTCCGCATAAATTTGGCTACCAGCTCAGTACAAGCCAACCCACATACGGGAAACCTTAAAAGAAGTCCAAACTTTTCTAAAAATATTATGACCCAAAGTTCTACACTGCCAATGCCTGCTCCCTCCAAACTTTAACTGTTAAATTTCAACGGACTGGTAAGTCACGACAAAGGATACCGCTCTCGACTAGCATGTCATGACAATGGACACCACCTTCCATAACAAACTTCATGTGGCTCCGAACAGTCCACTACCAGATGGTTACAGCTGTCACTATCAGTTTGTTATAGGCTCCATCTATATAAGAGATCCTCCAGATATATTTTATCTCTAAGCTAAAAACTCTACTTTAATTTTTTGAGCATTCCATTTTTATTGATCAGAAGAGCTGACTTGATCATTGGAGGATCCTGCCGGAGCCACCCCCAACTCCGATCAGGAATTGCCTTGTAGGTCACCAGCAGCGACCTCATCCTCCCCTGCTCCAGCTTGTTCTGGCATCAACCAAATTCTGCACCAACAGATTACAAGTTTAGGAGTCGAATTGTAAGAAATAAAGTTCGGTGTTTAAATTAAATTAGGGTATAAATTTTAGGATTTTTTATGAAGTTTATAGCCTTTTTTTGACTGATGGTTTGATTCATTCGTATTGATTTAGGTTAGTTAAAATGAGTCTTAGGCTCAGTAAATCCAAGTTTTGTCTTAATTGAGCAAAAAAAAAAACCTAGAATTCCTTTAGTTGCCTAGTTTCTTTAGTAAACATATCTCGAGGCAGCGTGGAGTGAAGAGAGATTTAATCATCGACATTAAATTTTCATACATACACATCTTAAAAACAAGACCTAATAATAAGAAAATAAGTTACAATTATTTGATTGTAAATATAAAAACTTGGTTAAAATTATATTCTACTTTTAAAAAAAAAGAATGTAGAAAAATCTTGTAAAAATCTTTGAATTCTATTTGCTTGTGAAATATTTAGTTGTCAAAGTTTTCACCCACAAACCCATCAACTCTTACTAAACTTAGCATGTCATCCATGTAGCTATAGAACCTGCTTGCTGCATCCATGATTCATCATCTCTACACGGGTTTGGAGGATGAAAAAATAGTTCATTTGGACCAGTCATCAGACATTGAGCCCCCGTCCATTCAAATCTTGTTTTTCGCCGAGCGAAAGAAAGCTTTCCAAAAACTGTGTCATAGTCTTGAGATTTTCCACCGCGGAAGGAGAAGAAGGTGGCAGTTGTAAAGATCCCGCTTGGAAAATAACTAGAGGAAGATTTAAGCTAGGGACTCCCTACTCCTATGGATCTCTAACCTCCATCATCTCTACCGGTTCTGAAGGATTGACCATGTCCATAGTCTCCATTTCCTCCACTGAAGGCTCCTCTATCAGAGTCTTTTCTGCAACCCCTGTGAAAACCCCTCTCGAAGGAGTCAATAGGATGGCCCCCATCGTTAAGGCTGCGGTTTCGACCATCAAAGGAGGATTTTCATCCGTTGCTATCGCCAAAGCTGAAGAAAATGGGGTTGAGAGAATAATGGCCAGAACCTCAAGGATAATGCCTCCAGAAGCTGATGGATCGTCAGATGAAGCTTTGACTTATCTCATTCGAGCCGACAACAACTCCAACTTCCTCAATAACATTGGATCCATCCTACCTCCAAAGATTACAACGAAAGCTCAGAACGAGAAAGGTAGTAGTCACTTTTGATGCGATTCTCTTCAACACGCTCGCTAAATGGATTTTTGAAAAAAGAAAGATGAAGATAAAAAGCCACCACCTGAATTAAATTCTTAAAAAGACCGCTGGCTGGGTGGTCCCCCAATCACGATCATTTTCGATAATCCCACATGATAGGCTGGCATCATCAATTTTAAATGCCAAAAAGTGCATCCAAAAGCATGAGCATGCATTCTCCAATCTAAGGTACAACTTCAGGAATTGTTCTTTCGCCTAATCCTCAGACTCAAGGCTAGGAGAGTAGTGTTACAGTGGTAACAAAAATATCTCAAATCAAATATGATAGCCTTGTGAATACCTCAGATTAGTATACTATCACGAATGCCTCAAGCCAACTAAGTTGTCTATATGGTTGTCGACCCAAATGCTGAGCTGAAGTATATGATTTTGATCTACTTGTCTTCAATCTAATCAGCGGCTTGTACAGCATTTGAGCTTCATCAACCACCTCAGCTAGTCAGTTTCCTGGCATGTGCAGCAATCCACCTTGCGGATAAGCTATAACCAAGCTATTATCCACTCCTTCTGATCTCGCAGGAACAAATAAAGGATATTCAAATCTTGCCGATAACAGTCTTAGCAATAACAGCCTCCTCATTCTATGAGAGAGAAAGAGGGCTATAATCCCACAATGGCACAATTAATGACTTGAGATCTTCGAAATCGCACGTTCCCACTATCATTTTTCTCTACAAATACCTAAAGCTCCGAGGACCCAAGTAAGTAATCCCTCTCAGAGAATCAGTTGTTGCTTATATTGTTCTCTATTTTCTAACTTAAGCGTCGGAGGGTCCTCACTGAAGCGCAAACCTCTGGTTTAAACTTATTTTGCAGGTCACTCCAGCATCCCCTTGGTATCCAGTCACTCACCTTCTGACCTCAACTAGAACAAGCAGCAATAGTTTTCATTTAGATGGAGGCCTCCTTGGGTGGGGGTCAAAACATGTTAATTTGCATTTGGCATACTTCTTTATGGGATTGTTGCTAGATTCTCACATTACCTACAGCAAACTCAACTGAAAATTCAGATAAATACAAATTCAAAATTTACATTAACCTTTTCAAAGCCTGTTCATTAGAATATCTTTCTTTCTTTCTTTTTTCTTTTTTTTTTGGGATAGGGCATTAGAACATCTTTCAGCAGCAACTCATAACCAACAACCTAGATTGAACATAACCCTCCATGAAATTCCTTCTATAAGAGCTTTTTTCCAGTAACATACTACAAGAGCCTTTGATCTGATTGTTGATATTGACTCCATTAGACTCCAAGCCTTTGCACTCATCTCCTGGAACCAAGGTTTGCCATACCATATCAGTATCAAATTAATATGCAATCTCATATCATACTGACACTCGGTATGTCTCGCCATCTTATATCATACTGTATACCAATAGTGTAATAGGATGATACTAGTACAACATCTAGTACTGACATGATGAACTATGCCTAGAATTAATGCAAATATATGCTCACTCTGGTTGCACAGCATGGTACAAAACCAGAATGAAGAGCCAGTGGAACCATGGTGATGCCAAGAATAAGAAAATGGAGAAGGTAGACTCAAGATGACAATTGATCTTAAAGGCTTCTAGTCAAAACTCACTTTTACGAAAGTAAATGCAAAATTAGAAGGACATGCAAAATTATTGATACAAGTATATGATAAGATGACAACATTGGCTGATCCATCTTGTTCGATCTGCATGAGGCAGATTTTACCCTACCAAATTAAAATATAGATTGGATATGAGTTCTAGAAAAATATCCAAAGCAGGCTCGGATCACATATATAAAAGTATGCCTCTCCTCGAACCCAACCCAATATAACGCTACTCTAAATCCCCCTTTCAAACTTATAATCATTTTATAATGTTCACATAAACAGTTCTTTAACCGACCCGACCCAACCTAATCTGACCTTTCTTATCGACCTAACTCGATCCAACCTGCACCTCTACTTGACCCAATCCAGCCCGAGGTGGGTATAGGGCATATATAGATATAAGATTTTCAATTATGACATTGGCCGTAGGGCTAGAACTGGGCTCGGGCCGGCCCGACTTTAGGTCATGCTTTGGACTCTGTCCGAAACAATTCAAGCCAAGTTTGGGCCTAAATATAGGGCCCGATTTTCCTTTGGGTTGGGCTCGATCTTATCTTTGGCCCGGCCCAGGCCCGAGACCAAAATTCAGCGCAATCAGAAGCCCGAATATTTGGCCCGAGCCCAATTTTCAAACTTAAATTGATTTTTCAATTTAACATATGCTTATCTGTTGGTAGCTTGATGAACTTTAATGATACTTTGATTATCTATTGGTTTTTCTTTTATGCTGCAATACACAACAAATATACACAGCGTTATGTTTTAGGCATGTTTTTGATTTTTCATTCACAGCCCTGATCGAGCCATCATGCACAGCATCCATTTTTAAATTTATGCATCAAGTAATAATATCTTTTGAGAGAATTGGAAGCTTTTTGGGCCTTGGGGAAGCTCCAGACTTTGCTGGGTTCATGTATAATTTTTATAATAAATATATCTCTTGGTTCTATCCACTATGTATATTGATTCTAATATATTCTAAACATCAGTCTACTCTAGAAGGAAGAGAAGTGAACTTGAAGCTGAACTGAAGCAAAAATGCACGATTTAGAGGATAAAATGGAGAGAATTTAGGAAGACAAGTGTGATAGAGTGCAAATGTCAAATGTGACAGCTAAATAATTATGAGTGTAAGAAATTGATAGTCTTAGAGGTGCAGTGCTTAATAATTATGAATTTGTTCTCAGTTGTTTTTGTTCTCAGTTGTGAGAGTTGTGACAGCTAAATAAAATGCAAGTGTCACTATAATAGGTGGTCCGGTGGATCATTTTTTGACTTATAACACATATTGTTTTCTTTTAAAAATAATACCTATTGGTCATTCTGAGAAATAAAAAATTTTATTTTCATAAATTCGGGCCAATCCAATATTTGGCCCAAATCAATAGTTCAGGCCAGCTTGATTGGATACGGCCAAGCTTGAATCTTAAATCTTAAAAAAATTTGGATCCAAGCCCAACCCGAAGCCCAAAAAGATATTTCAGACCGGGCTCGCATAGAGATGTAGCTCGACCCATTTCTAGCCCTAATTGACCAACCCACTCCATATCTAACCCCTTGCCATCCGGTGACTCCACAAAAAAAATAGGTATGGAAGAGGCAAGAAAAGCGACCAAATGCTTGCTACCAGATGATAAGTTAAAATAATGGTCAACAGCAAAAAACCATGACCACCAGACCACAAGTATTTTATCCATTGATCATCAATAATTCTTAAATTATTCTAGCATTTATTTAAAATCTCTCAACAAGACACCTCTTCATTGAACAATTGGAGAGTTCATCAACAACACATATTTTAGATAACTCAGGAGCTAATGTTACTAGCTTACAAAGTTGAATACAAGCACTGGAATCTTCTTGCAGATTTCATGTGTAAACAGACTACAACAGGGTAATTCCTGCTACAGATTTTCTTTTTCTTTTTATTCTCTTTTAGAACAACCGTGGTAACCAACTTCATGAAATTTAAACTATATAACTTGATGTCTGACCACTCGTGATAGATCAAAACCTGCTCCTCAACTTGTACACTTGACTGGGAATTGGAAGCAGCCTTCAGAAGTCCTGAGCATCTGCTTACCTTCAACAACCGCAATATAGAGATTGGGAATTCAAGATTGCCATCATAATCTCTATCACCGGACATGCAAGGCCACAAGCACTCACATGATCAGAAACATCCATATATATACAGCACAAAAAAAAATGCATTCTGACATTCATTATTCTGAGACATAAACCAGGAACCAACAATTCATGACGCTTATAACCATATTTCAAATTAAGGTTCCTCTCAAATATAGGAACAAAAAGGAAACTAGAAACACCAACGGATCAGTTAATACAACTTCGGATTGTTGTTTGATAACCACACGATGTAAATGACAATTCCAGGAGATCATTATGAAATCAAAGAAACCAATGAGACAAACTCTGATGTCACCCGCCCCTTTGACCTAATATTAATCACAAAGTGCTCAGGATATTTCCTTAGCAGCGTCAGCAGGCCGAACCATGGTCTACCTTTAGTTTCACTCTCTGGCCAGTCTTCAGATGTCAGATATCTTCTTACCCTACCATGATGCCAAATATTTCCATATTGCTCAAATAGCTGGATCAAAACAAGCACTCCATTAGGGGTTGCTGAGTTAACCGATCCTCAGGAAGATGCATTTAGAAACAACAAAATATTTGATAAACTATAAATTCTATAAATATTAGATGCACATAGAGAACTAGTTTTAGGAAAGAAAGATAAAACATGGAGCAAGAGAGTCAAATATTGCAAACCATTTGGGCAAAGATAACCAACAAAGGCTGCTGGAACCTTAAGCCAGCACCCTTAAGATTCATAATGCAGAACTATCGGAAATAAGCTAAAAAAATTATTAGAGTACAAGGAAGCAACTCATTACAATTCACCAGAATTGTCTGACGCATCGCAATGATTCAATTTTTTCCAGTTTTATCATGCATTGATATCAAACTTCATAAATCAGTTCTTGATCTCCAAAACAGGCTTCTATCAGTAAAAATGTAGTATCTCAGTACAAACATGTGAATAAACTATTTTGTTATTTCACGGTTAGAAGTTTGAAGTTAACTAGACCAAGATAAATTGGTAGCAAAACTAACAGTAACTTTAGTTCGTAGCATAAGATTTTGAAGCATATTCCAACAAACAGCTAATTGCATGGTTTCCATCAAGAATAAAAACATTTAAATGGAAATCATCAGGAACATAAAGACAAACCCATAGGATAAAAATGGAAAACTCATAAAACTTCTAATTCTGGAAAGTGTTGGTGCTTGACCTGCTAAAATTATGGTTACTAGCTTACCAAGTTGGTAGTTGGTCTTCAATAGTAGCTTGCAAGGATAGGGACAAAGTATAAATTCTGTACGAATTGTAATTTTTGAAGTACATTATTGAAATTCACATAACTCCTACCACAATGACCAGCTAGTCTAAACCATCTGATTTTTAAACTTGGGATTTCTTATTTGTGATTTGTTCAAACTAGAAATTAAATTCTAATTTGATGACTAGGTGCTTGGTTGGATCTAAGTGGGCCTGAAGGTCACATAAATCATGTTAGTCCACTCCTAAAAATTTGGTACATAAGTCAGGCATATGATGGGACTCACATAATTACCTGTCGCTTAGGAAAGTCACTTCTCTCAACTCTCAAGTCGATAGTCACAATGCCTTAGACTTTAGCCAATATATTTGTCCATGATGGACCTTCATATGATATGGTTAACCATAGTACGAGTGTTTAACCATGTTTCATGACAATGCATCTTCTCAAAAGAAATGACAATAGAAGAATACATTTCAAGTGTTATCACCTGCAACCAAACTGACCAATAGTGAAACTTAATTCTGCGTGGTAGAACTTGGTCAGATCTCTCAAGTCAGAACAGCAGATTTTTGCATTTTAAGTTCCTAAACTTCATATTAATGGACAAATGTCTTTAAAGTCCCTTCAGCAAATAGAAGAGCTTACAGCAGTAGTTTCTGATAATTATAATAAGAGGAAGGTGTGGAACTTTAAACTGAAACCGAACCTTGGATCTCCATACATCCTAGCCTGTGCTTCTGCAGTGGGTAATTTATATCAGGAAGCTATCAAGGTGAGCATCAAAATAATTAATCTTCTTTATGCCTATAAGAGTTATGAACATGCAAAGCATGTGAAGTATGTATTTCTGTGATTACCAACATTTAATTTAACAGAAAAAATTTATTTATATAGACCGATAAAAAAACTCTTGGTATATTTCTCTTGCTTCTCTTTCTTAAAAAGAGAGAAAATTGAACCAAGAGGGAGTGTATATGTGATAGGAATCAGAGATTGCGCACGTATTCCAGAAGGAAACGTTGCTAAACCCTAACTCTAATTTATTTTATGAGCTTAATTTTTATGGATTTATTTAGGTTATTTTATTTTGTTGAAAATCCTAATTTTGTTAGGACTCTATAAAAAGAGTTCTGTTATGGTTCAAATCAGCTGTTAGAATCCTATTAGGTTGCTTTTTATTTATCTATTTAAAGGATTTACCTGTGTGGAGAAAAATAAACTTGAATGATTGATCAATTGAAATTCTGAAATTCCAGGCTTTGAATCTTTATTTTTTTTTGAATTTCTTTTAATTTTTGTTTCTTCTTTCTTTTCTTTTGGTTTTACATCAATTTGGTATCAGAATGAAAAAGAATCCCGTAATTCTTTGATGGATCCTCTAATTCTTCGATTCTACGATACTTTTTGAGTTGCAGAAATTCTCTTCTTTATTTTGACACCATCCTCCCCACTCTTCTCCATGTCTCTCTCTCTTTCTTCCTGTTGTGTCGCAGAACCATCGCAGCCCCTCCCCCTTCTCTGTTTTGTTTCTTTTTGGTTTTTTTTTCTTTTTCCTCTATCCCGTCCACGTCCATCTGACCGTTAGGACCTTTCCTTTCCCCCTCTCCCTCTCTTTTTACTTTTTTTTTCTCTCTACCGATTCGCCCGCCTCTTCTTCTCGAACACCACCCCTCTTTCTCTTTCAATCCAAACCGAAGACCCACCCGACCGACGCCAGAGTATTTCTTCCCGTCGGCGCTGCCTTCGTCTGGCCTTCCTGCTACCCGATCAGCCACCGAACAATGTCATCTCCATCCCCGCCATCGACTACCGCCGATGCCGCACAACCCACTGATCACCATCACCTCTTCCTGTCAACCGACCGAGATCCGGCGCCATCGACTTAGCCATTTTTCCATCATCCCGCCCCCCCCGTCGTCGGCGGCATCACTCCGGTCGCTCCCGACGTCAACCCTCTTTTCCGATCTCCCTGAGGAGCTCTCGATCGGGTGGGAGGCTTGGAGAGGCCGAAGAAGAGCCACTTCCCTTCGACCCTGCTCCGCCGCCTCTCGTCATCGTCCACTGCCCGACCAACGGTTGAGATGCCTACGCTGAGCCCTTTGCCATCTCCTTGCTCCCTGTCGAACGACGTCGTTGCCGTTTCCGCTGCGCTAATCAATCGCCGCTTGCCGTGGATTCCATCTTTGCCGCCAATCGACTGCAAGCGCCTGCTCCCCTTTCCTTCCCTATCGTCGGATGCTCGCCATTGCCGTTCGTCGTCTTCCGTCGCATGGTCACCGACCGGAGCCCTCCCTGCCAGTCACAGGAGCCCTAAAAGCCCTCGATGAGAGAAGGGCGCCCCTTCGCTTTGAAGAAAAACACGCGGTCTGTGAGGGAAGGGCGCCCCTTCGCTTTGAAGAAAAGCACGCAGCCTATAGACCACGTGTAAACAATGGTCTATAGACCGCCCGATCTATAGACCCAATCCACAGACCCAGAAAAAAAACTATCTTCAACCTGCATTACAAAGTAAAAGGTACAATCCCTCCATTAATTTTAAATTTTTTTAAAAATTTTTAGATAATTTAAATTGCTTAAGCCTTAGTTTTGTTCTTTTCTATATTTTTCCTCACATATTTGCTATGGCACACATCAAACACCCACATATTCAATCATTATACGAACCAAAAACATAGATATTAAGTTGGACTCTATAATTTTTACTGTAAGCATCATAATCAAAATTTTAAATACATATAAAATTTAATTTTTTTCTTATCATGGCTATTGGTAATTTAAAAGATGCACAAACTGCAATGAAAAAAGAACTAAAAACTATCAAAAATATCCAAACAGCCCTTCAAGAAAATTTAAACCAAATCTGCCAGTCATTAAACCGACTTAATATTGAGATTAGGAAGTTTAGTGCTAATCAAATAAATAACCGTATAGACATAGCAAATCTCATAGATCAGGAGATAAAACGCCAATTATCCCTAAGAGAGTTAAAAATATGCAAACAATCTCTAGAAAATATTTTTTTAGTAATCAACCTATTCATCAATCTCTTTTACGAAAGTTTAAATCTACTAGTAGCTAGGGTCATGTCATACATACTAGTCAGCCTTTTCAGACATTCCCGAACTATACAACCTCTCCGATTACCCACAATTTCATGAATAATTTTGAAAGTTCTCATTATCATAGAAAAGATGAGTATGATAGAGAAAACTTTAACACTCTAGAACCAGCTAATTCAGAAGAAGAGTATGATGAAAAATATGAAGAATCAGAAGGCTGTGTTAATGTCATACGAGATATAGTCACCGCTCCTGAAGACTCTGAGACTTGGAAATGTACTAGTATTTTTCACACATGCCCAATGTGAGAATAAGGTCTGCAAAATTATCATTAATAATGAAAGCTCTATAAATGTTGTATCTAAATCTGTCAAAGAGGATAAGAACTCTCTTCAATCTCCTAATCAGAAAAGTTGTCACACTTTAACTCATAAAAAATTTGAAAAAGAAAATGGAGAATTTGGAACAACGTTAACTGTCCTTCCTAGGAATGAGATTCAACTGACCTCAGACTCCCAAGATAATCGATCTCCCGAAATTGAGTAATTAAAAGAAGAATTTAAGTATGTAACCCTAGAAAACATATCCGATGACCTATCTCTCATGCGTGACATCCAACATACCATTAATTTAGTCCCGGGGTCATAGATATCTAATCTTCCATATTATAGGTTGAATCCTAAGGAGTGTGCGAAAATGAGAAAATAGATAGTAAAGAAGATCATAGTTCTAGTTGTCGATTGATTCTCCAAAATAGCATATTTTATTCTTCGTCAAAAGAATTCTGATGCTTTTTTATTGCAAAGTTGTTCTTTAAGGAAGTCGTTCGACTTCATGATTTACCTTCTTCCATAGTATCCGACCGTAATGTCAAATTTATAAGTTATTTTTGAAAAATCCTTTGAAAACTATTTGGGACAAATTTAAGTTTTTCTTCATCCTTTCACCCACAAAGTAATGGTCAAACAGAGGTTGTAAATAGTAGTCTTGATAATTTACTTAGATGTTTAATTGAAGATAAGCTTGAAACATGAGAATTGTCATTGCCTACCATAGAATTTGCCTATAATAATTTAGTAAATAGATCTACTGATAAAAGGCCTTTTAAAATTATTATGGCTTCAATCCCCAACAACCTATTGATCTTGTTTTCTTATCTATAAATAACCGTATTTCTGAGTCTGCCATTTCTTTTGCTAAACACATTCATAACATTCATACAGATATTAGACAAAAGATTGTTATAAGTAATGAAAAATATAAATTTATTGATAATGCTTACTGTAGAATAATGGAGTTTAACGAGGGTGACTATGTAAAGGTTCGTATTCGTCATAAACATTATCTTCTAAATTCATTCAAAAAATTATATGCTCGAGCCACTAGTCCTTTTCGCATCCTTCGTAAATTTGGGCCTAATGCATATTATATAGAATTACCTTCTGATTTAAAATTTAGTTCAATTTTCAATATTGAAGACTTGCTACCTTATCAAGGCACATTCGAGCTTCCTACTATGCATGCAGGTGATAGCAGGGATCACGTTCCTCTTCCAGTGCCAGTTCTGATTCTTCCATCACTTCCTTCGACTTTATCAGATCGAATTGAGCACATTATTATAGATGAGATTGTTTCTTCTGCTGTTGGAGAATTTCGAAGATTTTTTTATTAAATGGAATGGCTGTCCAGACTCAGATACTACTTGGATTCTCGAGGAAGAACTACGATATATTGATGCAGACATTTTAGAAGATTACATCAATTTCTCGCCAGAGTCGAATTCTTTCCAGCCAAGAGGGAATGATAGGAATTAGGGATTGCACCCGTATTCCAAAAGGAAGCATCATTGAACCCTAACCCTAATTTATTTATTTTGTAAGCTTATTTTTTGTGGATTTATTTAGGTTATTTTATTTTGTTGAAAATTCTAATTTTGTTAGAACTCTGTAAAAAAAAGTTTTGTTAGGGTTAAAGTCAACTGTTAGAATCTTGTTAGGTTGCTTTTTGTTTCTCTATTTAAAGGCTCTACCTGTGTGGAGAAAAATAGACTTGAATGATTGATCAATTGAAATCCTGAAATTTCAGACTTTGAATCTTTGTTTTTCTTTTGAATTTTTTTAAATTTTTATTTCTTCTTTTTCTTTTAGTTTTACATCAATGTGTTAAGAGTATATATAAACTTGTAAATAGATGATTAGAGACCTTTTTCAGACAAAACCATCACACATGCTCATCCTCACTATCCAAATTGAAGCACAAAATAGTGTCAGAGAAATGCTTAAGCTAACCTCTGCACGAAGTTTATCCATGGGCATCCAGTCTCCTGGACCACAAAGATCAGAAAGCACAGTAGCTACAGTTGAGATGACATCTTTCTCTTCCAGCAGTAAAAGTTGTTGATTATCTGCTTCTCTATCAGCCCTTGACCTTACCTCTGACTTTGTGACTGCAGAAATAAATATAATGCCATGTTATCATAGTGGTGCTTCCTCTGACAAGATGTGCAATTAAATGAACAGTATCTTCTATGACCAGATAAAATGGTTCCTAAAACATTTCAATTAAATAGCTATTTCACATGATTTCCAGCTCATTAACAAGTAACCATGTAGATTCTAATATGCCATCATCGAAGTAAAGCAAGTTAAGGGCATAAAAGTTTAACATAATACAGCATCTTAGAAATGGTATCAGTCTATCACATTAACAAAAGATGAAAAACAAGTGGACATGTTAAAGAGTAAATCAATTTAGATATTTGAGGAAGAAAACATTGTATATGGAACTTACTAACAATATTCTTATACAGTCATAATCATACAACCCATAGCAATAAATTTTAATATATAATCATGTTCACAGCTATGCACATGAACATATAGTCAAAGCACATTTAGAATAATAGAGTCTAAGTTGGGCCCTGAGTATTATTTATCTAATAATTTAGCATGCAGCATATCAGACTGAGCTCTTTGTTTTTGCGAGTGCAACAATATGAAACAGTTCAAATCAGAAACATACCTAACTGCAGCAACTAACAGTTTACATGTTAATGTAAATTTCTAAAAGTTATGCATGCCATTGTATTGGTAATCATTCGAACAACAAACCTGTTTTATGAACTTTTGCTACAGATGCGAGGCAGGGTAGGTGAGATTTCATAAGACCCATTGGGGCTGTTTATTTCTATGCAAGTTTTCCTAAAACAGATATCCATAAAACCTGACTCTATATAAAACAGGTTTTAAGAAAGACAGGAGAAATGCTTCTAATAAAACTCATTTGTCAAGTTTTATCACTTGTCAATTTTGGCAAAACTGGTTTTACTGAGAGCATCCAAACAACCAGTTTTGTAAAACTACTTTTTTCAAAGTTTTTCATTCACCAGCTTTAGTAAAGCTTGCAAAACAAACGGGCCCAAAGGGTCTGGGGGTAGGGTATGAGTATTTTAAGACCATTCTCTAACCAAGGATCATCAAGCTTGCATCATTTTGGGCCAGGTGTAGATCAGGTCCAGGTCTGAATCAGGTAAATTATTTAGTGTGAATTCCCTCCTTATTTGGTTATATATGACTTGGTGTATCATCTCAACCCCACCAAGGATTTGGTGATATGAACATTGGAAGTGGAGACATGAAAGAGGAAAATTTGGGCTTGGTTTCTTTGTTTGAAAGCATAAGGGAGCCTGGCAGATAAGGAATTTGGTATGTATATATTCACTAACCTATCCAGCCAGCTAGCGTTCACCAAAGTTGTATCCAAGCCTTATTATATATACAATTGGAACAAGTCAGGTCCAGAGTATGCAAATGCTGACTAGAGCCACGCCCAAACATGAATCATCTCTGTCTATCTTTGGACCCATCCCTGACCCATAATGCTGCGGCTCCAGGTCTATGGATCTCAGCAGAGCTCATAAATGTTAAGGGGACACATTTACCCATCTTTTTTTAAAATCTTTTCATTGTGAAAATATTTTGAAAAATGCTTCCCATAATAAGGAATGCATTTGCAAAAACAAGGGAATGGATTGCTACTCTTATATTTCAAATTCCTATAATTCTGAATTTCAGGACTGTACGCTTCACTTTGTTTTACCTTATGACACAATACATTTCCTGGCACACAAAAAATGGAGCATCTGTGGTGTCAGCTCTTGGCACAGGTTTTTGGAAATTGTAGCCAAAAGACACTTATGCAAGTTAAGATACTCTTAAGGGCCTGTTTGGATGGACAGGTTGAAAATCCTATTGGATCATTGGATTGGGCCAATATATTCAGTTAAAAATAGGCTTAAATAGATTGGGCTAGACTAAGGTTATCAGTTCCAATACCAATAGCCATTCGGTCGGCCGGTGGCACAATCCGGTACGCTTCCGTACCAGATCGAATTAGCGCAAACCGACAGAGGAAGGAGAACAAGAGAGAGAGAGAGAAAGAGAAAGAGAGAGGGAGGTCTGCCAAAGAGACCGCCGAAGGGCCTTCGGCTGGCCACCGTAGCCGTCAGGCGGCATAAACGCCACCTGCGGCTCCGAGCGCGAAACCAGGACGATCATCCCTGTTTCATAGATTTTTTTAAAAGATGAAAAAAAAGTGAAGCTGGCAATTAGTTTGCCAGCTTCACTATTCATTGGGCTTTTTAAAAAAAACCCAACGAAGAAACAAGGACGATCGCCCCTACTCTGCAGCCGCGGCTCCACCAGTGCAATCTTCGCCGCCCTCCAGCGGCCACAAAGGGCCATCGCCACCCACCGGCAGCCACAAAGGGCCACCGCTGGCTTTCGGTGGCCTCCCCCTCTCCTCTCTCTCTCTACCTCTGTTTCTCTCTCTTTCTTTCCGGGCATCGACGTGGGTCGTTTTCTCCGCCAGAACCGTCCCAGTTTCCCACCAGTCCGGTTCGGTATGCCCTGAACCATCCGATTCAGGATCGTTCTGAGAATGCTGCGCTAGACCATATCCATAAGTATCTAGTACTGATTTTGTTAGCAAGTCAGCCCGAATCCCATAGGAAGAAAAAAATGACCTGTTGAGGTCATAAGTCTTAAATATATCATGCATTCAAACATATTGGCTTAAAGTTACAAACAATTCACCGAAATGTCAAACATACTTGTCTTCATTATTTTTTTTCCAGAATGGTGAAGATCAATGTGCCTAATCAAGATTCATTAAGAAAATGAACAACCTGAAGGAGTATTAACTTGACTCAATCTTCAAACCTCAAGATGCAACTTAGAATCTTGCAGCAAATATATCCTGGCTCTTCAACCCTGCTGTTTTGAGGGGTGGATGTTTTTGTCTCTTGTTGTAAGTCTTTCAATTCTTTTAATAAATCTGGGTGGGCTTATGCCCACCCTTCCTCTCACAGAACTGATAAAATCTGTAGCCTTGGGATGAAAGCAATATGCTCTTTAAGCCTAAAAATGCTTCTTCAGTCCAATCCCTCAAACAATTTAATTACAAATAAATAATTTTGTTAAATCAAGTGTCAAACTTTGTCTGAACTATTTGGAGTTAATTTTATAAATCCAAAGTCACAAATAGTTCCTGTTAAGAGCTAGCATTGATGTTAATTTAAGTTTTCTGAATTTTTTCTCACAGCTTCAGCATCAGTGACTCCTACCAGATCCTCTTTTTTTTTTGCTTGGTACATAAAAGGAAGGGGGGAGATGGGAAAGAACCCCACTCCGTGTAGCAACCCTCAACCACCGATGCCCCCTCCCACCAGGGAATGTTCGATTCGGGCACAAACGGGTGCCAATTGCCATGCCCTCCCCACCCAAGGGTGAGTACGTCACCCTGGTACCGCATTGCGTGCCAAGTGGACCAGATACCGCTTCCACAGGGCTGACAGGGCATTGGGCATCCGGTCCCTTATTTAATCGATGCCCGCGCGTTTCGAACCCGAGTCACCCCGTAGAAGTTAATGGCCCATTCCACCTGTGCTACCACCCAACCGGCTACCAGATCCTCTTTATTGCCCTAACAAACAGGTAATATTTGCTTTACAGCACTTTCATGCAAGCTGTCAAAAAATGTGTCAGTTCCATACCAACTTGGGAGCTCCTCTTCATTTCATCCAACTTTATTATCTTCACCCATCTCTCTGAAACTCTACTCTTTAGATTCAACAATATGACTAACCTCTTGGTATCACTTGTCCATTAATCTTGAATGGAGACCCACTTTCATCTCCATTTTCCTTGAAATTACATTCAATAAATTCTGTATATGTTAAACTAATTTTCAAACCCTTATCTTCTGAAATTCTCAGTCCATAAATCTAATTTAGCATTAACCTTGTCCTCTTGTCAATCAACAGTATATCATTTGCAAGTAGCATACAGCATGGTACATCAGTGTCAATAGTATAAGACTTATGTCCTCAGAACTGAACCTTGCAGTGAGCACATCATGATTAGAAACACAGCCTTGTCAAGCCACAATTTCTAAGGCTCATCTTTGCACCAACATACACAGACCCCCCCCCCCCACCCCCCACTGCCAAAAAAAAACTACCATTTATGTTCTATCATAATCTTTTCCAGATTAACAAAAGCATATATAGATTGATCTTTTCCCTCCTTTTGTTGATAAAGCTGCCCAGGCTGGGGTATTTCTTTTTTTTTTCTTTTTGCTCTGTATCTTACAATTAATTGCCTAAATAAAAAGATATCCTCCATTATTGATCATCCTAGCATAAGATCAAATAGGTCAAACTGTCAAGGAATGTTGGCATTTTAATTTAAATTCACCCTTTTAAAAACTTCAAATAATTAAATAGGTTTAATTCAACACTAGTAACAAACCGTTTGGCAGTCCATTGAGCATCCCCCAACAATTTCCTAGTTTCCTTCCATTAAATAGATTATAAAATATCAATTCTTACAGCATAAAGTTGTAAGAGTGGATAGTATTACGGTGGTAATGCGAACGCCTCGAATCGAACTGTCCGACACCTGAATTGCCTCGGATCGGCACCAGGATATTGGTATTCCGAGGTCGAAATGCCTCACGCACTCTCTTCCAACCTGCAAAACGATCCAAAGCGCTTCGCCAATCCCAATAATTCTATTCCGAGATAAATGGCAATGCAACTGTGATCTAACCGTGATCAAGCTACTCCCCACTAAGCCTGAAATGACAGAAGTAAATAAGAAATTCTAATTACGCCAGAGACAGCCTTCCTATCCTGAAAAACGGCCACGATCCCGGAACAACGTGATTAGCGGAACGGCATAATAACCACAAAATCTCCTTCTACAAATATAACAAATCCTGAGGACCCAGGTAAACAAAAGAAATCCCTCTCAAAGAATCCGTTGTTGCTTCTTCGTTCTTTGTTGACTTGAACATCGGAGGGTCCTCGCTGGAGTCAAATCCTTCGGCTCGGACTTTATTTTGCAGGTCACTCCAGCACCTCCTGCGAGAAGCTGACCGCTCTGCTCCCGAAGCGAACCATTTTCAGCAACAACAGATATAGGAAGGGCCTACATTCAAATATGCCACCTAGAAAGGCATCTTCGCGCCTAACAGATGCCACCGCCTCCCATCAGGAGCTTAGAGGCGATGACCTCGCCCAGCCCCCGACGGTAGAAATTTCTTCACCTCAATCGGTTCTCGTGATAATAGACCAATTCAATTTGCTCCTCCAACAGATTAACACATTGACGACTGCTCTTCACGCAGTCCAAAATACTCTCGCGTCCCCTTCTGCAGCGCCACAGCCGAGTCAAGCTGTCCCAGTCCCTACACCCTCCTCAGCGGTGCAACCTATTCCTCCCCCGATGGTCCCGTCTGCGCCCCCTGCCGCAATACTGCCTCAGCTGCCGACCTCCAACCTACAACCTTAGGCCAACCCTCTTCGGACGCATCCTTAAAGTCCGAAGAGGAAGCAGAGCCACCAGCGGTCTATTAGCCCGCAATCCGGGCATAATTCAACTCCCGATCATCTTCTCCTTAGCAGTCTAAGGCGTACGCGATCCGAGACCAAATTTTGGAGAAGAGGCTTCAGGAGCTTGACAAGCGAATTGAGGCCATCAATAAGACCTCTTCTTCCAAGCCTTATGATGGTTTCAGTGACAAACCTCCCTTCAACAGGAAGATATTGAGTGAGCCGCTCCCACCAAACTTCAAGCTGCCCCAATTCGAAACTTACGATGGGACTACTGACCCCGTCGAACATGTAGAGACCTTCAAGGCAGTATTGCTCTTTCAAGGAGCATTTGATGCCATCCTCTATCGGGTATTCCCCACAATCCTCAAAGGGGCAGCCCGGCAATGGTACTCGAGTCTGAAGCCGGCCTCTATTCACTCCTTTGAAGAGCTGAGTCGGTCCCTGGCTGCACATTTTGTCAGCAGCCAAAAGCAGTAAAAGCAGTTCGACTACCTCAACACCATCCACCAGAGAGGAGAGTCGACCCGCAGCTTTGTCAGCCGCTTCAACGCGGCAACTTTGGAAGTCCGTGACCTCAATCAATCAGTCGCAATGACCGTCCTGATGGGCGGATTACAGAAGAACGACTTAAAAAAATAGTTAATAAAGTCCTTCCCCCGGGACTATGCAGAAATACTGGAAAAGGTGGCCAAATATTCCCGCCTAGAAGAATCTTTTGATGATGATGTCCCCGCCAGTTCTGCCCCGGCGGGACCCAATAAGGAGCGCTTTCCCAAGGCACAGGAAGCTTATCGCTGATGCTCCCGATCCCCACCTCGGAAGCAGAGGACAGGAGGTCCTCCTACGAACCACCGATCTCCGAGTCCCCAAAGAATGGACCAACAGCGCTCTCCCTCGAGATGTTATCATAACTACACGCCTCTGAATGCCTCCCCGGAAGACGTATTGATGCAAATTCACTCCGAGCTCCCCCAGCCTCAGAGGATGCGGACGAAGCCTGAACACCGCGATCCTACGAGATACTGCTTATATCACCATGACCACGATCATGATACCGAGGATTGCTGCCACCTCCGAGATGCGATTGAAAGACTTATTCACGAGGGGAGGCTCAATCACTTCGTTCGAGGAAGAACTCCTCCGCACCGACCTCCTCCAAGAGCTCGACAATCGCCTCGTCAGCCTTAGCACCCCTTACCAGAGCCAACTCCAGAGGCGGACCGACCGACGGGACGGAAGAGAAGCCCCTCCGAGGTAAAATCCACATGATCACTAGGGGGTTGTCAGAGTCGGCGGCATAGAAGAAGTCGAGGATCGGCTCGAAGATCCAATAACTTTCACAGAGCAAGATGCGGAAGGTGTACAGCAGCCACATAATGATGCTGTGGTTGTAACTTTAACATAGTTGATTATAACGTACACCATGTATTCATTGATAATGGAAGCTCAATGGATATTCTGTACTTTTCTGTCTTCTCCCGAATGAAATTTTCTCCTGATCGATTAGGTAAATTCAATACACCGATCCAAGGATTCTCTTGAAACCCAATGATTCCAGAAGGAATGATTAAGCTGCCCATCACGGTAAGCACCCCATCACAATGGATGACGTTCCACGTCAATTTTCTTATAGTAAAGCTTCCATCAGCCTATAATGCAATTCTCGGACGATCCAGTCTCTGGACATTGAAAGCCGTGGTCTCCAGCTACCATTTGACGGTCAAATTCCCGATACTTAATGGAGTGGGAAGAATCCGAGGTGACTAGATCGTGGCGCAGCAATGCTTCGCCACCAAACTACAGACAGAAAATCGGCCAAGAAATCAGCCAGAGCTCCCGATAGGGCTCGATACCCGAGATGACCTGATCGAGGAGCGTGCTCAGCCATCCGAGGACACATAAAGATCCCACTGAGGAAAGAAAACCCTCATCAAACTATGAAGATTGGTTCGTGCCTTAACCAGGTAACCAAAAGCCAGCTAACCGCTCTTTTGCAGACAAATGCAAACCTATTCGTCTAGTCAACCGCAAACATGCCTGGCATCGACTCGGAGGTCATGGCCCATTACTTGAAGGTGGATCCAACCTGCCGTCCAATAAAGCAGAAGAAGCGGAGTTTCATCCCGGAGCGTCAAAAGGCTATCGTCGAGGAGCTTGACAAACTGCTCAAAGCCGGCTTTATCAGAGAGGCAATATATCCTGATTGGCTAGCAAACGTCGTGCTAGTAAAAAAGGCAAATGAAAAATAGTGCATGTGTATTGACTTCACCGATCTGAATAAAGCCTATCCAAAGGACAACTACCCGCTTCCCCAAATCGATCAATTGGTCGATGCCACCTCTGGGCACGAGCTCCTCAACTTCATGGATGCCTTCTCCAGCTATAACCAGATCCGGATGGCACCTGAAGATAAGGAGAAAATGGCCTTTATAACTGATCAAGGATTGTTTTGTTACAGAATGATACCCTTTGGCCTGAAAAACGTCGGAGCCACTTACCAAAGGCTGGTCGATAACATCTTCAAGGACCAAATCGACAGAAATATGGAGGCGTACGTGGACGACATGTTGGTCAAAAGCTGCAAAACCCCTGACCATGTCGCAGACCTCCAAGAGACCTTCAGTACTCTTCGCCAATATCAGATGAGATTGAATCCTACGAAGTGTGCTTTTGCAGTCACAGCCGGTAAGTTTCTTGGCTTCATGGTTTCCCGCAGAGGCATCAAGGTTAATCTTGAGAAAATTAAAGCGGTCCTAAAAATGGCTCCATCAAAAATAGTCAAAGAGGTACAACGCCTAACTGTTAAATTGGCCTCTCTTAACCGTTTTGTTTCCAAGTCGGCCGAGAGGTGCCTTCTTTTTTCGGATCCTCAAACAGCCGAAGAACTTTCAATGGACCCCTGAATGCCAAGAAGCCTTTGAAGAACTGAAGAAGTACGTCAGTTCTCCACCCCTACTAACTAAGCCACAACCAGGAGAAGAGCTCCTCCTGTACTTGGCCGTTTCTTCGGTGGCTATCAGCGCAGTCCTCGTTCGAGAAAAAGGATGGCTACAAAAGCCAATGTATTATACCAGCAAGATCCTCCATGATGCAAAGACCAGGTACACTAGATTGGAGAAGCTAATCTTTGCACTGGTCATCACTGCAAGAAAGCTCCGACCTTACTTTCAAGTCCACACCGTGGTATTACTCACTGACCAATCAATCAAAATGGTGCTTCACCGACCAAACACCTTGGGTCGGATTGCCAAATGTGCTTTGGAGCTCTCAGAATTGGATATACACCATCGGCCGAGGCCCTCCATCAAGGCCCAAATTATGGCCGATTTCATCCTTGAATGCACTATCCCAGTACAGAAAAATCTAGAAAAGAACATCAGAGAGAGGCCGGAGGACCCCTCAAGCTCGAAAGATAATGAAAATTCGGGACTAGACCCTGAAGAATCATGGAGCCTACATATTGATGGCTCATCTAACTCATCCGGATCAAAAGCCGAGCTCATCTTATCCATGCCTGAAGGAGAGGTAGCGGCATATGCTCTACGCTTCAAGTTTCCCATTACAAATAATGAGGTCGAATATAAGGCCCTGATCATTGGACTAAAGATCGCCAAGGAGGCTGGAGCCCAACATCTAAAGGTCTTCAGCAATTCACAACCGGTAGTCGGATAAGTCAAGGACGAGTACGAAGCTAAAGAGGATAACATGAAAAGATACCCCCTCAAGTTAAAAAGCTTAACCTCTTCCTTCCAACGCTTTGATGTACAACAGATCCCAAGGTCTCAAAATATCAAAGTAGACGTCCTCTCAAAATTGGCGTCATCATTACCTGCTGACCTAGAGAAAGAAACTTACTTCGAAGTGCTAAGGACTTCGAGTCTGGAAGAACCGACTATCGTTCAGCAGATCGATGAGGAGCCGAGTTAGATGGACCCTCTCTTGAAATATCTGAGATCAGGCGAGCTCCCACCAGATCGAAAAGAGGCTCGGAAGATTAGAAACAAGGCCACAAGATATGTACTCCTAAATAATGAATTACATAGGCGGTCATTCTCTCTTCCACTTCTAAGGTATCTGCGCCCATCAGAAGCTGATTACGTCCTACGGGAAGTCCATGAGGAAATCTGCAAAAGCCACTTGGGAGGTAGATCTCTATCATACAAAATCCTTCGCCAAGAGTATTATTGGCCAACAATGCAACAAGATGTGCAGAACTTCATCAGAAAGTGCGACCAGTGCCAACGAAACGACTGGATTCAACGTCAACCAACATCACTTCTGACCCTAATTGAAGCGCCCTAGCCTTTCACCCATTGAGGACTGGACATCCTAGGTCCATTCCCTCGTGCCTCAGGCCAACGAAAATTCCTTCTGGTGGACATTGGTTACTTTACAAAGTGGGTAAAAGCCGAGCCTTTAGCTCGCATTTCCGAAGCGAAGGTCAGAGACTTCATATAGAAGTCAATCATCTATCGATATGGACTCCCCGAAGTGCTGATCTCAGACAATGGCAAAAAATTCAATGGCGCAAAACTCCGTGAGTTTTGTGAGGATCACGGGATAGAGCAGCGCTTCATCTCAGTGGATCATCCACAGGCGAATGGAGAGGTCGAACTCACAAACAGGACCCTCCTACAAGGCCTTAAGGCCCAACTTGATCGGACTGAGGGGTCGTGGGCAGAAGAGCTTTACCATGTCCTCTAGTCCTATCGAACTAATCAAAGAGTTCCCACCAATGAGATGCCCTTCAATTTGGCATTCAAAACTGAGGCAGTAATACCGGAGGAGTTCGGGCTTCCCTCCCTTAGAATCGAGGAGTATGACGAAGACACCAACCCCATCTGTCTAAGGGCCAACCTTGACCTGATCAAGGAGAACAGAGAGTGTGCAGCAATAAAAATGGCAACTTATCGTCAAAAGGTGGCGAAATACTACAACGCACGCGTCAAAGCTAAGGAATTCCGAGTTGGCGATCTAGTCCTTCGGCGAACCGAAATCTCGAAGCCTACAGAGCAAGGGAAGCTTGCACCGAACTAGGAAGGCCCTTATCGGATCGACGAGGTGCTCCGTCCAGGAACCTACCGTTTGAGACAACTGAATGGGAATCTACTCCCAAGGCCTTGGAACTCGACCAATCTCCACATGTACCATCAATAATATGAATGAAATAAATAGACCAAGTTCTTTTTCCAAAATTGCCAATTGTCACTTGTATGACAAAATAGGTATGACTCGAAGTCACTTCAAAACAAAGTTCCTTTGTTCGAGACCACAGCTCAACGAGCTTCTCGGATCGGAGCCGCTGCAAAACGAAGTCCCTTTGTTCGAGACCATAGCTCAGCAAGCTCATTGGAGCGGAGCCACTTCAAAACAAAGTTCCTTTGTTCAGGAACATAACTCGGCGGACTCCTCGGATCGAAGCCGCTTTAAAACAAAGTCCCTTTGTTCAGGACCATAACTCAACGGACTCCTCAGATCGAAGCTGCTTCAAAACAAAGTCCCTTTGTTCGAGACCATAGCTCAGCGAGCTCCTTGGATCAGAACTGCTTCAAAACAAAGTCCCTTTGTTCGAGACCACAGCTCGGCGAGCTTCTCGGATTGGAACCACTTAAAACAAAATCCCTTTGTTCGGGACCACACCTCAACGAACTCCTTGGATTGAAATCGCTTCGAAACAAAGTCTTTTTGTCTAGGACTATGGCTCAGCGGGCTCCCTAAGTTGGAACTGCATTAAGCCAGAAAATTCCTAATCGAGGTAACAAAACCCTAAGAAATGGGACATTAGCTCGGAACAGTTCCAAAAAGTTCAAATTTATTACGAAGGAAAAGAAGATGATTCTTCATTAAAAAGAATTCTTACAAGAGCAATATTGTTATTGCCTTTACAAGAAATAATAAAATTCTACATCAGAGTTACAACGGGTCCTACGAAATCAGGACCCTGTTTATCTTCTCTTCATCAAAAATAAGAAAACGTGATCAAAAAGCTCAATGGAATTGAAATCGCATTCATCTGAAACTTGTTCCTCCGTGGCACCAAGGCTTTGGGAGCCCATAAAAGGTGCTCGGACCGAGGGGAGCGGCAAGCTAGAGGTGATGGAGATCCCACCAAAGTTGAAACTAGGTTTGCTTGGAATTCAATTCTTCACGACCTGGAACCAGAGGACCTTCCGTCGGTCCCCCCTTCTAGGAAGGCGGCATAACCTCGAGCACCACCGAGAGAGCCGCAAACTGAAAATCACGAAGGAGATCCCGCCGAGGTTGAAGCAGCTTTCGCTTGGAGTCCAACTCTGCCAAGCCTCAGACCGAGAAGCCCTCGAATAATGTAGATGCATGATAAATACCCTGGAAAAACGGTTAGGTTGACACCGAAACAACCCACCAAAATGTCTCACATTCGAGGAAGCTTTGAGGACAGGAGATGCAACTCTAACCACCTCCACCAAGGGGCGGCTCCTCCTCTTCTCTTCCCTTGTGAAGGTGGCACAACCTCAAGCACCCAAGGAACTAAACAACTGAACCCTACCCTTGCCGGGCTGGGTAATAGTGACAAAGTTCTCGGGGTCGAGGAAGCGACTACCTCCACGAGGAGAAGTGAAATGATAAAGATCTCAAGACCGAGAACGTAGACGCCCCACGATTGGGACATCTATTGTGAATCTTTCCGAAACAGCAAGGGACCAAGAAGGTCCCACTATCTCCTTGAGCGAGCAATCTATTGTGAATCTTTCCGAAACAGCAAGGGACCAAGAAGGTCCCACTATCTCCTTGAGCGAGCAATCACGACCATGACAGAGGAGATTTAACTCCTTCCCCTAAAGGGGTTGCGCCACTCTGTCTCCATCCTGCAGAATGTTCGAAATGTCGTCGATGGAAAGCAAGGCCCAAGTGGACTCCTTTATAAAGAAAAAATCCGTCATAATGACTCCATCAAATCATTCCATGTGCCAACCCGCGATTGGTTAAATCCGCCACTATACGAATGTGCATCAAAGTCTTACATGCGGATTACGATTATGTCGCTTCAGAGATTATGCGCATTCAATGCCGCACCAGAAAACGGGCATCATCCGTCAATCGCACGCATGGTTAGCGAGAAGATTGATTCGTATGCCTCTAGATTAGAACTAATTGATTCAAATATCCAAGCAGACCACTTCAACTCCTCAGATCAGAGTAAAACAGACGAGAGATTTAAAAAGGAGAAAACTCCAAAAGTAAAAAGCCTTCATTCATTAAGAGTTTTTCTTTATGAGGATTTCTAATAACCCGAGAAAATACATACACAAAGATGGGATCAAGATACATCCTTCGGATCAAATTGTACTTCTGCCACATCGGCATCAGTCCTCTCTAAGTCCTCATTTAAAAAATCCAGATTCAATCCTAGATAACGGAAAGTTATTTTACTTCGAACAGAATGCCTCCTTTCGTCATAGGCGTCGACTGCAAATCTATCTTGCTCATCTTCAAATTTTCTCGATGCCCGAAACTTTTCGACGGCCCTTGCCACAGCAACCTCAATCTGTGCCTCCATGTCACTCTACAGCACGGCCATCCTTTCCTCTGCGTCCTTTAACGCAGCTCGAGTCCCCTCCTCAAACACCTCGGCTTCGACAAGTCGAGCTTTTAGCACCTCCATCTCCGAGGTTAGAGCCTCATTTACACCTAGTAAATGGGAGTTCTCCTCGGCAGACTTCATCAGCACCGTTTCGGCATCCTGGGCCCTCTTCTCAACAGCTTCGATCCTAGCAGAAGCTTCTTCGGCCCCCTTTGATGCCCTGTCCTTAAAGACTTTAAGCATTTCGGCTTCAATCCTATACCTTGTCGCCTCGGAAGATAGCTCGGAAGTACGCTCCATGAACCCATTTAAGTAATGGGCGAGCTGTCAAAACATTCAACGAAATTTATGACGAGAATGTTCCATAATAAAAGAACTCAAGTCTGAAGATATACCTCCTCAACTTACTCGAAGAAAGCAGTCCACCGCTTTGCGCCTTCTTGTCTTTAAAGGCTCGGTCAATAACATTGTGGCATCGATCGGATAGAGGATACTAGAGAACACCTTGGATGCCAGGCTATAATCCTCCAGGATAGAGTCATGTAGCCCCACTCCAGCCCGTGCGGTCCCAGAAGGTCCCACAGTCGTGGTAGGCTGCACTTCGACTGTCGGAGCATTGAGGATCTCCGCAACCTCAATCGACTTGGCTTTATCTAAGGCAGCCACGGAAATCCCTACGACTTCAACTGGTTCTTCCTTAGGAAAAAGATCAAAAATGTCGGGGGCTGGTAGGCTCAAAACGGCCTCGCTAAACAAGCATTTAATAGGGCTTCCCTAACCTTTCTCAAGGATCGGAAGGTCTGGACCATGCGAGATCCGTACGATCTCAAAGCCCTCAACAGCTGGAGGTTCAGGATCTTCCGACCTGGAAACCGAAGGCGCAGGAAAAAAGCCAACCCGAGCGCGGGCAGATTTACCACCTGCCATCTCCATCCTTTTTTGAAAGGTCTTCAAACCCGACAATTATGGCAAATTCAGATCCACCCCTGTAACGAGACACATTTATCCATTGACATCAGATTCTAGAGTCCAGAAAAGCAAGATTATAATAGTAAAGAGCGAATATATACCTTAGAGACTGGTTGGGCTAATGCCCATATTAAACAAGCTCTACTGAGAAAAAAGCTCTTTCAGCTCTGGAACTTCAAAACTGTGCAAAATTTTCAAGTCTTGCACCAGACGCTGATCGAGTAGCAGATCCCTTAGTACAACCTCCTACAGCTCTCCCCAATCCATGAAACCCCACTCTTCGCCTGAAGAACGAGACACAAACAAGAAGCGCTCCTTCCAACCGTGAACAGCGGTGGGAGCACCTCGAATCAATGAAGAGACATTCTTCCTATTCCTAGGGGTCACGTACCACCATCTATGGGAGCCAGGATGTTTCTTCAAAGTGAAATAATAACGAAAAAGTGCTAGGCTCAATCTCGGCCAAAATGCACTCCACGGTAAAGCTGCAGATATGTCGCCACGAGTTCAGCACCATCGAACAGAACGACATTTCTAAAAAAATGAAAGAGGATGACGAAGAAGAGATGAGAAGGAAACCTCAGCCCGGCTCGGAAACACTCCTCGTACATGCTAATCCGACTCAGAGGAGGCTTGCAAGCGCACTCTTTAGCCTTTGGAACCTCCAGTCGAAACTCAGAAGGAATGTGGAACTGGCTGTGAATTAACACTAGATCCCTCTCCGTCATCTCAGATCGAAAAGCTATAGGCGCAAACCCTGCATCCCTAGTTAGAGCAATCTCTTCGATAAGGAAAAAGGAAGATGGAAGAAGATAGCCCAAAGGAAAAACCTGCAATGGAAAATGAGAGAACAAAACTCCTTGTCCTACCCAAGATTTTTATATATATATATATATATATATATATATATATATATATATATATATATATATATATATATATATATATATATAATATATATATATTATATATTTATATATTTATATATATATATATGTTAAATCAGAGAGATTTTCGAATTCTCCATCCTCTTAGAGCATTAAATGCAAAGAGCATATATCGACACAACCAAGATGCGTGTCAAGCATCCCTTGGATACAAACTCCGATGCTGATACGACGATTGGAGCGGACAACTGTAATCATACTCTACTCCACTCCCAAAGGGACGTGCGGAGACATACGACAGCGCTCACCACGCGCTAAACGATTTCAATTCCACTCCTTTCAAGTCCCTACAAGCCCAACCACAAGCGCTTCGAAAATGACAAAACACACCTCGACTTGGAGCAATAAAAGAAAAATGATGAAAGAAAAAGAACCGGCCACTTCAGAGAGAAATAAACTTTATTTACAATATTCTTTAATGCCCAAACTGGCTTACAAGAAAATAAAAAGGAGATACAATCTTAAACAATTTCTTTAATGATCGGCCCGAGAACGACTCTCCCCAACACCAATCTCTCCTGTCTACGAGATGGATTCACCTCTGTTCGTTATCACGGGCATGCCTGATGAATTCGCAAATCTATCAAGACAATCGCGTATTATTGCCCTCAAATTGTCATTAGGAGAATCCGCTCACAAGGACTCGATGTGGACTAAATCGTCTGATGGAAGACGAGCCTGGGCCATTCCCTTACATCTCTCGAAGCCGATGGAAAATCCTAGCCTGCAAGCTTTGATCACAATGTTGGCACCATTCTGATAAAGTCGGTCGAGCCGCTCATTAGCCTTTCATAGCTTAGTCTCAGCTGAAAGCTCACGGATTACGATTGTGCCGCAAGCTACGGGGCTACCAGGTCATTGGGATACACCCTCTGCGGGACGTCTCTCGTCCGAACCCCTGGACCTTTTCTTTGATTTCCTAGTGGAATCCCTTGAGGGAATGAGTCTTGGACGCTGAACCTCCTCTCCCTTCGAGCGTCCTTCTCAAACGATCGATGTCGTCACAGGCTCGACGACAGTCCCGTTTAGCCTCAGGCCTTTGCCTCTCAAGGACTTCATTCCTCCTACAGGCCGCTCCAGCTTGACATCTAGCCGATCGATCATTTTCCGAGCCTCAGAAAGTGCTTTCCCAGAGCAGTCGATTTTCTTAACCAAATCAGCATTAACCGCCTTCTTCTGCTCCAAATGGTACTTTAACTGATCTATCTCTTCCTTTGCTTCAGCCAGCTCTAAAGCTGAAGCCCCAAGGATGATGCCAACAAAACTAACCAAATAATGCCCCAACAAAGCTAAGGATCTCAGGGCACCCTCCATTCTGCGCTGAGCTCCCTCTCCTTCCAGAGCACGCCTTTCATCGAAAGAAAGATGGCTCTGTAAAAACTCTGCAATAACCCTCAGAGTTTCGGTAACAGTCGGAGGGAAAGGCAGTGTTTGAAAAGTCTCCATCTGGGCTTCAACTGGAGGACAACTTGTGGTAGGAATCGCCTCCGCAACCTCGACAAACCCTACCGACGCCTCAGGACCAGACATTCCTGCTTTTCCCTCCATCTCTGTGGTGGTAACCCCCATAAGAACTTTTATGGGAGAAGTTGAAAGTCGTTTCTACCACAGGCTCAGTCCTTGAATCCATCGACACAGTCTCAACTTTCGCCAACGAATTTATCGACTCAGTTCTAGATTCCGGCACGGCCACCAATGAATCATCTGTGCAGAGAATATCCATCTTTCCTTGGTCCACCACATTAGAAGGTGCAACTGGGAGAACGGCATCCGAATCCACAATGGTAAGCCCTTCAAAAATCTGAGATTGGTTAGAAGGAGCCTCCTTCAAACCAATAACTTTCGCAACTTCTTCGCTCGCGCATGATCCATTCGGTCTCTAAGATCCGGAAAAAGAACTTCAAGCAAAAGAGAGAGTAAATATTGCAATCATCGCCTTTTCGCTCTCTAGATGCGCTTAAAAAGAGGAAGAAGGCGAAAGGATGCCCCTTTTTTGAATCATCCCCTCAAAAGGATCAATGGTCAGATAGACCCTCAATTGCAATTATTCATGTCCCACAAAATGACGTCGCCAAATATTAATGTTAAAGACGTCGCTGGAAGTGAAAAGATACGTTGCTCAATCTGAGACATCCTAGAGAAGTAGTCCTTTCGCCTAATTCTCAGACTCAGCACTAGGGGTGTAATGTTACGGTGGTAATGTGAACGCCTCGGATCGAGCTGTCCGACGCCTGGATTGCCTTGAATTAGCACCAGGATATCGATATTCCGAGGACAAAATGCCTCATGCACTCTCTCCCAACCCGCAAAGCAATTCGAAGCGCTTTGCCAATCCCAATAATTCTATTCCAAGATAAATAGCAACGCAGCTATGATCTAACCATGATCAAGCTATTCCCCACTAAGCCTGAAATGGCGGAAGTAAATAAGAAATTCTAATCACGCCAGAGACAGCCTTTCTATCCTAAAAAATGGCCACGATCCCGGAACAACGTGATTAGCGGAACGGCATAACAACTACAAAATCTCCTTCTATAAATATAACAAACCTCGAGGATCCAGGTAAGCAAAAAAAATCCCTCTCAGAGAACCCATTATTGCTTCTTCATTCTTTGTTGACTTGAGCGTCGGAGGATCCTCGCCGGAGTCAAATCCTCCAGCTCGAACTTTATTTTGCAGGTCACTCCAACACCTCCTGCCGACCGCTCCGCTCTCGAAGCGAACCATTTTCAGCAACAACAGGTAGAGCCATCTTAGAGTACACAAAAGGGCCTGTAAGTGCAATGCTTGACACATTCAATTGATCATTCACTAGCATGCTTATGCTTTGTTTTTTTTTTTTGGAAGAGGGCATGCATTTTCTGTTGTTTTGTGGACATATTCAGAAACTCATGTTCACAAATCAAAGATATTGTGACTAACACCATTTCCTTCAAACATGGACCCAAGATAAGAGGTCATTTAAAGAGAATTCAGTACATCAACTGAGCATGTGATGGGGTTGCTATGCCAATGCATTTGAATATGCATGTCTCGTAGAAATCCATTGAGGTAAGGAAATCTCTATAGAGAGTGAATGCAAAAGGTAGCAAGGAGATGACTAAAGGAACCCATATTGGATTGAGTAGTAGTTAAAGGGACTGCAGAGGCTCATACTTGGGTTCCTTATCTAGGAGTCTGGAGGGATTTGGAAAAGCTGTGCAGGATTTTCGAGGTATTCTCAGAGAATACGGGTCAATGAGAATATTGAGGTGAAGACATGGATAAGGAATTCATACCAGACTGCCAAGTGGTTTCTTGGATTGTAAGAGTTCAAAAAGTGGATTAGATGCACCAGAGCATGATTGAGATTCCAACTGTTGTGCATGACTGTTAGCGGGTAGATTATATAGTTAAATGGAAGGCTAAGATGACCTGAGCTAATTTCAATGACTGACAGTGATAATAATCTAATTAGCAAATTTACATATGGTAGGATGGCTGCTAGTATGAAGACATAGATTAAATTACCACATGCAATGCCCATGTCACTAGGATACAGACACAACATATATTGTGCCATACCACATCATCCCACGCCATGTGTAAGGGCACATGGCAAAGTATATGGGTTCATCCTGGTGCAGGCTGGATCACAATGCACCAACAGAGACAAGCAGATAGGGTAGGTTATCTTTCGCACCATGCCAGCACCTCTCCATCTGGGTCTGTACTGTTTATTAGGGACCTGTAAGGTAGAGGTACCTTAAACAATGTGGAAATATTGATTTTGATGAGCACAAAGCTACTGCAACATGGTGATGTATCAAATGGTCTGAATAAATGCATCCAAACATCAAAGGCTCAAAGAACATAACCATGTTGCCAGCTCTCTCAAACTTATCTAGGCTAATGAACTAATGACAAGCAGTAGGTTAGCTGTCTTTATGTATTCCACAAATCAGGAGTTTGTTTATCAGATTTGCTTAGTATTGTTTGTTTGTTGTAAGTAGTCTCATAATCTTGAGTCATGCTGTAGTATCTTAAAGCATTTTTGTGATCTTTTACAAGTTACAATCTAAATTGTGTTTTCGTGTTTGTTTAGGATTGCTTCATATATTGTAGGGCTACATCAAGTTAGTTCATGTCTTGGATTTTTAAATAGTACATTATATATATACATATCCATTGTGCTCAATGATAATGTGTTTAGCTTGATTTAAGATGCTAGATTTATCTGAAAGAGTCTAAGATGATTGTTTAAACCCAAGAACTCATAATTCCTCCTCCACACCTTATTCAAATATTTACAAAACAAAGCATCAAGATCTAGAGCATATAGAGGGCATAAATAGTGCCACTACCACAGAACATGTCGGGACTTTCGACCCTTCTAAACCTATATTTACCTCATTTATCAATGTCTTTCCAAATTCCTAAAATAATAGTCCAACCCCACTAATCTCTTCACATGTATTGATTCTCAATATTTCTCCTTCTATAACTAAGCATTTTTACATCTTAAGTGCCCAAGCCACATACATTTTAACTCCTATCCATGACCTCCAAATGCCTCACCTTAGGACCACTTCCAATCATAGATATGTGAACTCTCTACCATGTAACTAGAAAATTTATTATAAATGTTCTCAAGATTGGCTACAAAAAGGAAAGGGCTTTGAAGATCAACCAGTAATGTGCAGCCAAGAGTTAGATGAATTATTACCTTCAGAATTTAATTTTTATTACTTTTCGATTTTTGAATTACCAATCTTTTTTGTTGCCCCAATAAGGGACACCTCTTAGATGTGTTAAATCCACTGAAGAGCCATTTCAACTAGGTTATCATGTCCTAAATCTAATTAACATGACTGGGGATGAAAATGATTTTCTGATTTTCTTTCTTCCTCAAGTGAAAAGTTTGATTAAGGATTAGTTTGATTATTTTAATAATCTAGATGACCTATATTTCTTAGGCTTCAAGTTATATAGTCCAAGGTTCACAGTCTCAATATGAGACCCTTACCAATACCATTTTGGTACAGTGCTAGTAATTTCCGATATGGAGGTCAGTTTGGTGTATCGATAATTAGTACTTCCCTCACACTATATGCCAATTTGGTACTGGTATGGTAGGATACACCTGCTATGTAGTACAGTATGGTATGCTCAGTATGCACAAAAAACAAACCAATACAGAGTGCCACGCTATGGCTTATATGTAAGGGTAAGGCCATGCATAATATATCAATGCGAATGCATTATTGCAATTAGTAAACACTTCATATAAACTAATTGATTTCCTAGGTGATGTCCATCGACTAAAAAACTCAACTCTAAGGTGGCTGTTGATACCAAAATTAGTGGATGGTTTACATTGACTGGGACATGACTCGCTCTGCTAGTTAGAATTATCATTCTCTTGTTTACTGCATAAAGCAAGAGAACAAAGTGAAGCAAGAGAACAAAGTGGCTATGGACATATCGTTAAAGGTATTTTACAAGCACAATAAAGAGTGGGAATAAGCCTTGTTTTCCCTTTCTCCTCTTCATTCTTTCTTTTTTTGGGTAAACTTTCCCCTCTTCATTCAATATTCTAGGGTATGGATATGCAGAATAGTGAGCAGATATGGGTCAGTGCTAGGCAGATCTGTATTCATATGCATGCCCGCTACAAGCAGTGACTGCAGCTTTTGGTGGCAATGCTAGGTTGGGCAGCATCATACCTCTCTTGTTCATTAGACTGCCTTCCTCACTATTTTTTATCATTTTAGCACATTTATTACAAAATCCCTTTACATTCCACATTTTTGAATGTCTCTCCATTCCTAAGAGACCAAATTGCATCCATTTCCCCAAATGCAATTCACACAGAACACTTATTCTACACAGAACTCTTATTTTAGTAGGATATGTGATTCCTATTAACCAAGTTTCGAAAAACCAACCATACCTTGGTACATATAGCCCCATACTGTCTTGGACTGTGGTATATACCAGTATGTGCCATATGCATCATCAACCTATATCAACAAACAATGAGTAGATATAGTGGCATATAGAAGTACACATCATGATGACACCTGACCCATATGCTCCCATGTCAAGATACCTCAAATTTTCCTAATAACTATGAGCCAAAGTACATAACGATATATGTAATCAAGAAATTCTATTTTTTTAATCTATTCTTAAAATTTTTTTTAAAGAAGATAACCTTTAAAAAAACCACTTGGCCGAATTAGAGTGATGTGATATGCAAGCATATTCAAGACAAAACCATGAAATCTCTAATGTTTAAAGTGTTGGATACACACATAATACCTGCCAATCCATATACATGTTCTAGGTATAATAAATACAACATTGATGACAAACTTTTATGCCATTTTCTATCAACTATGATATCTTATAGACCAGCATTTGAATTTGAGGTACTAGGTTGTATGGGGAGTGCCGTATCAACCTGATAGGTTTTCAATATCAGAATTGAGATTAGTACACCACCCACCATAGCAATGGTACCATATTTTGTGTCACCTCCAACAATGTACCATGAACCAGTACATAGACATAGAATATTTAGTGAGACACATCCATAGCACTGATAAGGTATCTGCATGTGGCCTGGTACAAGGGCCTAAAACATGCTATAGACCATAACTCTAAATTCACAAGAACTCAAGTTCAGAAAAGAATGATAAAGGGAAAGGCATACTTATTATTACTTCACTTTAATAATTCAAAACATATGCCTAATACACATTCACATATGCAATTAAATTTAAGCATTTTAGCATATTGAAGAACAGTTAAATCTAGCTTTTTGCCGGAAAAAAAAAACATTTGAAGTTGAACCTTGTCATGTTCTCTAAAGGAAAAACAAAGTCTGACAAAGAAAGTTGCATACTTTTTGTTGCGGTCAAAGGCTCAGATGGGTCAATCTTTGCGCCTGCGCGCGTGAGGTATTATCCGCTTTGACCCGTATTAGGTGTCGCACTGTTTTATCCTATATAAAAGGTGCCTCACTAAAGGGAGAGAAGGCCCCATCCCATATAAGCCAAAATTCCTCTTGACTCCCAATCGATGTAGGACTAAAAGTGCCATCCTTCTACAACAGCAGCCCCCCCAATCAAAGGAGACTCTGCATGCATGGGCAGGAGGCATTTCCCACCGACAGTGCCAATGTTGCAGTCAAGGGATCGGATAGCTTGGATGGGTCGAATGAATTGGTCTCTGCGCTTACATGCATGAAATGTTGTCTGCTTTGGCCCATATCAAATGTCGTACAGTTTTGTCCTATATAAAAGGTGCCTTACTGGAGGGAGAGAAAGCTGCATCTCATATAAGCCAGAATCCCTCTTGACTCACAACCGATATGGGACTAAAAGTACCATCCTCCCACAATACTTTCTAAAATCCTTTCATTTGCAGTGGAATTTACACACATGATTGATAAAATCTGATAGTTTCCTTGTAAGATCAACTTTCCCTCTAATTGGCAACAGAGTGCAAATACATAAAAGGTTACATGTAGCTCTAAACCTTTGAAGTCACCAAAAGGATATCTAGAGTGACCATAAGCACCATAAATAAGCCTTAACAACCAAAATCATAATCTCTTCATTAGATTTTAATAGTATGCTAGAAGGGGCATCTGGATGCTTTTTATTGCCTGTATTTCTCAAATCACCAATAGAGCACCTATAAATATTAGTTAATGCGTCATTGGAAGGCATGAAATAAGTCTGTTCTTGGTTTATCTTCACTATCTTGATCAATTATGTTTATCAAAGAAAAGAATATAATCTACTAAAATCAAGATTTCAAAAAAGTAGTATTAATCCACATAGGAAAAATGAGTCTAAGAATCCTGACATAATGGGTGGTTTTATTGAGCAAATAAATGCATGACAGGTGAAAACAATACAATAAGGTTCAACTTTTGAAGTTCGTTAGCAAGTGGTATAGAAACCTGTAAATTCCATAACAAGAAATGTTCTAAAAGACCTATTTTCCTTGTAAAGTAAATTATAAGAATATTTCAAAAAGCAAGCCTTTCTTTTCTGTTTTCATTATCCCCCTGCATGACTATGCCAAGGCCTTCACCATCTTCCCATCCCTTTTCTTAATTAGACAGAACAAGAGACCAAGCGCAAACTCATTATGTCAGAGGACGATTGTATGTTGATCCAAAATATCAACCATAAGATGTCTTTGCAAACTAAATTATTGGGAAAACATGGACTCCTGATTGCCATCTCATGGTATCAATTCAAATATATATATTCCTCCATATATAAAGAACAGTTGCTTCCATATCTAGCATCTGCAAAACTTCTTTATTGTCCTGGTAACTAGTGTTCAGACTCACTTGCTACATTGAAATTTCTTTTGCACACAAAATGCCTTGCAGATTATAAGCAGGATTGACTTAACAACTCATTGCAAAACATATCAATACAGAGCATATCAATCAGGTCCTAAATTCTCAAAAAAAAATATACATAACTACCGCAATTTTATTTTCCTCACATGTAAACCTAATTATGCTTCTCCATATCACCAACAATCCATGAAAAGCACAAGACAACCCAAAAAAACTCCGGAAAAAAAAAAATACAATGATCAGACTGCCGCAAAATCAATTATAAAAACCAAATTATTCACACATTCAAGACCTGAACAGACTCCAACAATCAGTAACAATCAATAAACGAACAAGAAAACTAATGAAACGCCTCGAAGAAGAAATCTTGATACGAACCCAGATGCCCAGATGGTCCTGCCTGAGCCACCCGGCCGCGCCTTCCCAGATGGCCAGGACCCCCCCGCGTCCTCTTTCCTGTCCCCCGAGCCACGGCATGCCTCACCTCCTCCTCCACCTCTTCCCCATCCTCTTTCTCTTCCTCCCCCTGCCCCTCCTCCTCAATCTCATCCTCCTCTTCCTCGTCCCCCTCTTCTTCCTCATCATCCTCGTCGTCTCCTCCATCGTCGTGGGCGCCGTAGCCGCCCCTCCCGTAGTCAGACGGCCCTGGCTGGCCCCTGGGCGCTGGCAGGGTGGGGCGGAAGGGGTGACGGGTGATCCGGGCGGTCTCGAAGATGGATCGGGAGGGGAGAAGGAAGTAGAACTGCTTGTCCCCCATCTGGAGGAGGTCCTGTGAATCGAGCTTGACCGGGGGTGTGCCGGGCACGTGGAGGACGCCCTCCACCACGCATCCGTTCTTCCCGATGACCTCGAGGGCGAAGCGGCGGCGCGAGAAGTCGTAGAAGATGCGCGCGTGGTGGCGGGATATGTTCATCCCGCCACCGAGGCTCGCCAGGTCGACGTCCACCTCCGATTTCTTGCTGTTCCTCCCCAAGATTATCGAGTAGGTCTGCATGTAGTACTCGAAGTCCTCGCCCTGGAGCTTCGCGAACCCGACCTCAGCGTCGTCCAGCTCGGTGGCCCCGCCTCCCCTTCCGCCGCGCGCGGCGGCGCTCCTGGCGGAGCTTCGACCCTTCGGCATGGTCTTTCCTTCTCCTCTCGCGAGAGAGGCGAAGAAAGAAGCGCGCTCGAACCTGAAAGAAACCGAAAGAGCTTAGACAGCGGTGTTTCGAGGTGGTTGTAAAATTCTTAAATTCAAAATACTAATATGATATTTTTTATTGGCTCTGTCGATTAAGTTTATCCAAAAATTGGCCGAGAGAGAGAGAGAGAGAGAGAGAGAGAGAGAGAGAGTTCGATATTTCTCGTCGGGCTGGACTTTGACCTGGTAAATGTAACGGTTAGATTTGGGCCAGTTTCCACCCGCTTGACCCTGGCCATGTTGTTAGTGAAATGAGCTCAGATATTGGCTATATGGAGTCCCACATTTTTATGCAAGTAGGTTTCACAATATTTTGTTGAAATATTGATAACCCAACCTAACTTAATTCATTAGGTTTTATAATTATGGTATGCATGTACATTGTCGCTTTGTTGCTATAGATTTTGGTATTATACTTAAAACTAAAACAAAGTTATGAGGTATGGCTGAGCAAAAGAAATTATATCTAACATGGCATATCATATGTTTATGCACACCATCCATCATAATTATTTATTACTTTAGGCTCATTCATCAAATGCTCATCTCAGTGCATTACTATAAAAACGATCATTTTTTATTGACGGCCACATGGTGCATGCCGTGTAGGTGTGATTTCTCCGTTAAGTAATAAGGTAATGTTTTGCACATTGGAAATTAAGAGACGATTAGGCCTTGCCTCCAAAAAGCTTGTAATTGAGTTAATGTGGAGTTCAAATGTCTGTTTCAGGATAGTTTGGGCTAAATTTGGGCTACTGATGGGCTTTGGCTAAATTGGTGAAGCATGAGTTGAGGCTGCAAGAGCAGTCTCAGCCCACCCCATGTCTACCAAGTATGGTTCCCTAAATCAAACTATAGAAGCATGATCCAAGCATGTTAATGGACTTTTCATAATAAATTGATATTTTGGTTTATGTTGGGGCTAAAATTGTCCTTACCGAAGATCCCAAGACTTCAGATGTTACAATTCTCATGTGAAGATTGCTATAAATTGAAATATTCTTTATCGACCCATCATCAACATCTGACCTACCTTCGACTTTCGACTTCCTGAACAACAGTCGTTTCCCTTAGATCGCTGCTCACCAAACTGAATCTACTTTGGTGTCAACCGATCACCCCTCGAACAATATTTTTCCTTTCAAACATCCACATCTTGTCTATCCTACATCTAGAGATTGTCCATGCCTTCGGGCAGTTACCAACCCCACATTGAGATTTTGCCATCCTGCCATCAGTTTTCAGCCTTCACTGATAATCACCGGCACCTCCTCAATCATGAACATTCTTAGATAGTCACCGACATCGCCTTGACATACAATCCATCCTCAGCCAAAAGCTAACGTATAATTGCCCTTCTCAGCCAACATCGAAGGATCGGTCCCTTGCTTTCTTTCTGTCAGTTGCCGATCTCTCTTTAGATTATCGCCAATCTCTTTTTGGATTATCGCTGATCCCTCTTCGAATGATTTCCAATCCCATTTTAGCTATTGCTTCCAGCTAATAATCTCGATCAACTCGAAACTCTTTCAAAATTAAGCAACAACTCTCAACAACTAGCCATGATTCGGATAAAACAATCATAACTATCCAATCTAGCAATATCGGCCATGAATATATTACACCTGATTCGGTCGAGACCATCCGTGGATTGCACCTTACGAACATCTCTAATTCCTGTCTATAAATAGGGGACTCAACAAGACCCTTAGGTTCGATATTCTTTTTCTCTTGCTCTATTTTTGTTCCTAGATTTTAACTTGAGCATCGGATTCCGAACTAAGCTCGGATCAAGCTCAAGTCATCAAAATTCAATCAAGACCTAAGGGTTCCAGGCACGAAGGTCAAATCAATCTTGTGCCTAGTTTTCGGCTCTACCAAATTCTCCTCTAAAGAAAAGGAAGAATCTAAGAACAATTCCTAGCTGAATTACTAGAGCCAGCCATGAGGGGACATATAAAGATCAAAAAGATGAAATAAAAGAGAAGAAAAGAGGATAAAATGGGAGAAGGAGAAACAGAAAATGAACAGTGAGGAACCAGAAAGTTAGAGGACCAACCTGCAGGTATGCAAGTGACCAAGACCAAAAAAGAATTGACCAAGACTTAGAAAAGACTGACTGGCTGGAGAAAACCTTGGTAAGCATCGGAGAAGATAGGAAAAACCCCAACTGCGGCCAAAAAAAAAGGAAGAAAACTTGACAGCAACCAAAGAAAAGGAAGAAAATCCCAACCGTGATCGAAAAGCACGAGAACACACGATAGCAACCCAGAAAAAGACTGCCGGTGGAAGTCCTAACAAATCAGACGAAAGAAGAACAGAGGAAGAAGAAGAAGAAAAAAGAGAGGATAAGAAAGTGATAGAGATGAAGAGTGAAAGAAGAACAGAGGAAGAAGAAGAAAAAAGAGAGGATAAGAAAGTGATAGAGATGAAGAGTGAAAGTGCTATTTATAGGCATGAAATGATGGGTACGGTCGGATATCGATCACCATAGCTATTAAGTCTTTGCCACTTAGTTCCTTCCTATTGATCCAAATATATTATTAGTCATCATATTTCAAAAAGGCACGCCCAAAACAGTACTAGCCATCCTTCGAATTTGGAGCTACCTCCACGATTGTCTTTCGACATGATTCTTCATTTTTATTGAAATCCGCAGACATATCATTTTGACTGAAAAGACATCACTATCGATCTTCGGCACTCTCGATTTAATGTACTCTCTTCATTCGAACCAACTTCAAGTTAAACTCGAAAGTAGGAAGCATGTGTTGGGGGTAAAATTGTCCTTATCGAAGATCCTAGGACTTCAAATATTACAATTCTCATGCGAAGGCTGCTATAAACTAAGATATCTTTCACCGACCATCATCGACATCTGACCTATCCTTGACTTTCAACTTCCTCAACATTAGTTGTCACCCTCAGATCATCACTCACCAAACCAAACCAACTTTGGCATCAACCGACCATCCCTTAGACAATATTTTCTCTTTTGGATCTGTAAGGATTTGTGGTGCTCCCAAGCCTTGGGAGGCCACGAAAGGAGTCGGGATATTGGCTCCGGAGAGGCTAGGACATGTGTGGTCCTAGGGCTAGGACATGTGTGGTCCTAGGGCTAGGACAAAAGTTGTCCTAGGGTGGAGGCAACATGTGCTTTTCATGGGTTTGAGGTTCAGATATTGAGAGCCTCAAGAGGCTTGGTTAGTGCTTCGGAGATCTAAGACACAAGATGAAGCAAAGAACCAAAGTTAGAAAATCAAGACTGCAGAAAGAAGATTTTCTGCCAGTTAGTTGGCTCAGTCCAAAACTAGGTCGGCTAAGTCTCAGAGCATAGATAAAATAGAGAGCAGCGCATTCGAAACTGCTGGCACGGCACAGGACTGGGCCGGCTCAGTTTCAGACTGAGCCAACCCAGTGGAACTTAGCTGGCTCAGTGCTGAGACCGAGCCGGATAGGTGCGCGGACAGAGTTACGTGATGATCTATTTTGGACTAGGGTCTGGATTGATCCTAGGAGTCTTAAGGTCTGATTTGAAAGGTCATAAGAGGGTTAATTCATGTATGGATCGGATCTAGATCCAAAGGATGAGAGCATGGGAGACATGGGTGTACATGGGCTCGGTAAGTGCTTTCATGTATTAGGTTAGTCGGAGAGTTTTTTGGTCGGGCCTAATGGCTATATATAAATACATAGGTTGTATTAGGATTTTGAAGGTTGAAATCAATACAGACATTTTCTTCCTCAATTCTCTTCTTCTCTTCTCTCTAGATTTGCCGCCCTAAGGTTCTTGAAGAAGTCCTAGAGAAGGGGCATCTCCCTCAAGTCCAAGGAAGGATGCACCCCATCACAGATTAAGATGGAGAATCAATGGTTTGCTGCCCATAGAGAACATCACATATTTCTTTAGATCCATGCTAAAGTCAGGAGCTTCCGTAATATAATATCAGTACTTGTGATATCAAGGATGATTGGCGTTCAAGCGATATCATGGATCTATAATTTGGTATCAAAGCTAAGTGATGCCTAGAACGTTGTGCATCGACATCTGGTATCAAAGCTTGATGGTGCATGAAAGGAAAGAAGAAGTCGTACAAGATGAAATCAAAAATCTGCACAAAAATTCTACGGTATGTCTCAAATCTATCTTTGTTATTGCTGTGGTTTGGCCAACTGGGAATAGCGAGTTGAAGATGGAGGTTGAGAGGATTAACGAAAAGAAATTTTTTTGGGATGGAAGGATTTGGTGCATGATTTACTGCTCGATCTTGATGGAAAGCTCAGGGTGTATGATGGTTATGTGATAGGTAAAGAGCGCTGGAGTGCTGTAGTAGCACTTTTCTGAAGATGCAGGACTGAGAGAGGCTCGACGATGCAGTAGTCGAGGAAGGTATCTCAGTAGAGAGCATCAGAATTCTCTAGAAAGATGGATAGTGTAGGGCTGTTGAAGAGAGATTTTCCAAGGAATAATGGTTGAAGGAAGGCTAAAGAAGCGACTATACGTCCTTCGGTGTCTAAAAGATGGAAAAGTAGTCGGAGATGTATTCAGTGGTTCGATCAGAGCATGGATTTATGGAGCCTTGGGAGTGATGAAAATGGATGATCCATGGAGGTCCAGTAGGTCAGGGTTGGACGTCTGTAGAGCGGCACAGAGATGAGTCAGGAAGCGCTGGAGTACTACAGGAGCGCTATTCTGGAGGCATAGGGGCTGAGAGAGGCTCGATGGTGCAGCAACTGAGGAGTGTATCTTAGCAGATGGTGTCAGAGGTATCTTAAAAAGATCGAAAGTAGGTCTTAAGAAGAACTAGGAGGTCTCAAGAAGCGCTAGGAGGTCTCAGACAGCTGGAAGTATCATGGATCTGATTTCTTCTATAGGGGCATTAGGAAGAGTCGTGATTCAGGTGGAGGATGGTTCTCCGGATGTAACTGAAGTGATGATCGATGTAGGGACAGAAGAGAAGGACTAGGGTGAAATTTTCTAGAATTCAGTCGCTGGTTTTAGAAGAGTTGGATGAGCTCTTGGGTTTCGAAGGTGTCCGCGGATTGCAGAGGTATCCGAGATGGCTTTGAAGGGGTCCACAGAGCACGGAGAATTCGAAGGAGCAGTGATGATGTTCGAGGTACAGCAGCAAGCTTAGTAGTACAGCATTGAGTGGTTGGCCTCAAGGGACTTGGTGATAGAATCGGCTTCTACAGCATCAGGTAGACTTCAGATATAGGTAAAGCTTCGGAGAGGTGGCTTCACAATTGGAGAGGAATTTGACATGAGTTCAAAGCAGAGGGATGTGAAAGGATCGATATCCTAGCACTAGCATCGGTGATGCATAGTTTCAGATAAAGCGGCATGTGCAGGAGGACAGGCATAATTTTGAGAAGGCCATGTTAGAGTTTACAGCGAGTGTCAGTATAAGAACGTTGTGAGTTCTCCAGAAAAAAGTGATGCAGCTGCTAAGCAGAAGGGATCCTACAATTCTAAGATGGTGCAGAGGTGCAAGCCAAGATCTTCAGCGGTGGAGGCGGTCATCCCGAAGACCTCAAGAGTGCACAACAACTAAAAAAGATTGGCAGAGACGATGATTGCAAAAGGGGCTATCGAGTGTGCAGGGACAGCGAGATCGTGCATGAGGTCATTATCGAGGAATTGGCCAAGGCTTGGGAGCACCAAGGTGGAGATTGTGAGAATTTATGGTGCTTTCAAGCATTGGAAGGCCACGGAAAGAGTCAGGATGTTGGCTCTGGAGAGGCTAGAATAGGTGTGGTCCTAGGGCTAAGACAGAAGTTATCCTAGGATGGAGACAGCATGTAGCTCTTCATGGGCTTAAGGTTCAAGTATTAAGGGCCTCAAGGGGCTTGGTTGGTGCTTCAGAAATCTGGGATATAAGGTGAAGCAAGAAATCAAAGTCAAAAAATTAAGACTGCAGAAAGAAGATTTTTTGCAGGTTAGCCGGCTCAGTTCAAAACTGAATCGACTAAGTCTCAAAGCATAGATAAAATAGAGAACTACGCATTTGGGACCGCTGGCATGGCACAAAACTGAGCTGGCTCAGTTTCAGACTAAGCTGACCTAGTGGAACTTAGTCGGCTCAGGGTTGAGACTGAGCCGATTCAATGTGTGGGCAGAGTTACGCAAGGGTCTGTTTTGGGCTAGGATCTGGGTTGATCCTAGGGGTCTTAAGGTCTGGTTTGAAAGGTCTTAAGGGGGCTAATTCATGTATGAGTCGGATCTAGATCCAGAGGATAAGAGCATGGGAGACATGGGTGTACATGGGCTCGGTGAGTGCTTTCATGTATTAGGTTAGCTGGAGAGTTTTTTGGTCAGGCCTAATGGCTATATATAAATATATAGGTTGTATTAGGATTTTGAAGGTTGAAATCAATACAGATCTTTTTCTCCCTCAACTCTCTTCTTCTCTTCTCTCTAGAGTTGCCACCCTAGGGTTCTTGAAGAAGTCCTAGAGAAGGGGAGCGTCTCCCTCAAGTCCAAGGAGGGAGGCACCCCATCATAGATCCAGGTGGAGGATCGGTGGTTTGCTGCCTATAGAGAATGTCACATATTTCTTCAGGTTCGTGCTAAAGATCAGGAGCTTCCGCAATATGATATCAGTACTTGTGATGTCAAGGATGATTGGTGTTCGAGCGATATCATGGATCTATAATTTGGTATCAGAGCTAAGTGATGCTTGGAACGTTGTGCGTCGATAAGATCATCGACATCCTGTCTACCCCACATCTAAAAATTGCCCATGCCTTCAGGCAGTTACTGACCCCACATCAGGATTTTGTTGTCCTACCATCGGTTCCCAGCCTTCACTGATAATCATCGGCACCTCCTCAGTTATGAATATTCTTAAATAGTTATCGACGTCACCTCTACATAGGATCTATCCTCGGCCAGAAGCTAACATACAGTTGCCCATCTCAGCCAACACCGAAGGGTTGATCCCTCATTTCCTTCCTATCAGTTGCCTATCCCTCTTTTGATTATCGCCAATCCCTCTTTAGATTATCGCCGATTCCTCTTTGGATGATTGCCGATCATTCTTCAAATACTTGTCGACCCCACTTCAGCTATTGATTCTTACTAACAATCTTGATCAACTCGAAACTCTTTCAAAATTAAGCGACAACTCTTAATAGCTAGTAATGATCCGAATAAGGCAACCACAATTGCCCAATCCCATGAATATTGGCAACAAACATCACATGTTACACCCGATTCAGTCAAGACCACCCATAAATTGCACCCTACGAATGGTTTTTATCACTATCCATAAATAGGGGACTCAATGAAATCTTTAGGTATGATATTTTCTTCTCTCGTGTGCTTCATTTCTATTCCAGAATTTTAACTTAAGCATTGGAGGATCCCCACCAGTGCTACCTCCAGTCAAGACTTTTTTGCAAGTCTCGCCACTAGGAGATTTAGCACTGTCCATTCTAGCCACTCCGATGAGAGTCGAGATTCTGCAGCAACAGTTCAAATAGAACATCCTCAATCGAAATGTTGCTTTCCTTGGTTTTCTTTCCAAAAAAGCATTCTTATAAGGTGTAAACAGAAAGGACCAGACCAAATGTAGCACCAGCTTAATGTGTGAAAATGAAGGAAATAATTGGCTTTCAGCCTGCACCAAGATGCATGTCATGCATTGGATTTATCTCCAGTCACATGAACTTCACCATCCCAATCACAATGAATTTGGTCGTGTAAGAAAACAGCTGACTGCCAGCATGCATTAGGACACATGAATGCATCTGGTCTAACTCTATCATAGCAAAAGTTGGGCAACATTCCTATTTTAATGAAACCAAATTGCTTACTTAGGACAAAACAATAACTAAAAGTTGGCATTCAGACATGTGAAATGCATTCGGTTGGTCGTTGCTGCACGGATCAAATAAACCATCATTATCTAAATTAAACCAAACTCAAGTATAAAAAAACTAATGATAATTTTTACTAGAATATATGAAATGCATCATCTGCACGCCCTTGCTTCTCTCTCTCCTTTTTTTTTTCTTTTCTTTTTTGATATGATGGGATAACCATACAAATATAATATAAACATAACAAAAAAAAATTAGAAAACAAAACATCTAAGAAAATATAGAATGTGCTTTGAGCGTTGGTCTACAAAACCCCATCCTTATGGTCCATGATAAAAAAAGTGATCCAATTAGCAGCATTATTTGCCTCCCAATAAATATGCTAAATATCTAAGAAAGAGCGCCCCCTCATCACTCTGCAAACATCACACAACAATGGATGCACATGAGCTGATGACACTAAGTTCACTTATATAGATAACAATTGGCTGCTCACATGTATTGAAAGATGTAAAATACATTTGCTTTATCATTGTTGCATGAGTCACCCCTACTACCTAATTACATGACTAATGCTTAACACTCTAATTAAATCAAATTCATGCACTTAGGACATTAACAAACAATTTGCTTGTTTCATTTGCATGAGTCATATAACCCTTAGTATTCAAATTAAATCAAATCAATTTACACAAGATAATAATTGATGCATGAACTCATCTATTGTATCTCAACTGCTTATGGTCTACCCACAAAGATAACATCTAGCTGCTAAATTGCACCAAGATATGTTATCTCCAATGTATGAGTTGTGTGATCTCTACAGTTTTAATTTCATCAATTTCATTCATACAAGATGACAATTGGCTGTAAATTTGCTCCAAAACATGCATCATTCATTTAATTTATTTCCACTACATGAGTTAGATCATCCTTGTTGTCCTAGTTATACCTAATCCTTTACATGAGAGAAAATTGATTACAAAATGCACAATATGAGCAAGGAATGTGAATAAATTTGCGCTAGCTCGGTAGAATAAGCTGCACAATATGACCTAGCTTCTAGCTTATGCTAGGACATGCAAATGTATTTGACCTATCTCTGCCACATGAGTCATATAAACTCTGCCTTAATTACAAAAAAATCCACTCATGCAAGAAGTTACAAGCTTGCATCGAAACACATGAAATGCTTTTGGTTCATGAGTCATGCAACCTTGCTGTCCCAATTGCACCCAATCCACTCAACAATTGTCAAACTTGGACACTCAAAATGCCTTTGATTTAGGACTGCCAATAGGTCAAGTTGGATGGGGTTTGGTCAATCAAGTTCATATATAAATTCTATTTAGGCTTGATCAAAATACCAACTTGCTATCAAATCAAGAAGTCAAGCCATTACCTTCTGACCCATTTAACTAGTATAGGCACACCTGAGACAAACTTAGGAATGTCAACAAGTACCCTAACCCCTACCCACGGGTTGGATCAGGTCATGTTAGGATCTTGGTTTTGAAAACCCGCAGCGGGTAGAATTGAACTGTGGATTTATCCCTAAACCCTATTCTACCCAACTTATTATATATATTTACTAAAATACCCCCCCTCCATAATAGCATATTTATAAATATACCTACGTGTGTGTGTGTATATATGTAAACCAAATTTGTTAGGGACTTAGGATTTTTTTTAATTTCTCTACTCTCTAATCTCTCTCCCTCCTTAACCCCAAGTAGCTGCTTCCACCACAACTCTCCAATCTCTCCCTCTTCTTGAGTTAAGGTTAATTTCTATCTCAATATGGATCATCACCACCATGCGAGCTCCTGCACAAGCCATTTATAAGTGCCATGTCTCTCTCTCCCCAAACCAATCAAGCCACCACGAGCCTCTCTCTCATCTCTCTCCCTACGAGCCACCACCATCCTGAGCCACCATAATAGCCACTGCATTGTGTATTTGCTTTAGTAAATTATGGATAGGATAGGATACTACTCACCACCCATAGGGGTAGGACAAGAATATAAAACCCCTATCCACCTACTCACCACCCATAGGGGTAGGACAAGAATTTAAAACCCCTATCCACCATGGTGGATAGGGTCAGGTGGTGGATAGGGAGATAAGGGGATGGATAGGGTACATATTTAGCAAAATCCATATCTTATTCTACCCATTGACATCCCAAGACAAACTAGGATATATATTTTAAAACATTTCTTAGGCTATTTTGGATTTTTTAGTACACCACTAAAAATTATTTATTTATGCTTATCTATCAAAATATAAAATAGTTGATACTAATATTTTTTAAAAAAAAAAGATAATAGCCAAAACAATCATCTTTCTTGCAAGTTGCAATAAACAACAATAGGACATCTCTAAATTGTAATGACATATAATATATATTGTATCAAGTCCTATTGTTTTGTGAAGAAAAAAAGCAAAATTGTCACACTCTCAATCCAAAATTATGAGCTAGGGATTACGGCAACCATCACATACACATAGAAAACTCTCTTCACAAACATGCAGGGCATTCTTTCACAATATCATAAAGCAAATGTGGAATAAAATCAAATATATCAACATTCAATCTTAATTCAAATAACTAAATCAAATATCTTATCAAATAATATTCTAAAGTTTTACATCAAATTTCAATGAATCCTAATCTAAAATAAAGATTTTAATTCTACTTCTAATCGCTCTACTATATATATTCTCGTATTATTTTAGTTCTCAAGATCTATAAAAATAATAAAATATAGATAATAAGCTAGACAGTTCAGTAAATAATGAATATTTTAACTAAATTAAATCAAGTAATCATAATATATTGAAAATAAGCATGCAAGATATATTAATTCAAAATTTAATTCACATATACAATAATTTTCAAATAATAAGCATGCAAATGCAATCTTTTCAAAATTCAATTCTCTTCATAAATTAAGTACTTTCAAAATATTACATTCATATAGATAGCCATGAATTAAATCAAAGCGCCATGATATAACCTCCAATTATAAGCACCAACATGCAACCCGCACTACCATGACATCACTCATCAATATTAAATTGCTCCATTGGCAGGGTATTGAATTATCAGTACATTACTCCCACTAATAGAATATCAAAGAACCGGCATTTAATTATCTTATTGGTAGGATATCAGTACATAACCCCCACCGACAGGGTATCATAGTACTAGTGTTTAACCCCACTAGTAGGGTTCGATGCATAGTTAGACTACGAGTCAAAATTTATTTAATTTAAAATATTTTTTCTCAAAGGTATATTTCATATTTCTGATCAAATAATTTATAAAATCATGAGGCATCGAAGTCAATTCATATGATTCACATCAAATTCAATATATTCAATCACAAATTACTTAATATTTAGAAAAAAATATATTCGATAATTCAAAATATATGCATTAGATTTATAAATAATGAATAATCTAATATGAAAAATATTTTATAATTTACTGATAAATCTAGAAAAAATAAAGCATTACTTACTTCATATGTATCTAATCAATCCAAATAATTCAAGAAATTTTATTTCAAATCTTCAATTAATAAATTATTTGCAATATCCTATTTTAGATATCTTCTTATCAAGATGACTACAATCTTATATAGAATCGAGTCCAATAATGAGAAAGAATATGGTTAACTATAGAAAGATAAGACTGATAGTAGTTATATTCAACAGTTCAAGGTAGTTTGGTCATCATAATTTTATCCAATCAAGAACAAATAAGATACAGGTGGTCCAAGGGAGATAAAGCATGATTAAATCAATAGTGTTTGATAAGAGTTAAGATAGAGGTTGGTATGCCATTCGAGGATTAGAGGTTAATTTGATCAAATAGCTTTATTTAATCAAGATTACTAAAGATGCAAAGATTCGATAGAGGCCAATAAAATCTAGATTATGTGATGATTGATAAAAGCTCCAACCAATACGGTGATTCAAAGTCTCTCTATCAAATCAAATGGGATTCAAAAGAATAGAGCTTGGACCTTTTAGTACGTTCATAAATCAAGTAGATGGAGAATAATAAAGAAGAAGAGAGAGAAAATAAAAGGATGAAATAAAATTGATCAAGCGATACTGCTCGGCATTTCGATTGATCCAATCAAAATAATTTCATCAAATCATGATTAAACTAGTATACAAATGATTCGATAAAAATCATGGATAATCAAGTTTAACAGTATATGGTCTAGCCAAGATGGGTGCCGATATATTATCTGATGATCATGAGTCATGATCCTTTTTGCTAAGATTGAATTAAAATTATTAAAAATAAATTATTTATTGGATCAATCTTAGAGAAAGAAATAATTCTAGAGAGTGAAGGTTGTAGAGAGAGAAACTTATAGTGAGAGGAAAAATAAGAGAGAGAGAGGAGAGAAAAATTGGGGAAAGAGAGAAGGAAACTAGACAGAAACTAGAGAGAGGAGCGAAGAGGAGAGGAGAGAGAAACTCTTCTCTTTTTTTTTTTTCCTTTTCTTTCTTTTTTTCCTCCTCTTTATTTTTTTTCATTTTTCTTTTTTCTTTTTAGTGGAGTAGGGGACTCATGTTCCTCCATTCCTTTTTCTGGAATAGGGCTACAGTCAGTATGGCTGTGCCAAGCAATAGTCGAGGATACTGTGGCACAGTTGATACTACTTAGTATTAGAAAAAGGAGGAAGAAAGTTGAAAAGCATCAAAGAAATATCAGGGTTCTTTGTTCCCATTTAAAATTCTGGTGATGGCCACTGAAAATCAAGTTTTGGTGGCTAATCCAAGAAGAGGGATAAGAGAGTGAAAAAGGCTTTTACCTGGGTTCTAATGATGATTGGGGTGTAAATCTAGTGAATTCGATGATGGACGTCCGGAAGAAGAAAAGAGAAAGTTGGGTTTCTTCCGATGGTGAATGATGACCGGCGGCGGGGGTTTCATAAGAGACTTGATCCCTTTAAATAGGCAGAAGAGAAGAGTCCAAAGTTCTCTTGGATTCGGATGACTCCAAATTTGGGAGGAAGAAGACTCCCAATGCAGTCTTCTCCATCACTAGAATTTTTTTTGGTGACGCTTTAAAAATTATGCAAGCCATTTTGGGCTGTTTCTTTTTGTGGCTGGACCAGGCCCAAGTTGCTTGGGCCCGAGTAAAAAACATGATTGAATCGTAGAACACAGTTCATTGATGTTTCCATCTAAATCATGGAATATTGGATGAATAGATAATAATTGATATCACTCTTTTTTCTGAAATTATACTACATATAAAAAATTAACCTAAACGCAATTCACTTATATATCCCAACTCTAAGAGTTTTCATGATATATGGTAAAAGTAAATGGCTCCTGTAAGAAAAAGCTTGGTTCACAAGGCACATTTAACTGAAAGGATGCAAATAAGTGTTCGCCATGCATGAGGAAGCTAATGTCTGCAGATGAGGTTGGGTTTACCAGATGCCTACACAATACCACCCAAACAATGTCTACTAGTGGATCATGCAAGGAAATTATTCCTGCCCCATGTGTTGGACAATCCTTCCTCGAGGTTAGTCTCGCAAACTTCGGCTCTTACTAATAAGAAAATAGTGATTAGATTAGTAACTACGGGCTAGCACTGTGTGTGTGTGTTTTATTGGGTGTTCAAATGTCATTCGAGTCTTCCTCTCTCTTTTTTTTTTCCCTTTGACGTGTTTTTCTGGTAGAATTTATTTGATGTACTTCGGCATACATGTACGTTCTAAATTTTATCAACTCATGAAATGTTGAACGTGTCCAACAGTTAGTCCAGTTCTATTGCCCTAAGGTGTACAAGAATTAGGGAACTTCTTAACCTCTTTATCCTATCTGCTTTAATATTTAGGTTCATGTTAGGTCTACCGTGTTAGTTGTCCCATGGCACGCCACAATTTGTTGGGCGCTTGACCATTTCAAAAAGAAAAAAAAAATGTTGGGCATTGGCAAGCGCATGCGCGCACTCTCCCTCAAATATTAGTCCGCTCCAAGCAAGGGGTAGGGATGGCCTTTTTTTTCGATCCACCGGGCATCCAATTCGGTAAAAGCCATATAGGATGAATTTTATTTGATCTAATTAAAAAATAAAATAGATATAAATTTTAAAAAAAATATCTAAAATAAATTCGGATCGAATACGAATAATAGTATACCTCGCCTCGAACCTATCCTGATAATATATATACATACATACATACATACATATATATATATATATATATATATATATATATATATATATATATATATATGTATGTATGTATGTATGTACGTACGTACGTACGTACATACATACATACATATATGTATATATATACATATATATATATATATATATATGTATGTATGTATGTATGTATGTATGTATGTATATATATATATATATATATGTATGTATGTATGTATGTATGTATGTATGTATGTATATATATATATATATATATATATATATATATATATATATATATATATATATATATATATATATATATATATATATATATATATATATATATATATATATATATATATATATATATATATATATATATATATATATATATATACATACATACATACATACATACATACATACATACATATATATATATATATATATATATATATATATATATATATATATATATATATATATATATATATATATATATATATATATATATATATATATATATATATATATATATATATATATATATATATATATATATATATATATATATATATATATATATATATATTATATATATATATATATATATGTATGTATGTATGTAT